>OY288249.1:29918661-30253661 GCA_958450325.1 Agrostemma githago
GTTGGAGATGTTGGTGGAAGATTTGGGTTTCTTCTTGAGTGATGCATATTACATGTTTGTTGGAATGCTTGAATGACTAAGTAGGTTGGAATGCTTGTTTTTCTTGCCTTCCTTTGTCATGTGTGTCGCCGGATGGGTTCCATGAGGAACCTCTAGGTCGGTCTAAGTTAGATTACCTAGATTACCCTACTACCGCCTTCACTCTAACTCCTCCTTGACCATTCCGTTACCCCTTTGACCCCGACCTAATCCTAGCCCGTTTTCCTTAGTTGTTCTTCTTTGTCATAGTCTAGCCTCTCTCCCTCTTATCATTCTCTAGCTTAGCTCGTTGACCTAGTCTCGTTTTTGGGCGACCTTGGTCTAGACGCCTCTACCGTCCCCGTGGATTCGACCCGACTTGCCCTATCTATCGTAGGAATAGCTGGTTAATTATTTGGTGGCGGGATTCCACGACAAATCCCTCCCATCAATTTGGCGCCGTTGCCGGGGACGGTGCTAGTTTAGACTTTGTTTTCCTAGTTACTTGACTTTGTCTTTGTGTTTGTGTTTTTCTTTTTTTTTTTGGTTACCTTGCTTCTTGTGTGTGTGTGGTTTATTTCTCTCTTGTCTAGTGCCCAAAAAGCACTAGACTTCTCACGTTTGTTCTTAGTCTACAGTTTGTGCTTAGAGGTGGTGACTATCTTCTTCTTGCGACTTAGAGCCGCTTTAACGGACGGTTGCTAGAATGAGTGGTTTCCAACCGGGTATGAGCTACGATTTTCGAGCGAGCATGGGGTTTGATCTAAACTCCACACACTCGGGAGCCGATATGAGCTACTCCTTTTCTTCCATGAACCAAGGGTATGACATGACGTCCCCCTACCACTATCAAGCTTCTTGGGGTAATCAAGATGGGTATGATCCTCAAGAGTATGGAAATGGCTACCAACAAGTGAATGACTATCAATCCTACGATCAAGGTGGCTATTACTCAAGATATGATTGTGAACCCACCATGTTCAATCAAGATTCGCCTTATGGAAGCCAATACCCCCAAGACCCACCATATTACCCTCCACCCCAACCACAATATGAACCCCATGACCCACAATACTACCAATCACCTCAACCTCACTACCAACAATATGATGCCCCACCCCTTGGGCATCATCAAGACACCATGTTTAATCAAGATTATCAAGATTATCATCAAGATTATCAAGGAGCTTTACAAGACCCCAATGATCACCAATTACCCGACACGGAGGTGTTTCATTCTATGCTTCAAATGCAAAAGAGCATCCAAGAAATGGCCATTCAATTGCAAAAAGAACAAGAGGAATTAATGGCCCAAATTCGAAGGGGAAACGAGGCGAGGGAGGCTCGATTAAATGCATTATCGGTTCAAACCGTAATGTATTTATCCCGAACTTCGCAATTAGATGAAGGGTGCCCACTTGAGAAAGAGGAGCAACCTAATCACGAAGCCGCTAACGATGTTCCCTTTGATAGAGAGATTTGCTTTGAAGAACCTCAATCGTCTACCCAAAAAGAGACGAATGAGGATATGACTCTTGGTGAAGGCATAGTTGGTGAGGAATTGGAGGAAGTTAGTGAGTTGGATGAGTTGGTTGAATTTGTGAAGTTTTTGGGTGAAGTTGATAGCCTCGAGTTGCCCTTGTGCGAAAATGTGGATAAGCATCAAGAGCCCCTAGCTAGTGAACCAAGCAATGACTTGGAAGAGATTGAAACCGCCGGTAGAAGTTTCAATTCTCCTCTCCAAGATGATGTGAGGCCGAGTGATGAAGACGGGGAACCACAACTTGAGGAAAGTGTGGGGGTGTGCATTGAGGAGATGAGGCCAATACCGCTTTTTGTGCCTCATTTCTTGGAGATGAAGCTTGCTAATGATTGGAGACAATGCCTAGGGAGGAAGAGGTCGGTTAAGCTCGTAGGATGGATAGACCCCGGAGATGACATGAATGATGACGATGGGTCTTGGGATTCCTACTTCTTGCCTCCTCCTTGGAGGCCGTGGAGGTTGGCTAGGCTCGAGCGCTTCTTGGGCCTTCATTATGATGTCGGTAGCGCGTTCGACTTGCTCCTCCATGCCCTTGAGGGCTACGGTTGAAGAAGAGTCCACCATCCTAGGTTTGACGGAGTTCCTAAGGAACCGTCATGTTGTATATTCCCCCTTCCTCTCTTCTTTAGAGTACTTGTGCTTGTATTTGTGTGTTTTGTTCCTTGGATTCGTTTGTTTTTGTGGTATTCTTGTAATTGTTTTGGTATTTTGATGAGCGATGTGAGGGAGTGAATTTAATGTGTATTTTGAGTTTATTGTGATAGGTGAAGTGAAGATGACTCCTACAAAGGAGTGGTTAGTGATAGAGCTTGGATCGTGAGCAAGGGATGCGGTTTTTGGGGTCATGGGAGTCATTAAGACCCTTCCCGACCGGGAAGGGTGTGTCGTCCCGACCGGGATGGGGCCGTCCCGATCGGGATGAGGGTGCCAAAAATCGAGTTCACTAGAGTGTCATCCCGATCGGGAAGGAGACTTCCCGACCGGGAAGGGTTTATCAACCCGATCGGGATCATCCATCCCGACCGGGATGGTCCCCTACTCCTTTTTGGTGCCTCTTCTTCGACATTCAAGCCCACCCAACCATTAAATACCCCCACCCAACCTCCCTACCTTCCTTTCTCATATCATACCACCCATGTATTTCATTTACATACCTTAACCTCATTTCCTCCTCACTTTAGACCGATATTCTCATCAAATCCCACCCCCTCACACCATTACTACCTTAGCCATGCGGTTTCCTCAAGCTTGAAGAAGGATGACAATGACGACAACAAGCAAGTGCCTATATTGATCATTGAGACGATGGAGCGAGTGAGTTGCTAACCGGTCGGTATGGCAACTATCCTTTCTTTTCCGTTTTTTAGCTTGTCTTCATTCGTTTATTCCATTCCCCTTTGTCATGGTGGCCTTCGAGGCCTTGGTTTATGGTTGCTCCCGACTCTCGATGATGTGACTACATCGAGAGTCATTTTCAAAATCCAAATTTTACAAGTTTTTTACTTTTTCTTTTTGAGGATTTAGTCGGATTTAGGCGGAATCCAGGCTAGGTGACTTGATTACACCTAGTCCTCCCCTCCCATTTCCTTTTATTTCCTTCTTTTTATTTTTCTATCCCCATCCATATCTTTTTCTTGTCTCGGCCCATGGTGACTTGACTACACCCCGGCCGGACACATTCTACCATTTCCTCCACTTTTCTTTTCGATTTTTAGCTTTATTTTCGTAGTTTCTCTTCTTTTCTTTTGTCTCTCCGCACACTACGATCGAGCATAAGGACATGGCTCGGTTTAAGTGTGGGGGGAGTGATATTCTAGCATAGTTAGTTTTGTTTTCGTAGTTTTTCCGAAAAATCTTTAAAAACCCTAAAAATTTGAAAAAATTTCACAAAAATCAAAAAGATTTTCCTTTTGTGTGTTTTTCTTTTGTGTCGTATATTTGTTTTGTTGTGTGTTTTGCCTCCATTTTCCTTATAGGTCGCTTAAGCACCATTAGTTTTGGAAAGCTTTCAAGACATCCGGTAACATCTTCTATCCCTTTCCCTCTTTATTTCTTGTGAAGTTTGGAGAAGGATTGTGATGTGGTGTGCTCGGGAGGAGCTTTGTAAAGTTTGATGTTGGTTGGTTGCTTGTTTGGATGATCGGGGTGGTGTTTATGTTGTGTATGTGTTTGTTTTGTGTTGTTTTTGTTTTGTCGCTTTTGTTTCTTTTTCTTTCGTTTTCGTTTTCGTTGAGTCTTTGTTTTGTGTTTTGTTGTGTGTCTTGTGTGTAAATGGTTTTCGAAAACCCGGTTTAGAGGCTAGTGTGCGAGTGTTTACTTTCCCTTTCTAGTAGTATAGATCGAGTCTTGGACTTTAGTCTAGTAGAATGACCCTAAATCAATGAATTCGTTGGTCCTTTACCTTGAGTCCACCTAGCTTACTAGGGATTTACTACGGGATTTGCATTTTGACCATTATGACCACCCACGGTGTGAAAAGGCCTTGGTTACCGAGTCTCGTCCCTTAGATGACCATGTTTAGGATCGTTTGATTAGTCCAAGTTCTCCACTTTTTGTGGGTTTGAAGGGAAGGCGCCGTCCCAACTCACCCATTCCCCTACCTCCTACACATCTCCACACAATAAAAATTGCAAATTGTTGAAGTCGTCTTTCTTGTTGCAATAAGAAATGCCAAAAAGCCAAATCAAGCCAAAAGGGCAAAGAAAAGAAAAAAAAATGAAAGAAAGAAAATAAAGAAGAAAAAGAAAAGGCACAAAAGCCAAAAAGAAAATAGAAAAGAAGAAAAAGAATGGCATGGCAAAACAAAACAAAAATGCAAAAGAAAAGAGAAAATGCCAAAAGAAAATCCGATTCACAAAAATAACCCCTACCTCTCAAAATAAGCCTTTTTCCGACTTTTGCCGTGAACAGCCTACCAAAGGACCGAGTCCCTAGGAAGGATGATACCGGCATTAGTCGGTCTTCCCTCATTTTGCAATCATTTCCACTTTTTACTTGGACTAGTTAGGCGGTTTCGGACATGGGACGACCCTCTTGGCTCTTTGCTAAAGGGGGCGGGGTCTCACTTACCTACAGTGTCGACTAACACCGTGGTTCATCCTTTTTCCATCCCGCCGATCGTCCCGTAGTACGTTCTTAGAAGGTTAGGAGGAACAGAGGTAAGTTACCAACGTTTTTGTTGCTTTATCGTCGTACTATTAGGGTTTAGTCCACCTCGGTTTGTATTTCTAGCTTGGGAACTTGTCACTTGCCTTGAGTCCTAAACCGGTGCTTCTTTCACCGCTTGTTTGAGGGAAGCGGTATTTCTTTTATTTTGGGTGCAACCTTTTGTGTGTTTGTTTGTGTGCTTGTTTGTTTATGTGTTTTGTGTCCGGTTGCATCCACCGTTTTGTCGCAAGACCCGACTTGCCTTGCGGAGTGCACTTTTCCTCTAAGTGCACTCACGTGAGTTCAAAGGGCGTAGGGTGTGCTAATACCCATTCGGCTAGTATAGTAGTTAGTATGTGCTAACTCGAGGGCGAGTAAGGGTTTAGTGTGGGGGAGTTGATAAGTGTGGTTTGTAGTGCCTATTTTGTAGTGTTTTGGTCCCATTTTCCTTGTAGAATCGCTCCTTGGGAGCGGTTTAGGGGCTTCTTATGCTTCCTTTAGTTCGTTTCAGGTTCCCGAGACCGATTTGGAAGAGTTGGAGAGATTTCGACTCTATACATACACATTTTGGAGACAACGGAGTAAAGGAATGATGACTCGATGCTTTGGAATTGACCCCGAGACCTTGGGACCCAATCCCGAGCCTCCGAGACCCGATCCCGAGTCCCGAGAATCGATGAGAAGTTCATGTGAGGCAAGGAGGAACCAAAAGGATCATATTGGAAGCCTACAAGACTCATCCCCGACGGGTATGCACCTCATCCCGTCGGGGATGAAGTGCTCTTTTAGAGGTGTTACTGCAAGGCCGTCCCGGTCGGGACCAACCCGTCCCGGTCTGGATGATGGGTTCGTCCCGGTCGGGTTGAACCCGTCCCGATCGGGACCGTGTGCTGTAGCCCGCATTTCTTTTCTTTCTTCTCCCTTCCATTTGTAACCCTATATATACTCTTCCCTTCTTTTGTAAAGCGGATGTTCTTCACTACCCACTAAACCCTAGACTACTTTAGGTTAGATTAGATTAGATTAGTGTAGATTAGTCGGTAATTAGTAGTTAATCTTAGTTTAATCTTGTATTATTGGATCTCTTGAAGAATCCATCCAAGATTGACAACCTTGGTGGATGAATTTGGGTTATCTTCTATGCAAGTGTTCTCCTTTTCATTCTCTTGTTAGTATGGTATAATCTTCTTTTCCATTTTACTCTTTATCTTGTTTATTCATCCAAGTTTGCATCTTTGATTGTTGTATTGCTCTTAGTTCATCTTTTTCACTAGTTTCATTATAGATGTCTTGATTCTTGTGTTGTTTCCTCTTGTTCTTGTTAGAATTAGTTTGATGATGTTAGAGTAGTGTTCTTGCTAGGGTTAGTAGGGTGATTAGGGTGTTAATTGGGTGATTAAGGGTTTGTTGGAGATGTTGGTGGAAGATTTGGGTTTCCTCTTAGGTTGATGCACATCACATGTTTGTTGGAATGCTTGAATGGCTAAGTAGGTTAGAATGCTTGTTTTTCTTGCCTTCCTTTGTCATGTGTGTCGCCGGATGGGTTCCATGAGGAACCTCTAGGTGAGTCTAAGTTAGATTACCTAGATTACCCTACTACCTCCTTCACTCTAACTCCTCCTTGACCATTCCGTTACCCCTTTGACCCCGACCTAATCCTAGCCCGTTTCCCTTGTTTGTTTCTCCGGTACTTTAGTCTTAGTCTAGCCTTCTCTCCCTCTTATCATTCTCTAGCTTAGCTCGTTGACTTAGTCTCGTATTTTGGCCGACCTAGTCTATACGCCTCTACCGTCCCCGTGGATTTGACCCGACTTGCCCTATCTACCGTAGGAATAGCCGGTTAATTATTTGGTGGCGGGATTCCACGACAAATCCCTCCCGTCATGTAACATCCGTTGTTTTAAACCCTATGTCTTTGCTATGCCGGTTGTTTAAGGACAGATAAGTTTTATTGTCAAAATAGTGTTTTTTACATTCTTTGCATGCGATTTCACGTGACAAGCAGGACATGAAAAGATGCACGTAGGAGAGTAGAGAGTACTAATATTATAGGTATTAGCAAGTCAGTTTTAACGCGATAATACAGATATTAGTCATTCTCGTGGTATACCTTACCTGGTATTTTGCTTAAGATGCGTCGGTTCGGCATTAGTAGAGATGCGTCGAACCTAATAAGGCGAGCACCGGGACTAATACGGAACCCGACCATCACTTTGTTCAGTTTTAGTTATTTTACGTTTTGAATTCCGCATTTAGGTGATTTAGCATGCGATTATAAGGTCATAAAAGCAATAAATCATGCGAAAAACTGTAAATGCGAATGTAAGTAGATCACATTGTGAGGAGTTGCACCCTCGGAGTATACACTAAGCGGGACTCGATGCATAGATAGTCTTGAGAACGGATCTCGGAATTACTCGAGTCTATTTAGTGTGTTTTAATATTTGTTGTTGAAGTTGGGACGTTACGTATTTTAGTAGACGTTCGTGGGCCTAGTGCCCACGTCTAGTGTTGTCGTAGTGCATTACAATAGAAAGTGCGAATATGGAAAGTTTTGTTTCGATGACAACCTAGTGTTGACTTGATCAACAGGCGGATCCTCCTAACTTGACCAATGACTCCGGCAGAACCCCGTTACCGTCTGACCTTCCCGCGGCTACTCCGGCAGAACTTCGTTGCTAAGGACTAGTTCCGCGGCTAATCCGACAGAACCTGGGTACTAGTTTTGTGCTAGTCGATCACAGGCACCTCATTATCGAGTGGAGTGCTCGAAGGTGAGGAGTAGCGTCGATGTCACTTTTTTATTCGGAACTACGATCGAGTGGATCGTTTGCCTCGGGTGTCGGAGTGCGAGCCCTTAGCAAGAGCTTTTGAGGGAGAAGAGAGAGTTGAATTGTGTCGAATGAATGAGGCGGAAGGAGGTATTTATAGGTGTTTTCGGCCTTCGTCGCCCACATGGACGCGTGACTTGGGGCGCACCAGGACTTAGGCGCCTGGGTCTGGCCGTGGAGAGACCTAGGCGCGTCAGGTGGGGCGGTTGGAGTTTTGAAGATACGATTTTGATACATTCCAAAACCGAGAGGAGGGTGTGTGATATCTTGCTTGGTCGCGAAGGCTTCCCCACGGCTTGCTAGCGTCGTGGGTTTCGTGGGCCTCGGGCGTTCATCCCGAGGCTCGCTTGACTCGAGGTTGACTCAGTTCGAGTTTCGGGGCCGACTCGGGGTCCCGGTGTCGGAATTGACTCTGATTAGTGTCTATACGACCGTAACGACACGACTAAGGCTGCCATCATGTTAGTTTTAATTTTTCCGAGTAATTATTTGGTCCGTTCTATAAGAAAACTATCTAAAACACCGCGAACTCGTGTTGCGTTGCAGTCCTATCGTCATCGGGTGTTTGTTGGGCACCTCTGCAGCCATAAGGTTCATATTTGGGTGTCTACAGTCACACCTTCAAAACATTTTTTACAATGCACCCTCCCACCATTAAATACTAGCTAACGCAACAGACGAACGTGAGTCACTAGTTTTAAAACCTTTTCTTCTAAAAACAATATTCACGACCTAAATCTCTCACTAAGGATTTAGTCACACCCTTAAGGACACCGTCATCAGACTTCACGCTCTACCACGAACATCACACACACCACAAGTATCGAACTAGCTAATTAATAGTAATTTCGATAAAAAGCATCACGTAATCGTTTCTAAAACCGGTTCCTCTAAAGAATTGTGCTCCTTAAAAAAAACTTTTACATTTCGTCATCGCCGGATTTTCGACACACACAAATAGCAACACACCTTCACATCACAAACGATGTCACCACACCATCGTCACCTTGATTTTACAAAATCATCTTTTTTTGTTTTTCAAAAACTTTCCTCTGCAAATATTGGTCGTTTTTGAAAAAACAAACATCAAAATTCTTTTATCCTGAGCCGGGATCGCGATCAACCTCTTACGTCGTACAACCGTGTGTTTAACTGTCTATGTTAGTTACTAGGATTGCCTCTACTCGAGGTCTTACGTTTTGGGTCGTCTCATTTCGAAAAGTCCTCTTTAAACCTCACCACCGAGGTTTGTGTCAAATCGTCTCGTTACAGAGACATAAATTCAATAGGTGTTTCGCCGAATACACCAAAAGTCTAAAGCACCTGAGTCCCTAAGCTAATGACCGCATGCACGCGCGAGTCAGGGATCTCACTTCCGCGTCGCTTAGTCACGAGCATTCCTCCAACCCTTTAAGTGTCCAGAAGACCCGTCCTCATTAGCGTTATCATTTCACAGCCATGACGGGGGATTCAAGCGTAGACGCAAGCAACCACAGTGGGGATAACGCCAGACAATCCACAGACAACACCATAGGAGCCCTAGCTGACCTACTCTGGGACTTACAAACCACTGTCATCGCAGTGAACACATCCGTAAACAGCATAGACTCCCGCCTAGGTCACCTAGAAGACAAATCCTCGGATGAACACCATAATCGGATCCTCAACGAGGTCCTCTTAAATTCCACCCCACTAGGCGGAGCACCCGTCGTCGACGTTCCCACCGATCCCATTACTCCGCCTCAGGATGACACCATCCAATCCGCTATGAACCGCATAGATTTCCTCGAGAACCAAATGCGCCTGAACCAGGGAAACAACGTTCACCTCGAAAACCATAGGAATTTCGAAATGGTGAATGACCAATTACCCTAAAACTTTTCCCTAGCACACATCCCTAAGTTCAAGGGAACCGAAGACCCCCTCAATCACATCCGAGCCTTTAAGGATGATATGGCCATTAGAGGGGTGAAGCCTAGCCTCTTCACTAGGATATTTCCCTCATCCTTAGGAGACACACCGCAATCATGGTTCTATTCACTAGACCCTAAAAAGGTATCCACTTGGGATGATATCTCCGTGGAATTCGCAAAACAATACGCGGATATCGTCGAAACACAAGTCACCATTAAAAGCCTCAAGGTCCTGTCCCAGAACGAGAAGGAAGGCTTCTCAGAATTTCTGACTAGATGGAGGGGAGTCACTACCCAACTAATAAACCGCCCGGATGAAACCACTTTGGTAGAAAAGTTCGTCAATAACCTTAGAACTGCCTACGCCTCCCATTTTAGGTACCAAAACATCCACACCTTCAAAGAGTTATCCACCTTAGGAATACGCCTAGAGGACGACATGAAGAAGGGGGTATTCTCCAAAATAATGGGGAAGGGCTATCAAGGACCGACCACTTCTACAGGAACCCGGCCTTATGGAAATAACAAAACTGAAGAAGTACACCTGGTCGAACCAACCACCCGGGGAAGAACGAACTTCACCCCTAGAACATTTTTCAAACTAGGTATCACATACACCGAAGCATTAATAAGGTTGACTGAGTAAGGAAAGCTCGAGCTGATAGGTCCTACCACGGACCCTCCCGCGGATAAAAGAGCAAAATCGTGAGACGCTAATAAGTATTGTCAATACCATTGTAGCAAAGGCCACGACACGGAATCCTGTTTTTGGCTCAAACATACTATACAAGATATGATAGAAAACGGAACGATCCCTCTTCCCCCACCTGAGAAGCCTAATAATACTACGAACCTTTTTAGTGTCCACGCCATCTTCGACGACACTATTGACTGCTCCCGCCTTACTCCCCTGGGAGAGGATGTTTTAAACATTGAGGATGAACCAGACATTCATCCAGAGCCCATACCCCTCGACCTAGTGACAACTGTCGAGAGCCTAACCAGTTTAGTCTCGCAAATACACCCCATACTCTTAAGAATTGAGGCTAGGGTAACTCACATCGAGGAAAGACTCGAAGAATCTCCCAAACCCCGTATCTCTATATGCAATGGATCAATCAAAGGGGATGACATAGGCTCGCCCGAAACTGTCAAACTCAAAAGGAAGTTCACTCAAATCAGGGTTAGCTGTGCGGCCGCACTCCGAAGATTAGCCTCCCTTCGCCTCTTACGACCCATAGGGCCAATGAGCGATCCTCCACTTAAACATAGGTCCCGTCACTGGTCCAAAGGAAAATACTGCCACTACCACAGGGGCAATGGTCATGACAGGAAGTCTTGTACGTTGCTAAAAGATAAAATCGAGGGATTGATAAAAACAGGGGTGGTAAAAACCGCACTACTAACAAAAAGACCCACCCGCTTCTTGACAGACAACTCCGAGGAAAGGGGTCTCCGATTACTAGAGCACCTCGAGCTATTCCACGATCTGGCCCTAACAATGCTAATATCCGACGGACTACTATACCCCCTGAGTCCGACACCTGACCCACCGACCGACAAGAGGCCGTTACATTGGAACGGTAACAAATGGTGCCGGTACCACCAAGGCCGAGGACATGACATTAGTGAGTGTCGTGAATTTAGGCAGCAGGTTCGCTACCTCATCCAAGAAAAAAAATCGAGGCTTACCCCAAATACGAAGACACCAAGGTGCCTACTGAGGCCAACAAGTCCGCACCTGAGTCAGAGTCTAGTTCATCCTAGGGCCTAGACTAAAATAGTAATAATAAATGTCTTGTCAGATACCTCATCGAGTCTAGGGAGGCGCGAGGGAACATGTCCTCCACCTCCCTCAAAAACAAATCACGGGCATCTAGCCCGTTTACTATTATCAATAAAACAACGTCTTCTTTTTACAAACATTTCTCGACAATCGCTTAACTTCTTTCAACAGTTTACTTTAACGCTTAAAAAGGCTCGACTTTATGCCAATTACCGATAACAATTGACTAAAACGCAAGGGCTGCCACAAACAGCCAACTCAACTTCACCCTAAGAAAGAGATCGGGAATAACAACACTAGGTTCGACCCATTACTGACCCCCATAACCAAACAACAATAAGCTTGCAACGAACGAACCTCCATCCAACTAGATCTCCCCAACATAGCGAAATACCATGCCTGCCTAATAGATCTAAAAGCCGCCGTATCTCTAGGAGTCAAAAACCTTAGAGTACCTGGAGATTCATCCTTAGTGATCAACCAAGCCACAGGAACCTGGAAAGTTTATAGCGAAAGCCTAACCTCATACCAAACCGAAGTGGAAACAATGTCCCGAAAATTCACCAAAATTGACTTCATACACGTACCCCGTGAGGAAAACCAATTCGCCGATGCGTTATCCAAACTAGCCTCACTAATAAACACGCCCGATCACCTTTTCTCCATGCCTATCTGCATAGAGAGAAGCGAACAACCAGCCTACATCCATAACCTCGAAACCGACAATACTCCAGAAGAACCTTGGTACAAAGCCATCCTAGACTTAAAAAACCACGGGTCATATCCACCCAACACTAACACCAAGAACAAATGAGCCCTACGAATGCAAGCCACCCATTACGTCCTAAATCAAGGGCTGCTATACAAACGAACCCCACAAGGAGTCCTCCTCAGATGCATAAACAAAAACCAATCCGAGAGAGTCATGGAAGAGGTACATGACGGAGAATGCGGACCACACATGAGTGCACATCTACTAGCCCGAAAAATAATGAGATTGGGCTACTACTGGATTACCTTAGAGACAGACAGTCGACGTCACGTTCTCCATAGCCAGAATTGCCAAATATTTGCCAACATCCAACACCTACCTCCTCATCCTCTGCATACCATAGCCACACCCTGGCCTTTCTCCACTTGGGGGATAGACATCATAGGAAAAGTACACTCATCTGGGACCGTCGGACACTGCTTTATATTAGTGGCTGTCGATTATTTCACAAAATGGGTAGAGGCTGCCTCTTACACCATACTAACCTCAAAACAAGTAGCCAAATTCTTACAAAAGAACATCATCTTCCGCTACGGTATACCTCATGAAATTATTAGTGACCAGGGGGCTCACTTCAGGGCCGACACCCAAAAACTCTTAGACAAATACAAAATCCAAAGACACAAATCCTCACCCAATAGACCACAAACCAACGGGGCCATAGAAGCAGCCAACAAAACCATCACCACAATCCTTAAGAAAATGATAGACAACTACAGGGATTGGCTAAACAAAATCCCCTTCGCCTTATAGGGGTACCGAACATCGTATCGAACACCCACGAAAGCCACACCATATTACCTAACCTACGGCTCCGAAGCCGTCCAACCAATAGAGCTAGAAATACCTTCACTAAGAATATTAGCCGAGAGTGGTATCCCCGAGGAAGAATGGAACCAAAAACGATATGACGAGCTAGTACTCCTAGACGAACGTAGGATACATGCCCTATCCAACGTACAAGCCTACAAAAAATGAATCAAGTGAGCCTTTAACAAGCGAGTGAAATCCTGAAACATACACGAGGCAGATTTAGTAATTAAGTCCATTAGAGCACCCCTTACCGTTGACCCTAGAAGGAAATTCAAACCAAATTGTCCGGGCCTGTACCTCGTTAGGAAAATACTCTCGGCGGGCGCCGTGATCCTCACCGACCTAGACGGTCAAGAGTTCTCAACCCCAACCAACATGGATTAGCTGAAACGATACTGCCCGTAAACACCCTAAAAATCACGTCTCGACCTCCTACTTATGGGAAGCACAAAAAAACAAAAAACAAAACAAAACAAAAATCCAAATTCGCATCGATAAATGGCATAAACGAGTCTAAAGCAAAATCACTCACACTTTTCGAAAGAACTACGAACATGGTTTGATTCCGCCTAAAAACGGATACGTAGGCAACCCTTCTCCGGGTACAACCAAAACAAAACAAAACAAACAAAAAATCAGCTAATCGATTCATGTACAAACCGAGACTCCTTTCACGTCCCGACCAACGAATGGTTTAAAATGACGAAGCACAAACGACGAGCCGAGGACGAGGTGAAAACCCTATAGGGTGCCCCAGGCAAAACGAAGAAACGAGTTGCGAGCCATCGTAAAAAAAAAAGAGCCGAGGACGGGGTGAAAACCCGAGAGGGCGCCCCGGGCAAAATGAAGAATCGAGTTGAGAGCCGTAAAAAAATAAGAGC
Organism: Agrostemma githago; assembly: GCA_958450325.1. NCBI lineage: Eukaryota > Viridiplantae > Streptophyta > Magnoliopsida > Caryophyllales > Caryophyllaceae > Agrostemma > Agrostemma githago. Next base: position 29,932,366 of record OY288249.1, read on the forward strand.
AAAAATAATTAAAAAAAAGAGCAAAAAGAAAAGAAAAAATGATGAGCCGAGGACGCGCTGAAAACCCGAAAGGGCGCTCCAGGTAAAATGAAGAATCAAGTTGCGAGCCACCACGAAAAAAAATACAAAAAATATACGTGCTTCTCATTAATAAAAAAATTCGATTGAATCGAGCCTTTGTCGAGGCATTTACATCAAACATCTGAAACCCAGACATCCCGCAAATCTACAACGTGTCAAAACTCCACAAAAATTAGTACTAATATGCCACATAATATAAACTAATAATACATAATACAAATGGTTGGGCTCTACCGGTCCAACTTTTCTTTTCCTTTGCCATTCGGGCATACCTGCTTGCATTCCTCATCCTCGATCTTCTGAAAGCAAGCTTCTAATGCCCTAGCCAAAGACGAGCCCAGCCAGTCAAACTTTTCTTCCTCTTCCACAATTTTAATATGGGTCTCGTTAGTCTTGGCCCGCTTAGATGAACTGACGGAACTAGGATCGGTAACACTGTCTTTGGACAGGCACTTAGTCTCTCGAGTCACCTCCTCGCCCCTTAGCGGCGCTGTCTTCCTAACTTTTGAGTTGCTCTGTCCTGACAGGTGTTCACAAACCCTTTGCCGGACGGAGGCAATGACGGTCGGTCGAACACTTTCCTTAACAACGGAACGCAAGAACCTCTGCTCCCAAGACGCCCTAAATTCTCTGAACGAATCCTTGGTCCATGGGTCAGAACTAGAAATAATCTTAGCATCCTCCGAAATGGAAGTTTTAACACCCATTTGATTTGACAACATGCCCGGGTAAATATAAACCTGATCCCTCATGGAAAGTATTAGCAAAGCCCAGGTCGAAGACGAAAATGGGAACCCGACACGCCCACTAATATTCCACCACGGGATGGACCACCTGATGACCACATCCCCTTTAGCCAAATAGGGAAGCCAATCCTTTTCCTTGTGACCCTTGCCCCACACCTGCGCCGTCTTCCGACCCATGAAACCCTTATAGTTATAACCTTTGATGCATTGGGGAGGGTCGACCAAACCAAGCTGCTCCTGTAACCCAACCTGCACAAAACACGACAAAACATCACACCTCCAATCCAAAGTAGCCACAAAAACAAAACAAAAATAACCAAGCTAAAAAAACATAGCAAAAAAAAATACCTGTAAAATGATCCTGGAACCTCGGAAAGATGTATCGTGGAGTCGAGCACGAGCATCATGACCTAGAACAAGCTCACTCAAAATAAGCAAAGAGGGTGATCGTCCATGTTCCATCCCCATCACCACATCCAAAACTAGAGGGTTACCCAAACCTTCACGCGCCCTCGCATCCTCAAAAAGATGATGGCAAGCCATCGCGACATTAAAAGCACGCCTACATGCTAAGGTTGAAATCATTATGCCAAAAACTGATGATTCTGGCAAGTCTCCTAGCATAGGTATACTTTGTTTGGCAGGAAAGGAATAAGGCATCTCATGAGATGAGTATTCGAAGACCAGAGATTCTGATGCAACAGATGAAGAAGGAATTGATGGTGAAATTTAGGGATAAACTTAGTAGAATTTCTTCAACTATTAGCTCAGATTGGACAGATAAATTAGGCATCTAATTTGATAGAAGCTTGTCGGAAACAAGAATGTAATGATTGAATGTAATTTGCTCTGATGATATAATATTACTTACCATTTACCGAAAAAAAAAGAAACATGATGAGAGCCAACCTGTGAGAACGTCTTAGAAAGCAACTCTAAGATAATGTTGTCCCTACCAAAATAACCTTTAGCCTCCTCCAATGACGAAAGATCCAAAAAATGGTAAAACCGCTCCACGTAAGCGTCATCCCCATAAGGCACACAAGGTCGAACCGAGCTCCACCCACCTATAGCATCTATCTCTTTGGGCAAAGGACAAATTTTACCCCCGGGAAAAGCAGAAACATGACCCTTCGAGTCCCAAAACCTAGAACATGCTAATAAGAAGTCATCACGTACCTTGACTCGACTTAGCGCGGCAACCACTGACAAACCATCATTTGAACAAATCTCGGGGTCACACTTCTTAAAAGAACCAGCCCACTCGGAAAGGACATTTCCAAAACCCGACATGACACTAATTATAAGTGTACTAGACTCTATGGATGTCCTAGTATGTCTAAAACAAGCACCCACAACCCGTATATGTAGCCCTAATCCCACAAGAATTAGGAAACAACAAAAACATTCCATAACCCGGGCTCGAACCGCACCTGCCCACGCGCCCGAGTTTCCGGTCGCTCGAACCCAAGCGGCCCAGAAGCCGGGAGCCTTAGCCCAAGCGCCTGTACCCAGGTGGGTGGCATGTCAAACAAACCCAGAGGTAGAAGAAACGATACCGCATCATAACCATGGCTACCACATGACACCCAGACATCGGGAACGACCTCTCGAAGCCGTTAGAACCCGCCCTGAAAACTGAAGCACCCGTGCAGGGACCGCAGGAACGCGAGTTCACCCGTCGAACGCTCGGGACTTGGGCATTTTTTTACTTCTTTTTAGGGGGATAAGCTACCCCACCTAGGCGTGTTGTAGCCTATTGGCAGTCGTCGTCAATTCGCGTTTGTAGCCTAACAAGGCAATATTCTGAGTATGCAAAAAGTGGTTAACTTTTTCAAAAGTTGCCCGGATTTTAAATTCCGATTTCGTACTAAACTCATCGCCTAATATACTTGGTCAAAACACGTTAATGTTTTACGTTAACATTTTACATCTCGTCCATCTCGAGTCAAAACATTTTAATCGATGTACTATCCGATCCGATTCCCGACTCAAATCGACGCATTTCAAAACTTCCAAAAGGAACTGTTTTCATACCTCTGTGCAACGTCAACGCACTCCAAACTAGGTCAGATCGCAAATGAATGAACGCAAAAGTGATTACTTGTCAATCTAGGTAAACAATTCGCCAAACGAGAACAAAAGACTAATCCAGCCAATTCAAGTACTAAAATTTAAAAGCAAATACACAACATATACAAATTCATACACAAGTCGAGACTAGGAAGGACCCCTAGAAGCCGCACCAATAGCTATCACAACCTCGCAAAGGTTGCCATCTAAACCTAGATCCTCGAAGTCTGTAAGAGGAGACTCACTACCATCCATCCCCGACAACACGTCTAAGGTAGTCGTCTCGGGGACTCCTCCGATCTCCTCGTTAGCACCCATAGCCTCAGCCTCCCTTTCAACCTGATGCCTAGCCTCACCTTGCGCAGAGGTCTCACCCTGAGACCAGGCCAGCTGCTCCTTTAGGATGGCGATCTCGTCAGCCCGAGATTGCAGGAGTTGTTGTGCCTCAACCTCTTTCGCCTCGAGCTCGGTCACCAGAGTCTCCAGTTGTCCTACCATATCCGGGACATCCTGCAAATACATTTAAACATTAGGAAGGTACACCAGCAGCCTAGAAAACTACCCTAGTCACATAAACTCACCGATCGAGGCCCCGAAGTGTCAGGGGAAACCCTCGAGGCATAGGCTCGGAAGCAGTTGGCGGCCTGCCACGAACTCTGATGGCAAGCCGAGGAAACCTGAGAGATGAAACCATAGAAGTTAGGAAACCGACCCAAATTCTTAGAACCCAAACAAAGAACGAAAACCAAAACTCACCCGGTACACCTGGTCACGCCACTCCATCCCGGAATCCATCTCCTCAGCAAAACACGAGGGGAGGGGCTCAGTAAAGGGTATCCCAGCCGCATCCACCCTAAGTAGTGTTAGGGAAAAATCTGGGGGCTGGATTTCATCAGCCGAGTCGGCCAACTGAGAAGACAACAGATTGGTCGGTCAGGGGGGAGAGAAACAGTAAACCGCAAAGCATACCTTAGAACCAAGAATTAGGACATTACCACGAGGCGATACCAAGCTAACCGTCGAGTGACGTGAGATAGATAGGAGGCACCAGGCACCAAGAGTGTATCTCCTCCTTCTCCGTCCTAATCCTCGAGGACCTCTACAGCGGTCGGTGGTCTAAACATGGTCCGGGGAGGATCAACCGGTACCATGAAATCGTCATACAGACACTGTCGAACCAGCCGGTCGCCCAGATACCAAACGGGGCGAAACAACGCTGGGAGGAGCATCCTCCTATAACTCCGGGGCCTCTGCTCCGTAGCTACATACTCCGGCACGCCCTCTCAGCGGCCCAAGGGCGGGCCACAAACTACACAAACAGAACCAACATCCCAATGAATCCCAAACCTTGGGGGCTATTGAACAAAATAGGCTATAAAAAGAAAACTTACATCCTCGAGGTGTAGCTTGTTAACCAGCGCATTCTTCGACGGGTAGTGGCTGATCGTACTTTTAGACTGAGCCATCCTCCATTCGATCCCCGTCCGGAATCTCTTTGGGTGAACCCGCACCGTCTTAGGAGGCAAGCACGGGAAATAGGAGTACATCCAAGCCTGAAACACCCCAAATACCTTTAGCAACACTAAGACAAAAACTAAGTAGAACTCGAGATACAAAGGTGAGAATAGTAGCTAACCTCCAGCATAAGGCCCGTACCCACAATGGGCACAACTGAGGATTACTCTATCACCAACGGCCTCACCATGACTTGCAGGCAGCGAGTCATCTCCGCGAAAGCCGCGATTACCCAGTCATAACGTCCTAGCTGAGTCAGGTCAGCCAGGAAGGGCAAAATCCTAGTGCTGAACCTCTCGCCCTTGTTCGAGAAGTGGGTCGACCCTAGGAAATGCCACAACCACAACCGGACATCCTGCTCCGGCGTGTTGGATTCTTGACCCTCTAACACCACCAGTCACTCGAAGTGATCGGTGATATACGAGCTCACCAAAGCATGACGCGTACTATATGCCTCATGCGGTAAACAGTCCCCGATAAGGCCCCGCACCTCATCACTATCTAGACTAGGGCCTCCGGCGGCCCACCTAATCCTATCCGGCCCCCACGACAGACCAGTAATCATCCCAAAATCCTCTAGGGTCATCCCGACCTCCCTAAAAGCCATGTGGAAGGTCGAAGTAGTATCGTGGAAGCGATGTATCATCGCTCTAATCACCATAAGGTTGCACTTAGTCTTGCAACCCACCAACCTAACCCACTGCTCAACCACGGGACCTAGAGCAGTCCTTGAAATAACCTCCTTTGCCGCGGGGGTCAACTTCTGAAAGTAAATGTCGAGACACGTAGTAAAGCCCGAGAAAGTCCTCATCGGACCTGGGGGCTGCAAACCGAAACAATGCAAGGATAAACAAAACAAACCTAACCTAACCCGAGCCAAAAAAATATACAAAATCTGAGACATAACCAATAAGCACGAATAAAACACTCACCACGCCCCGCACGATGCGGTGAGAAATATGAAGGTCAAGGAGAAACATCAGCTGGTGACCATCCCAGTCCCGAGCTCACTCGCGATCTTCATCAACAACCTCCTCGCCCTCCGGTACAGGAACCGGGACATGAGCCCTCCTAGCCACGGTCTCTGGAAGATTGCGCTTCTTCACTCTATCAAAATCAGCCTCGTTAATGGTCTCAGGGTCGCGGCGCTGAGACGAGGTGCTCCGTCGCCTCCTGCGAATCCCTCGAGGAGTCAGTGAGCTCGTCCCAACAACCTCCTCACTAGCACCAACCGAGGAAGTTCCCTCGGGATGCTCGGTATCATCTCTAGCAATAGAACCAAACAGAAAGGGAAACAAACAACATATCTCTAATCAGGCTAAAACAGCTTAGTCAGGTCAAAATAGGGTCAAAATTTCGGATAAGGATATCAAAATTCTGAGAAAGCCACTAGCACGGATTTTCGTTCCCGGTCACAATGAAAATGGTTTCGGGAAAATCTGACATAGTTACGACACCTTTTGGTCCGTCTTAAGACACACAAAACCTCACGGAAAGCCCTAGGAGCCACCCTAGCCCATGAAAACCAACAAGAGAGCTGCCCGCATCCTCACGCACACTATTTGAGCAAAACTACGCAAAATAAACACAAGAAAAATCGAGAAACGGTCCTTAACCCTAGCATTCCAAACACATTCCCATAACGAGCCATTTTCGCACCTCGAAACCCTTATCAAACTTATAACGGCTTCAACAAGTTCTAAATAACCATAATTTAACAATGGGACTAAGCACAAGCATCGAAACTTAGTAAGTCAAAAACACCCAAAGCGATTTTCTAGGGTTTTCAATAAAATGAACTCATAATCAATCAAATCAAGCAAAACCGACAATAAACAAGCAAGGAACACTTACCCGGAATCGACATAGCGGAATCCGAAGTGAAATTTGGCGAGAAAAGTTGAGAAATCGATTTTGGAGCGATAGGGGCGATGCGTTCGAGTTTCGTGTTGAATAAACGAGCGCCCCCAATTTTCGATTACTTAAACAGACCCGGACCACAAAAACCCGACCGCTCCAGCTGACGCGCTTGAGTTCTAGCACGCTGGGGGCTAGGCGCCCGAAGATCAGGGCGCAGACGGATGCGCGTCTAAACAGCCTAGTACAGACTAAAACAAAACAAACGAGACTCAAAGTTCAACACACGTAAAGCACACGCCTTTTAAGACAAGCAAAAAAACAATAACAAAACAATTACTAATCGATATCGATAAAACACACTCAATAGTGAAACAAGCATAAGAGTTGTGCTTAACCTGAACACTACACCAGAACGCGTAATAAAATAGTCTGAACGGAACTAGCCTAAACGAACTCTAAACAAATCGCAAATGCGTAACAAATTAAAACAAAGCAAGAGCAAACCCAAACAAAATAAGACAAAAACTTTCAACTAAAACAAAAAACAAACAACAATTTTGCCCGAGGGACGTTAGTATCCCGGAGGCACAGCAATTTTGCCCGAGGGACATTAGTATCCCGGAGGCACTGCAATTTTGCCCGAGGGACGTTAGTATCCCGGAGGCACTGTAATCTTGCCCGAGGGTCGTTAGTATTCCAGAGGCACAGCAATGGCAATCTTGCCCGAGGGACGTTAGTATCCCGGAGGCACAGCAACAACAATTTTCGAGTGGATACCAAGGCCCTCGAAGGAGTCTGATACCTCCACAGCATTTTTTCATTTGAGAGGAGACCGACGCCCTCGAACCGTTTATTTTGTCCTAGGGGTCAGAGCATCCCCGAAGACAGCAGCTCGAGTGGAGACTGACGCCCTCGAGTAGTTAACAACAACAATTTTGTCCTAGGGGTCAGAGCATCCCCGAAAACAGCTGCTCGAGTGGAGACTGACGCCCTCGAGTAGTTAACAACAGCAATTTTGTCCTAGGGGTCAGAGCATCCAAGAAGACATCTGCTCGAGTGGAGACTGACGCCCTTGAGTAGTTTATATCATCATGTTTTGTCCTAGGAGTCAGAGGCATCCCGATAGAGATCTATTCGAGTGGAGACTGACGCCCTCGAATAGTTTATATCATCTTGTTTTGTCCTAGGGGTCAGAGGCATCCCGAAAGACAGCTACTCGAGTGGAGACTGACGCCGTCGAGTGGTTTATCTCATTTTGTTTTGTCCTAGGGGTCAGAGGCATCCCAAAGGCCCTCGAACGTTTTATCAAGGGTTCACAAGCACCCCAAAAACATTCATTTAAACAAAAGAAAACACATAAGAACTTTCTTTGCACGTGCGCTTAACGCGTCACATACACACAAAAACATTTAAAATTAAAAGAACCGTTTAAACAAGCCAAAGAGGACAAAGTGAGCACGCATAAACAACCAAGAACGAGATATCAAGCAACGGCCCGGGCCCAAGCAAGAAACCGTAAGCGAAGACGTCAGGTATGATTTCTAAGCTATAGCTGGCGATCCTCAATACGTAGTTCACTGGACATAAAACGACCCGACCGGACAGCCACCAGGTTGTAATCTTTGATTGACCTGGGCGGCTATAGTTTGACTTTTGCCTTGTCCAAGCCTCAGTCACAGTGGGGGCTTCTGTAGACACCTAGATTTGGACCTGGTGGCTGCAGAGGTGCCCGACAAACACCCGAAGACTATAGGACTGCAACGCGACGCGGGTTCGCGATGTTTTAGGTAGTTTTCTATAGAACGGATAAAATAATTATTCGGAAAAATTAAAACTAACGTGATGGCAGCCTTAGTCGTGTTGTTACTATCGCATAAACACTAATTAGAGTCAATTCCGACACCGGGACCCCGAGTCGGTCCCAAAACTCAAACTGAGTCAGCACCGCGCCAAGCGAACCTCGGGATGCACACCCGAGGACCAATAATGTTCACGGCGCTAGGTCAAGCCGCGGGAACCTTAGCCCCCTAGTATTGTATTATCCTCCTCCCTCTCGGTTTTGGAAAGTATCAAAATCGTATCTTTAAAACTCCAGCCGCCCCACCTTACGCGCCTTTGTATCCTCGCACCTTAGCCCAGGCGCCTGAGTCTTGGTGCGCCTCAGCTCAGGTGCCCATATGGGCGACGAGGGCCGAAAACACCTATAAGTACCCCCCTCCGCCTCATTCATTCGACACACAATTCTCATTCTTCTCTTCCCCCTCTTACTCTCTCGCTAAGGGCTCACACTTCGACACCCGAAGCAAACGATCCACTCGATCGTAGTTCCGATAAAAGCGACATCGACACTACTCCTCACCTTCGAGCACCCCAGTCGATACCAAGGTTCCTGTGATCGACTAGCTCAAATCAAGTAGCGAAGCTCTGCCGGATTAGCCGCAGAACTAGTCCTTAGTAACGAAGCTCTACTGGAATAGCCGCAGGAGGGGTAAACAGAAACGGAGCTCTGCTAGAGTCACTGTTCAAGCTAGGAGGATCCGCCTGTTGAAACAGAGTCGTCACTAGGTTGTCATCAAAACAAAACTTTCCATATTTGCACCTTTTTTAATTATGCACTACGATAACACTAGATGTGGACACTAAGTCCACAAGCATCACTAAAATACGTAAACGTCCCAACTTCAATCACGAGTACTAAAACACAGTAAATAGACCCGAGTAATTCTGAGATCCGTTCTCACACTATCTACGCATCGAGTCCCGTTTAGTGTATACTCCGAGGGTGCAACTCCTCACAATGTGATTTACTTACATTCGCACTTACATTTTTTTGTATGATTTATTGCTTTTATGACCTTATAATCGCATGCTAAATCACCTAACATGGAATTCAAAACGTAAAACAACAAAAACTGAACAAAGTGATGGTCGGGTTCCGTATTAGTCCAAGTTCTCGCCTTACTAGATTCGACGCATCTCTATTAATACCGAACCGACGCATCTTAAGCAGAATACTAGGTAAGGTATACCACGAGAATGACTAATATCCGTATTATCACGTTAAAACTGATTTGCTAATACCTATAATATTAGTACTCTCTACTCTCCTACATGCATCTTTACATGGCCTGTTTGTCACGTGAAATCACATGCAAAGAACGTAAATGCAACTACTTTGACAACAACACTTACTTGTCTTTAAACAACCGACATAGTAAAAAAACATAGGGTTAAAACAAGGGATGTTACAACATTTCCACCACAACAAAAGAACTATGTTATCAGCCCACCGATTGGTTAGTAGAGACCGCTATAGTGCGGGCGGGATTTGGTGTTGACATCTATCGGATGTTCGCTTCCCAATACGTACCCTCACCCCTTACTCGGAATCGATGGTTTCCGGATGTCCGAAACCATTGGCAATGAGAGTCATTCCAGGCATGGACTGCTTAAGGGTACAAGTCTTTATCTTTAGGTCCCGTGCCACTCAACTTTGAGCCGACAAGGGATCAAAGTTGACTTGAACGGTTTCCGAGTCCCTATAATTGACTCGGTGGCGACTCCACAAATCGGCAGCGAATTCAGTTCACTAAAAAGGTCGCCTTACCAGACGAATCGACCTTTAAACATTTACAACCACGACTCGATCGAGTCCCAAACGGAAACACGGGTGCCCGCACCTGTCTAGTACAAGTCCGGATCGTCATCCAAATTGAGGTCCGACACTTCGCCCTGTATGCGAGATCAGACCAGCCTCCGACAAGGAGGGGGCCGCGTGGGTGGCCGCCGCCACACGTTGAAAATCTGGTCGTTTCCGCGCGGGCGCGTGGGGCTCTGGGCGGTGCGGACGGACGGCGACACCATCTCACACGAGATTCATTCGCTTCCCCAAACCCGCGCGTGGCCGCGTCGGGGTAGACTTATGTCATGTCCACAATGCCATATGGGAACTCATGGCTGGAAACAATCCTTATGGTTTTGATATCTAGTACGAATAATAAGAATCAAAGTCCAAGTTGGTTGGTGAGTCTAGTGATAGGAAACTATCTTTCTTGGTTCAGAGAGGACTTGTTGGATAAAATCTTTTTTTTGCTAGATGTTATGGTCTAAATCCTGAACTATTGACTCTACTTATTCGGATGGGTGTTCACCCCAAAGTGTTCCCGGACCGCATGCATACATCCGTAAGTAACTTAGTGCAACATGGAAAATTTCATTGAGAGGAATCAACAAAGAAAAGAAAAATAGGTAAATTAATGTGTATTTGAAAGATTGTCCTCGGGCTGAAGCGTGTCCACATGAGTTCGTTCAGGTGTCTACACAAGCCCGTGGTCTTCTTTTATATTCTGTCGGGAGTTAAGATTGCTCCACCTAAGTAGAACAACAAGACAACGTTAGTTCCTTCCTTTCACGTGCTTTCAAGCTGTCCGGTCCAGTAGAGGTGAGCCCACGCTTTCCGTTCCCGCTTTTCTGGATTAATCGCTTCCTTATTTGCCTCCCAGGAAATGTCATCATATTCTCTGGACCTATCTTTGATGTTAGCTTCAGGGGTTAAGGTAGCCCTTGGGCTGGTCTTGCTTTCTCACTTGTATCGGGGTTTATTTCACTTTGTTAATAGTCACTTTGCCTCTTTTGGGGGACCATGATGCTTCTTGCAATTGTGGATCCTTGCCTACTTTCCAGACTTTTTGCTCTCGTACTCCTTCGACCCGAGAGACCTTCCATCTCCAAAAGCGGACCTAGAACTGGAATGGGAACTTTAAGTGAGAGGAATTGGCTTCATTACATATAACTAAATAATTGGATTGCGAAGCCCTTCCGCCCAACGACCTATTAGAGCTATGCATGAGACAATGAAAGAATCCCACTTTCGGGTACAGTTCTTCGCTTTTGTTATATCTTATTATATTCCTGCTGGATATACTCCTTGTCTGGGTACTCCCCCTCCTGCTTGAAGGCCTTCAAGCTAGTCTTTTTTCGATGTACGTAGGACTGCTTATGGGTGGGCAACTACTGGAGCTTATGAATGAGAAGGCGCTGGACCAGAAGTTGTTATCCCCGCTGGCTTAACTGATAGCCTAAGGGACTAAGTGACTTATAGTAAGATACAGGGACGCCCCAGGCCCGGGGCTACTGATTGTGCTTGTATCAGTAAAGATTGCTTCCAGTGATAAAAAAAGAATAAATTCAAAAAACCATGGCTTTATTTCGAACACTCCGGATAGGTGGAAGAATCTATCTATGTCCATCCCCTCTTTATACGGTACCGGAGGATCAGTTGCTGGAGAAGAGAATCCTGTAGATCGGCGAAATCTCTGTTCTCACCCCCTCTCGCTAAAGAAAGGAACTCGTTAGGATATTTTTTTTCCTCAATTCAGCGGAAAGGAAAGGCAGTGAAGAGGCTCCGGCTCCAAGGTCCAGCTTCTTTCTCTTTTGCTTAGATGGTACGTTGGCGAGGAATCTTTGAACCTAGAAAAAATAAGAGCTTCGGCCCTCCTCTCCTATGAGAAAAAAGCCACCTCGAGTTCAGCGGCTTCTTAGTAGAGCAAGGTTTAGGTCTTTTCTTCCTAAGGGTTTCACTGGTAAAGAATCCAAAGAGTTTAACTCAGTCATATACCCCCTCTACCAAAACCCCGAGTATCTGCTTTTGGGTTACCCCATTACCACTAAAGCTCGATATTGCAAAAGCAACCTATCCTTTCTTTGATTAAAGAAGAAGCCTTCACTCCGCCCTCAGCCCCCCTTCACATGCTAACTCGTAGCCCATGCTTTAAATCCATTACGGGAGTCTTCCTTAATAACCAATTTCTTTATGAAGTCCATAGCAGTCCTGGGGCTCGGGGAGCTGGAGTTCCAGCAGTTGGGTTGGACTCTCTTTCGATAGCAAAAAAGTTTCAATTTCATTTCGATGGAGTTGTATCAATATTTGCGGTCGGGCCATACGAGCTACCGCAGTGGGAGTGCCCTCTTTTTATGTCTAGCCTTTCCATTCAGTCTTCAGTCTTAAAGTGAGCAGCCTATCTAATTGCAGGCCCAGCCTCCTAAGGATTGGATGGCCAATTAGGAGAGATCTGTTTCATTGCAAATTCCAAGTGATTCGGATCCGCTGAGCCTTCAGATGAATTAGGGATAATAGCTATTCTGATTCCCTTTGATATAGAATAGAATAATCCTATTGTCGGTTCAAAGAAAGATTCTCTGTCAAGCCTCTCAGGAAGGCGGTATTCTAATATTTTTGACGAACTTTGACTCTTCCTACGAGCTTTAGTAGTTTGAACCAGATCTCTTAAAAAGAGAGGAAGCCAGAATTCAATAAGTTAATACTATCTATGACTGGCCAGCAGATGCTACTATATGTATAGAAAAAGTCTAAGTTGAGTAAGTGCCATCGAGTCAAAAGGCTTAGCCTGAAGTGGTCTTTTAGCCGAAAGGAGAAGGTGCAAGGGTTGGATTCATCTGCTCTTAGAATAGCGGTTCCAATCCGAAGGCCTATCCCAAGACGGAGAGCTTATCCACTACATCTACATAAGGCAACGTTAGTTCCAATCTTTCTTTTCTTTCGATGATCACTCAAGAAACGCATTCCTTCGGATACCTTTTCAATTGACTCAAAATTGGAGGAGATACCGACCTATGTCTCTTTCTTCTATTATTTCATTCGGTACATTTCCATTCCTTTCTGCTTATACGGATGGTTCACTCAAAGAAGTCCCCACCCCATTCAATGAAAATGCATTATAATAGGCTTCAATCTGGTAAAGAATAGAATTTCTTACGTCTTCATGCTGATAAGTGTGTTTTGTAGCGCTATTGTGCTTGTGTTTGGTCCCGGTTTCTCTTGTGAAATCGCTCTTTGGGGCGGTTTCGAGGCTACTTATGCTTATTCTAGTTTGTTTTAGGTTCCTAAGATCAATCTTGGAGAGGTGGAACGATTCCGACTCGTTTCCGACACTTTTGGAACCAACGAAGAGAAGCGACGATCACTCGGTGGCTTAGACTTGATCCCGAGACCTAGGGACCCATTCCCGAGGCCCTTAGACTCGATCCCGAGCACCGAGAATTGATGACAAGCCTATGAAGAGAAAATAGGGACCTTTAGGATCATATTGGAGGCCTACAAGACCCTTCCCGGGCGGGAAGAGTATTCTTCCCGGTCGGGAAGGAGTGCAAGAAAGAAGCGACTACTGTTGGGCCGTCCCGGTCGGGAACAATCTCTTCCCGACCGGGAAGAGCATAACACTGCCCGGTATTATGCATAACACCGCCCAGTGTTATGCATGATCCCGGTTGGGACCAAATCCTTCCTGGTTGGGACCACCACCTTCCCGGCCGGGAAGGAGCAGCTGTAGCCGTGACTCTTTCTTTTCTTCTCCTTCACTCTTGTAACCTTATAAATACCCCCTCTCTTGTATTGTTACAAGATACCATGCTTTATTTTACATTAACCACTAAACCCTAGGCATATTTTAGACTAGATTAGCTTAGATTAGTGTAGATTAGTCTTTAATTACTCCTTAATCTTAGTTTAATCCTAGTTGAATCTTTGTATTATTGAAGACCTATTGGGGGGATTTCTCTATTGACAATATTGAATTCCATTTCTTTGGGTTGGATTTAATCAAAGTTCTCATCTTTTCCTTTCTTCTAGTGTTGGTATAATTCCTCTTCTCTCTAATCTCTTCTATTTAGTTTTCATTTATGTTTATGTTTAGTAATCTTCAATAATCCATTATGAATGTTCAGGTTTATGTATGTTTCATTATGGGTGTTGGGTTTATTATCTTGAACATGAGTGAGTAGACATCTTGCTAGGATTAGTAGGGGAATTGGGTGTCTTAATGGGTGATTAAGGGTTTGTGTAGATTGTTGGTGGAAGTTTTGGTTGCTTCTTGGTTAGATGCATAGAACATGTTTGATGAAATGCTTGAATGACTTGTAGTTGCAAATGCTTGTTTTTCTTGCCTTCCTCTTGCGGTCTTGTATGTTTCTAGGATGGGTTCTTGGGCGAGAGCGAGGAATCTCTAGGTCGGTTTTAGTAGCGAGAGCCCGGACTATACCTAGATAACTCAACTACCCCTTCACCTTAACTCTTCCTTGATCATTCCATCACCCTTGAACCCGACCTAATCCTAGTTCTTTTCCTATTTGTTTTCCTCTTCTTCTTAGTTATTACTCCTTTAGTTAGTTGTATCCTTTAGCCTTAGTTGTTATACCTAGTTCGTTCCTAGTCATTTTTTATTCCCTTCTTATCATTCTAGTTTAGTTTAGCCTCGAGACCTAGTCAAGTCTTTAGGTGGAACTTGGTCTAAACCCTCTTTACCGTCCCCGTGGACTCGACCCGACTTGCCCTATCTACGTGTTAGGATTGGTTGGTTATTTATTGATCGGTGGGATCCACGGCAAATCTCTACCATCACATGCTATAGAGTAGTCAATAGGAAGCCCACCTTAGGGCATCTTAGGGACGAAGCCCACTCTTCATGTTCTCTAAATAGCTTTCCTTTGACCAAGGGATCCAAAACGCCAGTCGTCCTCACGTGTCCAAATATGCAATAGATTAAAAAAGAAGATATTTATTTGGTAGGCACGTGTTAATAATCTTTTAAAATAATTGGAAATGTCTTTTTTGTAGGAAGCCCGATCTTGGATGAAAAATTCCAAGTTCTGTGGAAGTTTTTTGAAAGAAGAAAAGTTTTTACAATAACCTCTATCAGAGGATTTCTAATTAGAAGTCCGGCCTACTCCCTTTTCTCTGAGCTATAATTTTCTTCTTTTTTTTCAAAGATAGTACATGAGCCGACGGCCCTTTTCTATGTTCATGTCCAGCTTTGACGTTCCCTCTCCGACCTTCCCTGTGGATCACTGGTTGGTAGAGTCTCGGTGATCTCCAAAATCTCAACTGGATCACTCCGACTAGGAGCTTTTTTATATTGCAAGCCCCCCTGAAGGAAAAAAGGAGTAACGAAAGAAAATCCAAGCGATCCTCTTTTTTCAGTCATTGCTCCCAAGAAAGTGGATTCCCTTTACTTTGGGAGAATGCCACAGACTATCTTACTACTATAGGCGAGAAGCAACTAGCAAAGCCGAGAAAATGATGGATCCGGTGGAGACCTATAAGTAGGGGACAACCCCAATTCAAAGATGCCCATCCACGGACCGCTGACTTACTACAATCGATTCTTTTCAGATCCGCTGCGCGGAAAGAGGGACTGGCCTATATCATAGCATTCGAATTGAGCCCTTGTACTGGATCGGGGGACATAAAGATGGCTTGAAAGGGCCTTTTCTTAAATCCTTGAGGGCATATATAAGAACTAATGGGCGGGACCAACCACATATATATAAGAAAGACTAGAGAAGATTCATCTTCATTAGATATTAGATAAGGAAAGACTGAATTCTATCTTCTTTTGAATATCTCTTTCTATCGATAGAGTTAAACTCTTCCTTTGTTCCATATTAGCACTTTGCCCTTCTTGCGAGGTATTTTCACCTTGCTATGGCTTTTGCTTACTATTCCCATGGTATAGCTAGAAAAGAGGTTTCTTAGAAAAGAAAGTGTGCCTATCTTGAGAAACTTCCTGTACGAGTAGCCATTTATGAGTTCTAAAGGTAGAATTGGTAAACCGGAGAAGATATAATAAAATTTGATATTCTAGGTGCTCTTTAGTCAAGTTGCTGGCAAAGGGGATGAGCAAACAAAGGAGACTACTGGACGCGGTTCAACTAGCGGAAACTCTTGTAACAGCTAGAGTAAGAAGCCCCCAAGTGAGCTTCTTAAGGAAGACCGTCAAGCACATCCGGCAAGGATCAAGGGAGATCTCGTTGTTGCATAGCTTAGGTCAGAGCAAGGTGCCACCGTACGTTCAGCAGGTAGTCTCGTGATTGGGCATGAGTGCCTGAAAGTTGTTATTGTATACTCTCGCGGGTAGGAAGGCGGCGGGGGAAGCGAGGGGGGACACTGCGCGAGATCTATCAGCAGCGAATTCCCCATAAAGATAGAAGCGCCTATCAAAAAGATACTCCGAAGGCTTCGAGATCGAGGTCTCATTAGCCGAAGAAGACCCTGGCCGATCCACGTGGCCTGCTTGACAAACGTCAGCGACGGAGACATCGTAAATTGGTACGCGGGCATCGCGATAAGTCCTCTGTCCTACTACAGGTGCCGCGACAACCTTTACCAACTCCGAACGATTGTTGACTACCAGATCCACTGGTCTGCAATCTTCACCCTAGCCCACAAGCACAAATCCTCAACGCGAAATATAATCCCAAAGTAGTCCAAAGACTTAAATATAGTAAATAAAGAAGGTGGCAAGACCCTTGCAGAGTTCCCCAACAGCAAAGAGCTTGGAAAGCTCGGACCCGGGCAAGATCCGAACAACAAAGAGCACTCACCCAAGCGTCAGGTCTCAGACTAAGTCCCGGGAAGTCTAATGCCTACTTTAATGGGGTTCCGATGCAGCTAAAACCGGAGATTACGAAAGTGGCAGGATGCACAGAAGGTACCCTTCCTTTTAAGTACCTCGGAGTTCCCATTAAGGCATCTAGACTCAGCATTAAGGACTGCCAGCCCCTCGTGGAGAAAATTGTGAAACGAATTCGCATATTAGGGGCGAGAAAACTATCCTATGCCGGAAGATTAGTACTAATCAAATCAGTTCTTGCTTCTCTGCACAACTACTGGGCGCAGATTTTTCTTTTACCTACAGTTATTGTCAATCAAATTGATAATATTTGTAGGAATTACCTTTTGGGACAACTCGGCTGAATTTCATCAAGTCCCTTTGGTGGCTTGGAGCAAGATCTGCTTACCGTTCGAGGAGGTTGGACTGAAGGATGGGTGACTAGCGATGCTAATAGACTTTGGGTTCACTGGATCCACCATGTTTACCTGAAAGGTAAGCGTTGGGAGGATTATATCCCGAGTAATGATTGTGCGTGTAGCTGGAAGAAAATCTGTCGAACAAGAATAAAGATGCAGGCAGGTTACGACACAGGTACATGGCAGGTGCAAGGCACAAATGGGTACACAATTGCAAAAGCCTACAGGTGGTTGCGTGAGAAAGGAGATAAAATCAAATGACATAAACATAATTGGAATAGATGGACAATTCCCAAACACAGTATGATAGCTTGGATCCATCAACATCAAGCTTTTAACACAAGAACAAAATTGGCGGCACTGAAGATAGCAGATGATGATAGATGTTGTATCTGTGCAGACACGGAGGAAAGTGTAGAACATCTATTTTGCAACTGTGATTACAGTAAAGAGATATGTGCAGGTGCCACAAATTGGGTCAAGATGCAGGATAAAGAAACAATTACAAATGATTGGAGGAATCGGGTAAGAGGTACCAAAATGCAGCGTGCTATTCGAAACGGAGTTTTCAATGCAGTTATATATAATGTATGGCAACAGAGGAACAAAAGCCGTATGGAAGGGTTACTATTACGTCCGGATACCATGATTAAGAATATTAGGTCCGAATTAGGTATGTTTTTTAAGGCCAAATTGCAACATCAGATGAGTGATAAAGACAAGAACTTTATCACTAGCCTTTGTTAGGCTATGTAAATTGCGTATATTGTTACCTAATAATATTCTTACCTTTTACCAAAAAAAAACAAAGAGCACTCTACTACTAGTCTAGTCTAGTAGTTGTTTTTTCTATTAGTTGCGATGTGAACATACCTTTACTTATGATCTTAGTTGAGTATTCCTTTAGTCAAAGAAACACGGGACGAAGTTTTTTTTTTTGGGAAAGTGTAAGCTGTATATTAATCAAAGAATCAATCAAATATACATTATGTGACCATCATTCTAGAGATGAACTTATCATCTCTATTGGTGAGCTTCCCTTTCTGAACACTATTAAAAAACATTTTCAGTTCTTTAATAATGTTCATACTAACTACAAGCGGTCTAAGTAAAAATTCTTCCATCCTGCATTTGTTTCTTTGCTCCCAAATATAGTAGATGGAAGCATTCATCACACTGTTAATCACTGCTCGTTGTAGCCGGCTTCCCTTCATCCCATCTCGTTGCACGGTGGTGAGGGTCTTGCTGAAATCGTGCTCCAACCAAACCCCAACGCTCTTCAACACTTTGCTGCTATATTCACACTCCCAAAATAGATGACTCCTATCTTCCGGTTTATCGCGGCAAATACAACAAAGATCGTCAGAGATCAAGTTAAGTCCAAAAAGTTTGGCCTTCACGTTCATTGCATCGTGCTGGTACATCCACGCAATAAATCTATGTTTCGGTATAGTCCATTTATTCCACACTAGCCTATACCAATCCACTTCTGTCTCTCTATCTCTGATCCAATTATAACCCTTGGCTATCGTATACCGCTTGTTTTCATTCCACTCTCCTCCTTCGTAGCCACTTTTGAGTATTTCTTTAACCTTCCAAATCCGTCTCCATCCCCATCCCACATCCGTCGGCGGTTCATACTGCATCCATGTCTGACCTTTCAGGTAGACCGAATGTACCCACGACAACCACAGCCTGTTCGGCTCATTCGCAACCCACCAAACCATTTTACCTATCGCTGCTTTGTTCCAATTTAAACATTGGGTCAGGTTCAGCCCACCCTCTTTATAAGGCAAACACACTTTCTTCCAGCCGCTCACAGTAAGTAGTTGTAAGATCATCAGAGAGGAGACAAACCATTTATGATTCCAGCCCAGAAGACTAGTTAAAGGAATGGAAAGAATCATGCTATTTTTGATCTATCTTTTTCTGCGTCCATTTCTTACTTGCTCGCCTAGTTTATTAAAACTTTTGGGCAGCAGCTTTACTTTATCCCTCTTTTTACTACATCTTCAATTTTTTCGTTTTGGCGATAGATCACTTGCCTCTTTCTGTCAGAGGCGATCTTGGTCCTTCGAACCCGAATATCCCCGATTTCAACCAGTCGGGGGAACTGCCGGATCTCAATAAGACCTCGCAAAAATCCGCGAGGAAGCCAAAAGGGAAAAATGGGAAGCCATTGAAGAAGAGCTCTTCAAGGTGGACTTAAAAAAAAATGGGGTAGCTGGGCCAAGTCAGCTACTGATTTCTACTATTCATTAGCGCCAGTATCGTCTTATATGATTCGCGTAACTTTAGGATCGTTCTTCTCGAGCGAAATCTAGGACGAGGGGAGATGAGTCTAGGAAAGAGCGAAGCCCGTAGCGAGTCTTCTATGGGATGGAATACGAAGCGTAGGTACCAACTAGCACGTATAAGCAAGCCAGCGTGTGAAAGCAAAGTAAGCAGCTAGATTCTCTAATAGGGGAATAAGGGAAAGCTAATCCAACAGCTCCCACTCCCAGTTAAAGGAGAATGCCTTTCAATTCCGTTTGATGGGCTAGTTTATAAGAGCAAGGGCGAGGGAGATGAGTGGTCACGACACGGAATGGATTGTACAAGTGGCCGCCCAAAGGCTTATCGAATGCGCCTAGCACGTTTATGAAGATGATGAATCAGGTACTTTGTCCAAACATAGGAAAGCTTGTTTTCTTTCTTTTGTCAACGCAACATGCTGCTGTGGACGTCCGTCCGCATCACCCAGCGCCCCGCGCGGGACTGACTCAGTTTTCAACATGTGGCAGCGGCCACCCACGCGGCCCCCTCCCTGCTGGGGGCCGGTCCGATCTCGAATATGGGGCGATGTTTCGGACCTCGATTTGGATGACGATCCGGACTTGTACTAGACGGTGCGGGCACCCGTTTTTCCATTTGGGAATCGATCGAGACGTGGTTGTAAATGTTTAAAGGCCGATTCATTTGTTAAGGCGACCTTTCTAGTGAACTGAATTTGTTGCCAATTTGTGGAGTCGCCACCGAGTCAATTATGGGGACTCGGAAACCGTTCAAGTCAACTTTGATCGCTTGCCGGCTCAAAGTTGAGTGGCACGGGACCTAAAGATAAAGACTTGTACCCTTAAGCACTCCATGCTTGGAATGACTCTCATTGCCAATGTTTTCGGACATCCGGAAACCGTCGATTCTGAGTAAGAGGTGAGGGTACGTATTGGGAAGCCAATATCTGATAGATATCAACACCCAATCCCGCCCGCACTATAGCGGCCTCTACTAATCAATCGGTGGGCTGATTTCCTAGTTCTTTTGTTGTGGTGGAAGTACTGTAACTTTCTTTGTTTTAACCCTATTTCTCTTGCTACGTCGGTTGTTTAAAGACAAGGATTGTCGTCAAAATAGTTGTGTTTACATTCTTTGCATGCGATTTCACGAGACAAGTAGGCCATAAAAAGATGCACGTAGGAGAGTAGAGAGTTCTAGCATTATAGGTATTAGCAAGTTAGATTTAACGCGATAATACGGATATTAGTCATTCTCGTGGTATACCTTACCTGGTATTCTGCTTAAGATGCGTCGGTTCGGCATTAGTAGAGATGCGTCGAACCCAGTAAGGTGAGCACCCGGACTAATACGAAACCCGATCATCACTTTGTTCAGTTTTAGTTATTTTACGTTTTGAATTCCGCTTTAGGTGATTTAGCATGCGATTATAAGGTCATAAAAGCAATAAATCATACGAAAAGTTGTATATGCGAATGTAAGTAAATCATATAGTGAGGAGTTGCACCCTCGAAGTATACACTAAACGAGACTCGATGCATAGATAGTCTGGAGAATGGATCTCGGAATTGCTCGGGTCTATTTAGTGTGTTTTAATATTTGTTGTTGAAGTTGGGACGTTACGTATTTTAGTGGATGTTCGTGAGCCTAGTGCCCACGTCTAGTGTTGTCGTAGTGAATAATAATATAACCTGCTTATATGGAAAGTTTTGTTTAGATGACAACCTAGTGACGACTTGATCAACAGGCGGATCCTCCTACCTTCACCAGTGACTCCGGCAGAACCCCGTTACCATTTGACCTTCCCGCGGCTACTCCGGCAGAACTTCGTTGCTAAGGACTAGTTCTGCGGCTAATTCGACAGAACCTGGGTACTAGTTTTGTGCTAGTTGATCACAGTCACCTCGGAATCGAGTGGAGTGCTCGAAGGTGAGGAGTAGCGTCGACGTCGCTTTTTTATTCGGAACTATGATCGAGTGCATCGTTTGCCTCGGGAGTCGGAGTGTGAGCCCTTAGCGAGAGTTTTTGAGGGAGAAGAGAGAGTTGAATTTTGGTGAAATGAGGGCGTGAAGGGGGATATTTATAGGTGTTTTCGGCCCTCATCGCCCATATAGGCGCGTAATATGAGGCGCACTAGGTCTCAGACGCCTGGGTCCGAGTGTGGGGAGACCCAGGCGCGTCAGGTGGGGCGGTTGGAGTTTTGAAGATACGATTTTGATACTTTCCAAAACCGAGAGAAGGGTGTGTGATATCTCGCTTGGTCGCGAAGGCTTCCCCACGGTTTGTCCTAGCGCCGTTGGTTTCGTGGGCCTCGGGTGTTCATCCCGAGGATCGCTTGACTCAGGGTTGACTCGGTTCGAGCTTCGGGGCCGACTCAGGGTCCCGGTGTCGGAATTGACTCTAATTAGTGTCTATACGACCGTAACGACACGACTAAGGCTGCCATCATGTTAGTTTTAATTTTTTCGAGTAATTATTTGGTCCATTCTAAAAGAAAACTATCTAAAACATCGCGAACCCGTGTCGTGTTGCAGTCCTATCGTCATCGGGTGTTTGCTAGGCACCTCTGCAGCCACCAGGTCCAAATTTGGGTGTCTACAGAAGCCCCCACTTTGACTGAGGCTTGGTCAAGGCGAAAGTCAAAGTATAGCCACCCAGGTCAATCGAGGATTACGGCCTGGTGGCTGTCCAGTTGGGACGTTTTAAGTCCGTTGGACTACGTAGTGAGGCTTGCCAGCTAAGGCTGAGAAGTCATACCTGACGTCTTTGCTTGTGCTTGATTTCTTGGGGCCCGGGCCGTTGCTTGACATCTTGCTCTTGATTCAGTTTTTCTTTTGCGCGCTAGATAGCAACGCATTAAGTTGGCCTTTATTTGTACGAGTATATTTTGAGCTGCTTGTGAACCCTTGATTACATAAAACATTCGAGGGCGTTAGTCTCCGCTCGAGTAATCGTCTTTGGGATGCTTATGACCCCTAGGTCCAGATAAAATGATATAAAACTATTCGAGGGCGTTAGTCTCCTCTCGAATCAAAGTTGCTGTGGAGGTATAAGACTCCTTCGAGGGCGTTAGTCTCCTCTCGAATAACTTTCTTTCGGGATGCCTCTGACCCCTAGGACAAAGTTGTTGTTGCTGTGCCTCCGGGATCACTAAGATCCCCTGGGCAAAACTCCTCGAGGGCGTTAGTCTCCACTCGATTAGATGTTTTTCGGGATGCCTCTGACCCCCAGGGACAAAATTGTTGTTGCTGTGCCTCCGGGATCACTAAGATCCCTTGAGCAAAACTCCTCGAGGGCGTTAGTCTCCACTCGAGTAGCTGTCTTTCGAGATGCCTCTGACCCCTAGGACAAAATTGTTGTTGTTGTGCCTCCGGGATCACTAAGATCCCTTGGGCAAAACTCCTCGAGGGCGTTTGTCTCCACTCGAGTAGCTGTCTTTCGGGATGCCTCTAACCCCTAGGACAAAATTGTTGTGCCTCCTGGATAACTCAGATCCCTCGGGCAAATTGTTGTGCCCCCGGGGTAACTCAGACCCCTCGGGCAAATTGCTGTGCCTCCGGGGTAACTCAAACCCCTCGGGAAAATTGTTGTGCCTCCGGGGTAACTCAGACCCCTCGGGCAATTTGGTGTGCCTCCGGGGTAACTCAGACCCCTCGGGCAAATTGCTGTGCCTCCGGGGTAACTCAGACCCCTCGGGCAAATTGATGTTCCTCCGGGGTAACTTAGACCCCTCAGGCAAATTGCTGTGCCTCCGGGGTAACTCAGACCGCTCGGGCAAATTGCTGTTTGTTTATTTGTTTTAGTAAAATGCTGGTGGAGTGAATTTGTCTTAGTTAATTTTGTCTCGCATGCTTGTCTTATTTTGTTCGGGTTTGCCCCTGCTTTTGTTTTGATTTTGGGTTTGAGTTTGTTCAGAGTTTGTTTATGTTAATCTCGGTTGTTTTTTTTGTTACGCGTTTGGAAGCAGCTTTAAGCGCTTGTTTTATTAGTCGGGAGTGTGTTATCGATGTTAATTAGTGGTTGCCCATTATTGTTGTTTTGTTTGTCTTAGTAGGTGCATGCTTTATGTGTATTGTCTTTGAGTTGCGTTTGTTTTGCTTCGTTTTAACTTGTTGTGTAGTTGAGTTTGCTCCGATTTTGTATAGATAAGTTTGAATTGCTTTATTATTTGTTCGAGTGCAGTGTCTAAGCTAAGTGTGGTTCTCAAGTTTGTTTCATTGTCGAGAATGTATTACCGACGTCGATTAATAATTATTTTGTTTATTGTTACTTTGTTTGTTTTGAAGGTTGTGTGTATTGAACCTTTAGTTTGCTTGTTCTCTTTTGTTTTAGTTTGCACCGAGCCATTTAGACGCGCGTCTCTCTGCAGCCAAGTCTTGAGGCGCCTAGCCCCCAGCGCACCTAAACTTAGACGCGTTAGCTGATGCGGTCAGGGTTTTGCGGTGCGGGTCCGTTTAAGTAATCGAAGGTTGGGGCGCTCCTCTTATTTCAACAGAAATTCGAACGCGTCGTAGCCTTCGCCCCCAAACTCGACTTTCTCAATTGGTCTTGCCGAATTTCGTTTCGATTCCACTTTTTACGACAATGTCGAATGCGGGTTAGTGTTCTTTACTTCTTTAATGCCGGTTTTGCTTGATTTGGTTGATTATGAGTTAGTTTGTTGTAAACCCTAGAAAATCGATTTGGGTATTTTTTACTTGTTAAGTTTCGATGCTTGTGCTTGATTTCGTTGTTAAATTAAGGTCGATTAGAGCTTGTTGAAGTACTTATAAGCTTGATAAGGATGTTCGAGGTGCGACAATGGCCTCTTATGGGAATATGTTTGGAATGCTAGGGTTTAAGGATCGTTTCTCGATTATTCCGTATTTATTTCATATAACTTGGTTCAAGTAGTGTTTATGAGAATGTAGGTAGCTTCCTTTTGGCCGGCCAACTTTGGGTCTTGATACACTTTGAATTCCTCATTTTGGAGCTTCAATTTCATTCTTCCTCCTTAAAGTGTAGTAACCTCCATCTCCTCCTTTACTCTACATTCATTTTTGCATTAACAAAAATATTCATCACTTCTTTCTTCTCTCTTTTGGCCGTGTACTCCTTACCCTCCTTAGGCTGATTTTTGCTCCATTTTGAGTACCAATCGCATCATTTTTATCGTCATAATAATCCTCTTTCCGATTCTTTCGTTAAGGTAATAGTCGACGTCGTTTTCGATCATTATTTACCTTCATTTTTATTAGTTTTCTCATGGTATTTTTCTGCCATGATTTTCATGTTTGGTAGGATTTGTGGACGATCCCGAGGCCGACGAATATATAATCGATGCAGACTTGGAGTAGAGGTAACGTCGACGTTACTCGGTATTTCTTGATTTTAATTGTGTAATTGCATGTATATTTTTATATTTCATTTTTGACAATATAAGTATGTCATATAATCTGGAAAAATTTTAAAAGTTGCAAATTTGCATGTTTCGAAATTTTTATCGCTTTTACGAGATTAACGATTAAATTGTTGTATTAGTTTGTAAAATCGTAATATTCGGCCTAAACTTGTAATATATGATTATATTCTGCAAAAATGAGGTTTTTGATGTTTTTTAATAATTTAGTATTTTTCTGATATTTTAGTTATCGATTATTGAATTTTACCGTTTACGAACAAAAACGATTAAAAACCGATTATTAGTTCTAGTACTTAAACATATTATTTTAATCTGATTTTTGACATGGTGAAACTTTCTGATGAAATAGAACCTTCTGAATGTTTTCATAATTTTTCGGAATTTTTAAGTGGATGAATTAATTAATCACTTTAAATCATCGTTTATCGTTAAAACCGTGTTTGTTGTTTAAATTCTCGATTTCTGGTTCTATGATTAAATCTGAAAACAAATATGATTCTGATGATTTCATAATAAAATGTAGCTTTAATAAAATGTTAGGAACGATAAGTTTTATTAATGGAATTGTTAATTGTGTAAACGGGTTTAAAAGACGGTTTTAACGGGATTTATTAAATCTGGAATTTTTGGAAATCTGGAAAAATAGTAGTTTCTGGAAACTAATAATTTTTAAGTTTAATAATAAATTTTGGATATTAATACATAAATCGTTTTGTAATTACTATTTTTATTAATCGTTATTGTCGAGATTAGACGATTAACGAGAAAACCCTTTAGAAACCGAGTTTAATGATTCTGGAAAATTCTCCTTTTTGGAAAGAATGTCCAAAAATATATTTTAGCTATTTTACGTAATTTTTGTACTATTTATTAAATTCTTTAATTAATAGTAATGATTTTTGGACACAATTACGATTTATCGTTAAAATGCTCCGTCTTACCTAAAAGAATTATTTTTCCAGCAATTTTGAAAATATTTAAATCTGAAACTTTAAGAGTTAAATCATCCCTTAACATACTCTAAATATATTCATTGGTTTAATTAAATAAAAGATGTTAAAAGATTTAATTTAACATTTACCGTAAAATCCTATTTATAATCGTATTGTCGAAACTACTAATAATTAGGGAATTTTAGCTTTATAAATTTTGAAAAACGCCCTAATTAGTAGTATTAAAATGTTTAAGACATTTTTAATCATTTTATAAACACTTATATGATATTTCAATAAGTTCATAAACTCAAAAGTTCTCACTTTAACAATTAATATCGTTAAGGCCGAAAGTATTAGTTGTATAAGTCTATATCGTTTACTAAAGATTTTGAATTAGTATAAACTAATATTTTCGCCATTTTTTATATGATGTTATTTTTAGTAAAGTTTCTAAAAATAGAAGTTTCCTCAAATAGAAAGTTTCCTCTTTTAGAATATTGTGATTACTCCTTTTAACTCCATAATGTTTACAATGATTATATCTTTTAAGTATCGATAATGACCCTGTTTTGGAGTTATGGAATAAGGAAAAGTGTGGGATTAGAGTAATATAGTCTGGGATGTACGTTTTGCCATCAACTGTAAGGCTGGTGTGTCTTTATGGGGCGCATTGGTTGTTGAACTGAGCATGGTTTGTGGTCAGGAAAGTGTATATTTACCTCAAACTTAGATATCGCATCGTATAAGTCGCGCCGGGTTGAACTGGATATGGTTTGTATCCAGAAAGGGTGTGCACTACTTAAACCAGGACCTCGCTGCACGCAGTCCTGTTATAGTTGAGTTGCCTAGTTAGAGACTGGATTCTGTTATGAGTTAAGTATACAGTTCTCGAAGCTAGTTTCTAGTATTGTCCTAGTGAAAGTCTAGATTCTACATTAACCCTATCCATAACGCCACATTGATTATTTTATTTATTATCGATATACATTGGTTGCAGGTTGGCAAATATTTTTATGTTTCTTCGGAAACCCATTTTAATATTTTGGTTTTGCATTGAAAGCTTATTTTAATATGCTGTTTTACTGTTTTCCATTTTTACTATTTTCCTATATTAGTAATTACTGTTTTAAAATCCTGTTATACGGCTGGGAGAACGTTGACGTTGCTCCTCGCTGATTGTGGCTGATATGTTTTTAACATGACAGGTATGCATGTTTCCGGGTGTGGGCTAGCGGGCAGACATGATCCTTTCTCGATTAATTTTAATATCTTTGTTTTGTGGATTGTTAAACCCCTTTGTGGATTTATTTAATTTTGGCCATTTAATTTTGGGCCTAATGTTTGACTTTACCATTTAAATTTTTATCAAAACATAGTTACATCGTGTTATAATCCCGACTCTACAGTGTTTCCGCCACATTATCACGTTAGAATTTCTAGGGGATTACAGTTGGTATCAGAGCATCACTGCTCCCGACGCTTACACACCTGAAATTAGGGGAAAATACCAGTAAATTATTTAAACAGTAAACAAAGATATTATTAGAAATGGGAGAAACAGATAAGGACTTAACTGTTAAGATTATCTGTTCCTGAACTCGATGATTAGCATTGATTTTATGTTGTTATTTGTGAACTTCATGATGGCCGGAAGAGGTAACCGAAACAACAACAACAACAATGATCAGAGAGGTATCGAAGCACTGGTTGACACGCTACGCAACATAGCGCAGGCCATGAACGAGATGAACAACCAGAACCACCAGAGGCCCTTTAGCTTCTCTCACGCAGCTGAAGGAATGGCTAAAAGCAGACTGGATTTTTGTGATGGCTCCGTGGACCCCGAAGTCATGAACCGTTGGTTTTGACTGATGGAACGGCAGTTTGGAATTTACTCCGCCCCCGAGGATCAGAAGTTGGGCTTAGCTGTACTGTACTTGTCAGATGATGCAGACCGATGGTGGACCCAGGTTGGCCCGACTGCACTTCAAACTCCAGGATTCAACTGGACTCAGTTCAAGGCTCTCTTAGAACAGAGATTCTATCCCGAGGAGCTGAGGCATCAGAGGATGACTGAATTCAGCTCTCTGAGCCAGAATCCCATGTCTGTGGAAGCATACACTACTCGGTTCCATTTCCTGGCAAATTATGCTGGAGACCTGATACCCAATGAGAGTTCCCGAGCTTTCTTTTATCGAGGAAGACTTCGAGCCGATATCACCCTCAACATGCCCCGGAGTCTCACAACTGTTAATGAGCTCTATAATGCTGTGCTTTACGCAGAGTCTTCAATTGAGCGGGTGAAATCTATGAACCCATTATCTGGTTATAAACGACCCTTTTCCCATTCTGGGAATAACTCTTCATCTTCTTCAAAGAGGTTTAACTCTGGAGGTTTGGAATTTTTTTTTCCTTTCTCTTCTTCTTTTATCTTCTTTTCTTCTAAAAGTTCTGAATCTACTGTATGATGTTACAGGTAGTGGTTACAAGAAAAACAATTTCAACTCGAAACCCAACAACAAGAAGGATTCTACCTGTTTCAAATGCAAGAAGGCTTATCATCCTGGTTTGACTTCTGAGGGAAACCCTGTTACCTGTTTCCACTGTGGAGAAGTGGGGCACCGCTCTACCTATTGCCCGAAGAAAACAACAACCAACACCGCTACTGCTGCTGGCGCTGTTACTACTCCCGCTCCTCGTAAAGGGCGTATCTTTCTGATGAGCCGTGCCGACGCTGAGGGTAATCCTGATGTGGTTACGGGTACGTTTCTGATTTCTGGTGTTAGTGCTTATATATTATTTGATACTGGCGCTTCTACATCTGTCATATCTTCTATTCTGGCTTCAAAACTGTCCTTAACCCCCTGTCAAGCTGAACCAATAGCTATTTCCCTTCCTTCTGGTGAAGTTGTTGGCTGTTCCAAAGCTTATCAGAATGTACCTATTCTCTTTGCTGCTACTAATCTTCCTTCTACTCTCATTGAGTTCCCTCTCGCGGAATTCGACGTTATTTTGGGAATGGACTGGTTAGCTCAGTATGATGCAAGGTTTCAGTGTCGAGATTAGAAGATTTCTCTGAAGACCCCCGAAGGTGTTCGAGTGTCTTATCGTGGTGGTCGAAGACAGAAGGTTATCAAAATTATTTCTCCCATGAAGGCTATCAGAATGCAGAGAAAATGTTGCCAAGCATTTTTATGCACGATAACTGTAACTGCTGAACTCCCTAAACTCGAGGAAGTACGTATAGTGTGTGATTATGCAGATGTATTTCCCGAGGAGTTACCAGGTATTCCACCCGAACGAGATGTGGAATTCACTATTGAACTCGTGCCTGGTACTGGCCCGATCGCCAAAGCACCTTACAGAATGGCTCCTGCTGAGTTGCAAGAGCTACGCAAGCAATTGGATGAAATGATTGAGAAAGATTTCATTCGTCCAAGCTCTTCCCCTGGGGGCGCTCCTGTACTTTTTGTCAAGAAGAAAGACGGTTCGATGCGCCTGTGTATTGATTACCGTGATCTCAATAAGGTTACGATCAAGAATAAATATCCTTTGCCCAGAATTGATGATCTTTTTTATCAACTTAAGGGTGCTTCTGTGTTTTCCAAGATCGATCAAAGGTCTGGATATCACCAAATCCCCGTCCGTGAATCAGACATTCCGAAGACGTCTTTAAGTTCGAGGTATGGACATTATGAATTCAAAGTCATGCCTTTTGGACTAACCAATGCTCCTGCTGTTTTTATGGATCAAATGAACAGAACTTTCAAGGAGTATTTGGATCAGTGTGTTGTTGTCTTTACTGATGACATCTTGATTTATTCCAAGTCGGAGGCTGACATGTGATAAGTGTAGTTTGTAGTGCCTATTTCGTAGTGTTTTAGTCCCATTTTCCTTGTGGAATCGCTCATTGGGAGCGATTTATGGGCTACTTATGCTTCCTCTAGTTCGTTTCAGGTTCCCGAGACCATTCGTGAAGAGTTGGAGCGATTCCGACTCAATACATACACTTTTCGGAGCCAACGAAGTGAAGGAACGATCACTCGATGCCTTGGATTCGACCCCGAGCCTCCGAGACCCGATCCCGAGTCCCGAGAATCGATGAGAAGTCCATGTGAAGCAAGGAGAGACCAAAAGGATCATATTGGAGGCCTACAAGACTCATCCCCGACGGGTATGCACCTCATCCCGTCCGGGATGAAGTGCACTTTTGAAGGGGCCACTGACAGGCCGTCCCGGTCGGGATCAACCCGTCCCGGTCGGGACCAACCACCTGGCAGCCGCACTCCTTTCTTTCTTCTCCTTTCCACTTGTAACCCTATATATACTCTTCCCTTGTTTTGTAAAGCTTATGTTAGACATTAGACCTTAAACCCTAGACTACTTTAGGTTAGATTAGATTAGATTAGTGTAGATTAGTCGGTCATTAGTAGTTAATCTTAGTTTAATCTTGTATTAAGAGATCTCTTGAAGAATCCATTAAATCTTGACAACATTGGTGGATGAATTTGGGTTTTCTTTATATACAAGTGCTCATCTTTTCATCCTTCACTAGTATGGTATAATCCTTTCTTCCTTTTACTCTTTATCTTGTTTGTTTAATTCAAGTTTCAATCTTTAGTTATTGTTTATTGTTTTGTTCATCATACTTGGTAGTTTCATTATGTATGTTTTGATGTTGTGTTGTTTCCTCTTGTTTATGTTAGAATTAGTTTGATAATGTTAGAGTAGTACTCTTGCTAGGGTTAGTAGGGTGATTAAGGTGTTAATTGGATGATTAAGGGATTGTTGGAGATGTTGGTGGAAGATTTGGGTTTCCTCTTGGTTTGATGCATATCACATGTTTGTTGAAATGCTTGAATGACTAGTATGTGCATATGCTTGTTTTTTCTTGCTTTTCTCTTGTGGGTAATAGTTTGCTTGTGGGTTCGGTTCCCTCACTAAGTAGCGAGAGCCCGGTGAGGACTACCCCTAGGTCGGTCTAAGTTGCGAGATCCCGGATGCGATCTAGGCCACAATAACACGCTAATAACCTCGTTTGTCATGTGTGTCGCCAAAATGGGTTTTAGGTGGAACCTCTAGGTGAGTCTAAGTCGCGAGAGCCCGGACTATACCTAGATTACCCTACTACTTCCTTCACTCTAGCTCTTCCTCGACCATTCCGTTACCCCTTTGACCCCGACCTAATCCTAACCCGTTTTTCCTTGTTTGTTTTCTCCGTCTCCGTAGCCATAGTCTTTAGCCTTCTCTCCCTTCCCATTACTCTAGTTTAGTTTAGCTCGTTGACTTAGTCTCGTTCTTAGGCCGACCTAGTCTAGACGCCTCTTACCGTCCCCGTGGATTCGACCCCACTTACCCTAGCTACCCACTAGGATTAGTTGGTTAATTATTTGATCGGCGGGATCCACGACAAATCCCACCATTAATTTGGCGCTGTCGACGGGGACGGTGCTAGTTTAGACTTTGTTTTCCTAGTTACTTGACTTTGTCTTTGTGTTTGTGTTTTTCTTTTTTCTTTTTGTTACCTTGCTTGTTGTGTGTGTGAAGTTTATTTCTCTCTTGTCTAGTGCCCAAAAAGCACTAGGCTTCTCACGTTTGCTCTTAGTCTATAGTTTGTGCTTAGAGGTGGTGACCATCTTCTTCTTGCAACTCAGAGCCGCTTTAACGGACGGTTGCTAGATTGAGAAGTCCTCAACCGGGTATGAGCTACGATTTTCGAGCGAGCATGGGGTTTGATCTAAACTCCCCACACATGGAAGCCGATATGAGCTACTCCTCTTCTTCTATGAACCAAAGCTATGACATGATGACTCCTAATTACTAACAAGCTCCTTGGGGGGATCAAGACTCTAGTCGGTATGAACTTCAAGGTTATGAAAACGGCTACCAACAAGTGAACGATTTACCAATCCTACGATCATCGTGACTATTACTCGAGTTATCAATGTGAACCCACCATGTTCAATCAAGATTCACCTTATGGAAGCCAATACCCCCAAAACCCACCATATTACCCTCCACCCCAACCACAATATGAACCCCATGACCCACAATACTACCAATCACCTCAACCTCACTACCAACAATATGATGTCCCACCCCTTGGGCATCATCAAGATTATCAAGGAGCTTTACAAGACCCCGATGACCACCAATTGCCAAACTTGGAGCTACATCAATCGATGCTTCAAATGCAACAAGAAATGGCCATCCAATCGCAAAAGAATAATGAACACTTGGCCGAAATCCTTAAGGAAAGGGAGAAATTTAAAGCTAGATTGCATGCTTTAACGGCTCAAACCCTAATGCTCTTAACTCGATCCTCACAACTTGATGAGGGATGTTCATTTGGGGAAGGGGAACAACCCAATGACGAGGCCGTTAATGAATTCCCTATAAGGAGCGAGTCTTGCTTTGAAGAGCCTCAATCGTCTACCCAAAAAGAGACGAATGAGGATGTGACTCTTGGTGAAGGCATCGTTGGTGAAGAATTGGAGGAGGATAGTGAGTTGGATGGTTTGGTGGAATTTGTGAGGATGTTGGGTGAAGTTGATAGCCTCGAGTTGCCCTTGTGCGAGAATGTGGATAAGCATCAAGAGCCCCTAGCTAGTGAACCAAGCAATGACTTGGAAGAGATTGAAACCGCCGGTAGAAGTTTCGATCCTCTTCTCCAAGATGATGTGGGGGAGAATGATGAAGATGGGGAACCACAACTTGAGGAAAGTGTGGGGGTGTGCATTGAGGAGATGAGGCCAAAACCGCTTTTTGTGCCTCGTTTCTTGGAGATGAAGCTTGCTTGTGATTGGAGGCGATGCCTAGGGAGGAAGAGGTCGGTTAAGCTCGTAGGATGGATAGACCCCGGAGACGACATGAATGATGACGTTGGGTCTTGGGATTCCTACTTCTTGCCTCCACCTTGGAGGCCGTGGAGGTTGGCTAGGCTCGAGCGCTTCTTGGGCCTTCATTATGATGTCGGTAGCGCGTTCGACTTGCTCCTCCATGCCCTTGAAGGCTACGGTTGAAGAAGAGTCCACCATCTTAGGTTTGACGGAGTTCCTAAAGAACCGTCATGTTGTATATTCCCCCTTCCTCTTCTTTAGAGTACTTGTGCTTGTATTTATGTGTTTTGTCTCTTGATTTTGTTAGTCTTGTGATATTCTTGTAATATTGGATTGTTGATGAGCGTTGTGAGGGAGAGAATTTGATGTTTTGTTTGAGTTTATTGTGATAGGTGAAGTGAAAGTGACTCCTAGAAAGGAGTGGTTAGTGATAGAGCTTGGATCATGAGTAAGGGAATCGGTTTTTGGGGTCCTGGGAGTCATGAAGACCCTTCCCGACCGGGACGGGTGTGTCGTCACGACCGGGATGGGGCCGTCCCGATCGGGATGAGGGTGCCAAAAATCGAGTCCACTGGAGTGCCATCCCGACCGGGATGGGAGCTTCCCGATCGGGACGGGTGTGTCATCCC
This sequence comes from Agrostemma githago, assembly GCA_958450325.1. Taxonomy (NCBI): domain Eukaryota; kingdom Viridiplantae; phylum Streptophyta; class Magnoliopsida; order Caryophyllales; family Caryophyllaceae; genus Agrostemma; species Agrostemma githago. Next base: position 29,965,544 of record OY288249.1, read on the forward strand.
GACCGGGACCATCCATCCCGACCGGGATGGTCCCCTACTCCTTTTTTGTGCCTCTTCTTCGACATTCAAGCCCACCCAACCATTGTATACCCCCACCCAACCTCCCTACCTTCCTTGCTCATATCATACCACCCACATACTTCATTTTCATATCCTCACTTCATCTTCTATCTACTTTAGACCGGTATACACACCAATTTCCACCCCCTCACACCATTATAAACCCACTACCTTAGCCATGCGGTTTTCTCAAGCTTGAAGAAGGATGACAATGACGACAACAAGCAAGTGCCTATATTGACCATTGAGACGATGGAGCGAGTGAGTTGCTAACCGGTCGGTATGGCAACTATCCTTTCTTTTCCGTTTTTTTTATTGCTTGTTTTCCCCTTGTCTATCCCCTTCCCCTTTGTCATGGTGGCCTTCGAGGCCTTGGTATATGGTTGCTCCCGACTCTCGATGATGTGACTACATCGAGAGTCATTTCAAAATCCAAATTTACAAGTTTTTCACCCTTTTTTGTCGGATTTAGTCGGATTTAGGCGGAATCCGGGCTAGGTGACTTGATTACACCTAGTCCTCCCCTCCCATTTCCTTTTATTTCTTTCTTTTTATTTCTTCCCCCATCCATATCTTTTCTTGTCTCGGCCCATGGTGACTTGACTACACCCCGGCCGGACACATTCTACCATTTTCTCCACTTTTCTTTTTGATTTTTAGCTTTATTTTCGTAGTTTCTTTTATTTTCTTTTGTGCTCCCATGCACTACGGTCGAGCATGAGGACATTGCTCGGCTTAAGTGTGGGGGAGCGATATTCTATCGTAGTTAGTTTTATTTTCGTAGTTTTTAGAAAAATCTTTAAAAATCCTAAAAATTTGAAATTTTTTCATAAAAATCAAAAAAGATTTTCTTTTGTGTGTTTTTCTTTTGTGTCGTATATTTCTTTTGTTGTGTGTTTTGCCTCCCTTTTCCTTATAGGTTGCTCAATCACCATTAGTTTTGGAAAGCTTTCAAGACATCCGGTAACATCTTCTATCCCTTTCCCTCTTTATTTCTTGTGAAGTTTGGAGAAGGATTGTGATGTGGTGTGCTCGGGAGGAGCTTTGTAAAGTTTGATGTTGGTTGGTTGCTCATTTGGAAGCTAGGGGTGGTGTTTGTGTTATGTATGTGTTCGTTTTGTGTTGTTCTTGTTTTGTTGCTTTTGCTTCTTTTTCTTTCGTTTTCGTTGAGTCTTTGTTTTGTGTTTTGTTGTGTGTCTTGTGTTTAAAAAGGTTTTTGAAAACCCGGTTTAGAGGCTAGTGTGCAAGGGTTTACTTTCCCTTCCTAGTAGTATAAATCGAGTCTTGGACTTTAATCTAATAGAATGACCCTAAATCAATGATTTCGTTGGTTTCTTATCTTGAGTCCACCTAGCTTACTAGGGATTTACTGCGGGATTTGCACTTTTGACCATTATGACCACCCACGGTGTGAAAAGGCCTTGGTTACCGAGTCCCGTCCCTTAGGTGACCATGTTTAGGATTGTTTGATTAGTCCAAGTTCTCCACTTTTTGTGGGTTTGAAGGGAAGGACGCTCCCCGACTCTCCCATTTACCCACCTCCTATACATATCCACACAATAAATTGCAATTTGTTGAGTTTTCTCTTTCTTGTCACACAAAGAAATGTCATAAAGCCAAATCGAGCCAAATAGGGCTAAGAAAGAAAATGAAAGAAAATGAAAGAAAGAAAAGAATGAAGAAAAAGAAAAGGCACAAAAGCCAAAAAGAAAATAGAAAAGAAGAAAAAGAAAATGGCATGGCAACACGAAGCAAAAATGCAAAAGAAGAAGAAAATGCCAAAAGAAAATCGTCTCACAAAAATCGAAACCTCACACCTCACAAAATAAGCCTTTTACCGACTATTACCGTGAAGAGCCTACCAAAGGACCGAGTCCCTAGGAAGGATGATAGCGGTAATGGTCGGTCTTCCCTCATTTTGCATATTTCCACCTTTTTACTTGGACTAGTTAGGCGGTTTTGGGCATGGGACGACCCTCTTGGCTCTTTGCTAAAGGGGGCGGGGTCTCACTTACCTACAGTGTCGACTAACACCGTGGTCATCACTTTCCATCCCACCGATCGTTCCGTAGTACGTTCTTAGAAGGTTAGGAGGAATCTAGGTAAGTTACCAACGTTTTTTGTTGCTTTGTCGTCATACTATTAGGGTTTTGTCCATTTTGGTTTGTATTGCTAGCTTGGAACGTTGTCACTTGCCTCGAGTCCTTAACCGGTGCTTCTTTCACCGCTTTTTAGAGGGAAGCGGTATTTGTTTTCTTTTGGGTGCAACCAATTTTTGTTTGTTTGTTTGTGTGTTTGTTGTTTATGTGTTTTGTGTCCGGTTGCATCCACAGTTTTGTCGCAAGACCCCACTTGCCTTGCGGATAGCACTTGTCCTCTAAGTGTTATCGCGTGAGTTGAAAGGGCGTAAGGTGCGCTAATACCCGCTCGGCTAGTTTAGTAGTTAGTTTGTGCTTACTCGAGGGCGAGTAAGGGTTAAGTGTGGGGGAGTTGATAAGTGTAGTTTGTAGTGCCTATTTTGTAGTGTTTTGGTCCCATTTTCCTTGTGGAATCGCTCCTTGGGAGCGATTTATGGGTTACTTATGCTTCCTCTAGTTCGTTTCAGGTTCCCGAGACCATTCGTGAAGAGTTGGAGCGATTCCGACTCAATACATACACTTTTCGGAGCCAACGAAGTGAAGGAACGATCACTCGATGCCTTGGATTTGAACCCGAGACCTTGGGACCCAATCCCGAGCCTCCGAGACCCGATCCCGAGTCCCGAGAATCGATGAGAAGTCCATGTGAAGCAAGGAGAGATCAAAAGGATCATATTGGAGGCCTACAAGACTCATCCCCGACGGGTATGCACCTCATCCCGTCCGGGATGAAGTGCCCTTTTGAAGGGGCCACTGACAGGCCCGGTCGGGATCAACCCGTCCCGGTCGGGATGACAGGCCGTCCCGGTTGGGATGATCCCGTCCCGGTCGGGACCAACCACCTGGCAGCCGCAGTCCTTTCTTTCTTCTCCTTTCCACTTGTAACCCTATATATACTCTTCCCTTGTTTTGTAAAGCTTATGTTAGACATTAGACCTTAAACCCTAGACTACTTTAGGTTAGACAAGATTAGATTAGTGTAGATTAGTCGGTAATTAGTAGTTAATCTTAGTTTAATCTTGTATTAAGAGATCTCTTGAAGAATCCATTAAATCTTGACAACATTGGTGGATGAATTTGGGTTTTCTTTATATACAAGTGTTCATCTTTTCATCCTTCACTAGTATGGTATAATCCTTTCTTCCTTTTACTCTTTATCTTGTTTGTTTAATTCAAGTTTCAATCTTTAGTTATTGTTTATTGTTTTGTTCATCATACTTGGTAGTTTCATTATGTATGTTTTGATGTTTGTGTTGTTTCCTCTTGTTTATGTTAGAATTAGTTTGATAATGTTAGAGTAGTACTCTTGCTAGGGTTAGTAGGGTGATTAGGGTGTTAATGAGATGATTAAGGGATTGTTGGAGATGTTGGTGGAAGATTTGGGTTTCCTCTTGGTTTGATGCATATCACATGTTTGTTGAAATGCTTGAATGACTAGTATGTGCATATGCTTGTTTTTTCTTGCTTTTCACTTGTGGGTAATAGTTTGCTTGTGGGTTCGGTTCCCTCACTAAGTAGCGAGAGCCCGGTGAGGACTACCCCTAGGTCGGTCTAAGTTGCGAGAGCCAGGATGCGATCTAGGCCACAATAACAAGCTAGTAACCCCGTTTGTCATGTGTGTCGCCAAAATGGGTTTTAGGTGGAACCTCTAGGTGAGTCTAAGTCGCGAGAGCCCGGACTATACCTAGATTACCCTACTACTTCCTTCACTCTAGCTCTTCCTCGACCATTCCGTTACCCCTTTGACCCCGACCTAATCCTAGCCCGTTTTTCCTTGTTTGTTTTCTCCGTCTCCGTAGCCATAGTCTTTAGCCTTCTCTCCCTTCCCATTACTCTAGTTTAGTTTAGCTCGTTGACTTAGTCTCGTTCTTAGGCCGACCTAGTCTAGACGCCTCTTACCGTCCCCGTGGATTCGACCCGACTTACCTTATCTACCCAGTTAGGATTAGTTGGTTATTTATTTGATCGGCGGGATCCACGACAAATCCCTCCCATCAAATTGGCACCGTTGCCGGGGATGGCGTAGTTTAGACTTTTGTTTGCTTAGTTTTGGACTTTGTTCTTGATTTTTATGTTCTCTTCTCCTTGTGTATCTCTGTTTTTCTTCTTGTGTGTTACTCCCCTTTCCTAGTGCCTCAAAAGCACTAGGATACTAACGTTTGCTCAAGTGCTTCTAGCTCATCCTAGGTACCACAGCAACGTTATGGACATGGCGCGTCCAAGCTACCATCAATCATCACGGGACAACTATGGGGCGAATTACCAAAACCCACAACTTTACCAACCATATCAACCTCATCAACAATCTTATGAACCCTCTTCTTATGGTTACCAAGAAAGTTGTCAAGGATCGTTCCCACATCCTAACAACTACCAAACACCCTCACATAACCCACAACCAAATATCCCTAACTTTGATACTTGTCAAATGTTGGTCCAGACACAAGGGAGCCAACATGAGATGATGATGTTATTGCAAAAGGGTCAAAAATTGATGTTGACTCAAATACAAGGGGTTAGGGAAGAGTTCAAGGCCCAAATAGAGGTGCAACATGCTCGCATCAATGCACTCATGGCTCATATCACGATGTTGGCCACTCGAGCTCCACTACATGTTGAGGAAGGTTTATTTGGGCAAGAAGGTCGGGTGCCTCCACAAGAAAGTCAACCCAACCTTGAAGCTACAAATGAAGAAGAGAGGGTCGATCAAGAGACCATTGTTGAGTGTTGCTTGGGTGGTGAGGATAGTGAGAGAATAGAGGAAGTTGAAGCTTCAAGGGCCGACAATGAGGAGGGGAGTGAACATGATTCTCGAGATAACTCTTGGGGAGCCGATGTATTGGCTATCAAATTGGATTTGTTCGATTTTCTTCGTGATGAACCTGATGACAATCCAAAGCCAAGTGAAGACATACCTCCTCTAGGCCATATAGACAAGGTGAGTGAAAAGGAGCGCAATACTTGGGAAAAAGAAGTAGATGCCTTGGAACTTGCCTTGTATGGGAAATTGGAGGATCCTAAAGCCTCCAATGAAGAAATCTTGATGCCTTCTCCTCCTCTACCGCACTCGATGCCTAGTCCCTTGTCTTGTGAGACGATTGGTGAACAGGATCCTTGTCGGTCGGTGGAAAAGAGTTCCACTCTCGACCCCGTAGAAGAAGCGACACCCCTAGGGTGTGATCTCCCACATCATGATACCGAGCTTGACTCTAGACCACTATACCTACCGGATGGTCATAAGAGTCGTAGCTATGTTGGTTCCGAAGACCCGGAAGATCACGAGAACCCCGAGCTTAATGAACATGATCGCTTCTCACCTCCGACTTGGAAACTTTTAAAAGTGGCTAGGCTTGGCCATGTGAGCTTCAATGAAGATGTTGCTAGGGCATTTGACTTACTCCTTCGAGCTCTTGATGGCTATGGAGGGGTAGTTGGAGAGAGTATTTTAGGGTAAATATCTTTTCCCTTTTTCTTTTTGTGCTTGTATTTGTGTTTATGGTTGTTTGGATATTTTGGTTTGTAGGATTGTTAGTTTTGTGGAATTCTTGGAATTTGGTATTTTGATGAGCGATGTGAGGGAGGGAATTTGATGTGTGTTTGAGCTTTGTTTGATAGGTGAAGTGAAAATGATTCCTAGAGAGGAATGGTTAATGATAGAGCTTGGGTCGTGAGTATGGAAGTCGGTTTTTGAAGCTTCGGTGAAGCTTTTGGGGTTTTGGAGGTCAAGAAGACCCATCCCGGGCGGGAAGGGAGCTTCCCGACCGGGAAGGTTATGCCATCCCGACCGGGAAGGAGCCGTCCCGATCGGGATGGAGGTGCAAAAATTGGAGCGATTGTCGTGGATCCCCACCGCTAAATAAATAACCGGCTAAGACCTAATGGTAGTTAGGGTAAGTCGGGTCGTGTCCACGGAGACGGTGTCGCAAGGTTTAGACTAGGTCGGCCTGAAACGAGACTATGCTACCAAACAAACACAAAGAGCTACTAATTGGTGAATTATGATGAGAGGGGAAGAAGAAAGTAGACTAACAATGAACTAGACTATAACAAGGCTAAATGAAATAGATAAACACGAACTAAACAATGAACTAAAGAATTGATGACTAACTAATAAGTTGAATCAAATATGAAGAAGAAGCGGGTTAGGTCGGGTTCAAAAGTGTAGTAGGGTAACTTGGGTGGTCGAGGGTGTAGGTGTCTCCTAATTGCTAGAATCGGTACGGGCTCTCGCTACGTAAACTGATGTTGATGTAGGTCCGGGCTCTCGCTACTTAAACTGATGTCGAGGTAGGTCCGGGCTCTCGCAACTTAGACCCTAGTCCGCACTCTCGTGACTACGACTATCCTTGTAACACCCACTAATTTCCTAGTGCCATTAATTATTCTGTTGTGACTCTGTCATGACTCTATGTCAATTTCGTCTTCTATTTCCTTCATCTTTCTGAATTCTTATTATTTTTTTAGTCAAATAATATTTATTTTTATTTTAAAAGATTTTAATTCTTGTAAACCTATTTATTTGATTTTCATTGTAAACTATTTATTTTTGCGCGTGAAGTTCTATTTTTCTACGAACTAACGTTTTAAGATTGGAATTCAGTTATTTATTTTTCCTAAATATCAAAACACGTTTATATGATATTTCCAACTAAGAAATATTTTTATTTAAGAATATTTGACTTTTAATAATTTTATTACGAAGTTTCGTAAATAATTATTTTCCAACGCGCGGTTTACTTGAACTGATTTGAAATACCTTTAACAATTTTACGATTTTCTTTTTATCAACTTATAAATTATTTTGGGACATTTTCCCACATTTTGGACCGTGACCCCCCTTGGCTCACTCCTACTACATTTTTTTTATACACTTCATTTTATTATGTTAAACATTAGATATTTATTTCTTTCTTCATTCATTTTGGTGGATTAATACAAACTCTTCACACTCCTCTCACATTCACTCTTGGCTGAAATTTTTGAGGTGAATGTACCTAATTTTCATCAACTTTTAAGTCACCATTCATTCCATATCTCTTCACATTTTCCTCTTTATTCATTCTTCCATTTTATTTTAGCAAAAACCTTTTTCTTTCTCCCTCTTTTTGGCAGGTGTTCCTGCCCATTTTCAGCAGCCATTTTCGTCCATAATCAAGCTTTGATCGTCCTATTTTCGTCTCCTAAATAATCGTCATTCCAATCCCTTCGTTAAGGTAATAATCGATGTTGTTTTCGATCGTTATTTTCCTTGATTTTCTTAGTTTTCTCATGGTATTTTTCCACCATGCTTTTCTTGTGTTGAAGGATTTTTGAATGATCCCGAAGCCGACGAATTTATAATCGACTCGAATTTGGGTTAGAGGTAACGTCGATGTTACTCGGTTTTTCATGATTTTAATTGTGTATTTGCATGTATAATTTTTATATTTCATTTTTGACAATATATGTATGTAATATAATCTGGAAAATTTTTAAAAGTTGAAAATATGCATGTTTCGATATTTTTATCGCTTTTTACGAGATTAATGATTAAATCGTCATATTAATTTGTAATATCGTAATATTCGGCATAAACATGTAATATATATTTATATTCTGTAAAAATTATTTTTTTTTGATGATTTTTAATAATTTAGTATTTTTCTGATATTTTTGATATCGATTATTGAATTATTACCGTTATCGGACAAAAACGATTAAAAGCCGATTTTTAGTTCTAGTACCTAAACATTTTATTTAATCTGATTTTTGACATGGTGAAACTTTCTGATGAAATAGAATCTTCTGAATTTTTTCATAATTTTTCGGAATTGTTAAGTTGATGAATTAATTAATCACTTTAAATGATCGTTTATCATTAAAACCGCGTTTGTCGTTTAAATTCTCGATTTTTGATCCTATGATTAAATCTGGAAAAAAATATGATTCTGATGATTTCATAATAAAATGTAATTTTATAATTTTTAGTGCTTTAATAAAATGTTTGGGACGATATGTTTTATTAATGGAATCGTTAATTGTGAAAACGGGTTTTAAAGACGGTTTTGACGGGATTTATTAAATATGGAATTTTTGGAAATCTGGAAAAATGGTAGATTCTGGAAAATCATGATTTTTAGGTTTAATAATAATTTTTGGATATTAATACTTAAATTGTTTTGTAATTACTATTTTTATTAATCGTTATTGTCGAGATTAGACGATTAATGAGAAAACGCTTTAAAAACCAAGTTTTAGGATTCTGGAAAATTTTCTTTTCTGGACAGAATGTCCATAAATATATTTTAACTATTTTACGTAATTTTTCTACTATTTATTAAAGTCTTTAATTAATAAGTATTGATTTTTGGACAAATTACGATTTATCGTTAAAATGCTTCGTCTTACCGAAAAGATTTATTTTTCCAGCTATTTTGAAAATATTTAAATCTGAAACATTAAGATTTAAATCATCCACTAACATATTCTAAATATATTCAATGGTTTAATTAAATAAAAGACGTTAAAAGATTTAATTTGACATTTGCCGTAAAATCCTATTTGTAATTGTATTGTCGTAACCAATAATAATTAGGGAATTTTAGCTTTGTAAATTTTGAAAACACCCTGATTAATATTATTAAAAATTTTAAGACATTTTTAATCATTTTATACACTTGTACGATATTTCAATAACTTCATAAACTCAAATGTTCTTACTTTAATAATTAATATCGTTAAGGCCGAAAGTATTAGTTTTATAAATCTATATCGTTTACTAAAAATGTGGTATTAGTATGAACTAATATTTTCACTATTTTGATATAATGCTATTTTTAGTAAAGTTTCTAAAAATAGAAGTTTCCTAAAATAGAAAGTTTCCTCTTTTAGAATATAAATGTTTACTTCTTTTATCTTCATATTATTTATATTGATTATATCTTTTGAATATCGATAATGGCTTTGTTTTGGAGTTATGGAATAAGGACAAGTGTGAGGTTAGAGTAATATATTCTAGGGTTTACGGTTTTGCCATCAACTATAAGGCTAGTGTATCAGGAATCGGTACATTGGTTGTTGAATCGGGTGACAGGTATCCCGGGAGTTGTGTACATTTTGACCTTAAGCTTAGGCCTCGCAGTAAGTCGCCGTCATAAGTTGAACTGAGTGACAGGTAATCCCAGGAGGGGTGTGCATTATCTTAAACTAGGGACACGCATTTATAAGTCGCCGCTCTATTATGGTTGAGTAGCCTAGTTAGAGACCGAAGTTTAATTTGTTTGAACTAAGTTCTCGAAGCTAGTTTTTAGTATTCTCCTAGTGAAAGTCTAGCCGTCTACACTACTCCTATCCATAACGCCATTTTCAATATTTTTGTTATTATCGATATAATTTGGTTGCAGGTTGGCAAATGTTTTATGTTTTCTTCGGAAAACTCATTTTTATTATATTGTTTTGATACGTGAAGGTTTTCACTGAAAGTTTATTTTTATTATAATGTGTTTTACTGTTTTACTGTTTTCCAGTTTTACTATTTTTCTATAATAGTAATTACAGTTTTAAAATCCTGTTATACGGCTGGGAGAACGTTTGACGTTGCTCCCCACTGATTGTGGCTGTTATGTTTTTAACATGGCATGTATATGTGTTTTCTTTCGGGTGGGCTAGCGAGCAGTCATGGATCCTGCTTGTTTTAATCAGATCACTGTATTATGTATTGTTAAAACCCTTTTTATGGATTTTATTTATTTATTTATTTATTTATTTATTTTGTAGCCATTTTTATTTTATGGCTTATGTATTGACTTACCATTTTTATTTAATCAAACATAGCTACAGTGTGTTATAATCCCACTTCTACAGTGTTTCCGCCACTGTATTGCGTTAGAATTTCTAGGGGATTACAATCCTCAACACTATCCTCAACATGACCACATACAAGACAAGCAATGAGTAGAGGAAGACTAGCATGAGAAGCATGGCCACTACAACTCAAACAAGCATTTCAACAAACAGATGGTGTGCCAAGTATATGACTAACAACAAAGATTCACCCTTTACCCCTAATCAAACCCTAATCACCCATATTCTACCCTTAATCCCCCTACTAACCCACAAGTAATCTACTCACTCATAATCAAAAATAAACTAACAACAATAAGAGAAAACCACATCAAAAACCAAACATCCATTATCAAGAACAATATGAACAATAACAAGGAACACTAAGTAAAGATTCAAACTTGAATAAATAAACAAGAACAAGAGTAAAGAAAGTTATACCAACAATAAGATGATGAAAAAGATGAAATCTTGTATAAATAAGAACCCAAATTAATCCCAAGGTTGTCAAGCTTTGAGAAATCTTCAAGTATCTTCTTATTAATACAAGAACTAATTAACTAAGATTAACTAGGATTTAACTAAGGATTAAAGAGAGATTAAAACAAATCTGAGGAAATAAATCTAGGGTTTATAACTTGTAGAGAGGCTTAAGAGAGTCTAATGTAAGGTAAGATGCATAAACAATACAAAAGTGAAGTATTTATAGTGGTACAAGAATGAAGGAGGAGGAAAATAAGAGGCGCGGCTACAACACGTTGGTCCCGACCGGGATGGGATCATCCCGACCGGGACGGCCTGTCATCCCGACCGGGACGGGTTGGTCCCGACCGGGACGGCCTGGTCAGTAGCCTCTTCAAATGTGCACTTCATCCCGGACGGGATGAGGCCATACCCGTCGGGGATGAGTCTTGTAGGCCTCCAATATGATCCTTTTGGTTCCTCCTTGCTTCACATGAACTTCTCATCGATTCTCGGGACTAGGGATCGGGTCTCGGAGGCTCGGGATTGGGTCCCAAGGTCTCGGGGTCGAATCCAAGGCATCAAGTGATCGTTCCTCCGCTTCGTTGGCTCCGAAAAGTGTATGTATTGAGTCGGAATCGCTCCAACTCTTCATGAATGGTCTCGAGAACCTGAAACGAGCTAGAGGAAGCATAAGTAGCCCATAAATCGCTCCCAAGGAGCGATTCCACAAGAAAAATGGGACCAAAACACTACGAAATAGGCACTACAAACTACACTTATCAACTCCCCCACACTTAACCCTTACTCACCCTCGAGTAAGCACATACTAACTACCAAACTAGCCGAGTGGGTATTAGCGCACCCTACGCCCTTTCAACTCACGCGAGTGCACTTAGAGGAAAAGTGCACTCCGCAAGGCAAGTGGGGTCTTGCGACAAAACTGTGGATGCAACCGGACACAAAACACTTAAACAAACAAACACACAAATACACACAAAAGGTTTCACCCAAAAAAAAAGAAATACCGCTTCCCTCAAACAAGCGGTGAAAGAAGCACCGGTTTAGGACTCAAGGCAAGTGACAACGTTCCCAAGCTAGAAATACAAACCAAAATGGACAAAAACCTAATAGTATGACGACAAAGCAACAAAAACGTTTGTAACTTACCTCGGGTCCTCCTAACCTTCTAAGGTCGTACTACGGGACGATCGGCGGGATGGAAAAGGATGAACCACGGTGTTAGTCGACACTGTAGGTAAGTGAGACCCCGCCCCCTTTTGCAAATAGCCGAGAGGGTCGTCCCATGTCCGAAACCGCCTAACTAGTCCAAGTAAAAAGGTGGAAATATGCATAATGAGGGCAGACCGACCATTGCCGCTATCATCCTTCCTAGGGACTCGGTCTTTTGGTAGACTCTTCACGGCAAAAGTCGGAAAAAGGCTTATTTTGAGAGGTAGGGGTTATTTTTGTGAATCGGGTTTTCTTTTGGCATTTTCTCTTTTCTTTCGCATTTTTGTCTTGTTTTGCCATGCCATTCTTTTTCTTCTTTTCTATATTTTTTTGCTTTTGTGCCTTTTCTTTTTCTACATTCTTTTCTTTTTTTCATTTTCTCTCTTTTTCTTTTCTTTGCCCTTTTGGCTAGATTTGGCTTTTTGGCATTTCTTATTGCAACAAGAAAGACGAATTCAACAATTTGCAATTTTATTGTGTGGAAATGTGTAGGAGGTAGGGGTATAGGTAATTCGGGGGTCGCGATTTCCCTTCAAACCCACAAAAAGGGGAGAACTTGGACTAATCAAACAATTCTGAACACGGTCACCTAGGGGACGGAACTCGGCAACCAAGGCCTTTTCACACCGTGGGTGGTCAAAATGGTCAAAATGCAAATCCCGTAGTAAATCCCTAGTAAGCTAGGTGGACTCAAGGTAAAGGACCAACGAAATCATTGATTTAGGGTCATTCTACTAGACTAAAGTCGAAGACTTGATTTATACTACTAAGAATGGAAAGTAAACACTTGCACACTAGCCTCTAAACCGGGTTTTCGAAAACCGGTTACACACAAGACACACAACAAAACACAAAACAAAGACTCAACGAAAACGAAAGAAAAAGAAACAAAAGCAACAAAACAAGAACAACACAAAACGAACACATACATAACACAAACACCACCCCTAACTTCCAAATGAGCAACCAACCAACATCAAACTTTACAAAGCTCCTCCCGAGCACACCACATCACAATCTCCTCCAAATTCCGCAAGAGACAAAGAAGGAAAAAGGTATAGAAGATGTTACCGGACATCTTGAAAGCTTTCCAAAGCCATCGGTGGTTTAAGCAACCTATAAGGAAAAGGGGGGCAAACACACACAACAAAACAAATATACGAGACAATGATACAAAAGAAAAACACACAAAAAGAAAATCTTTTTGATTTTTTGTGAAAGTTTTTCAAATTTTTAGGATTTTTAAAGATTTTTCGAAAAACTACAAAAATAAAACTAACTACGATAGAATATCGCTCCCCCACACTTAAGCCTTGCAATTTCCTCATGCTCGACCGTAGTGCATGGGCGCACAAAAGAAAAGAAACTACGAAAATAAAGCTAAAAATCAAAAAGGTGGAGAAAATGGTAGAATGTGTCCGGCCGGGGTGTAGTCAAGTCACCGTGGGCAGAGACAAGAAAAGATATGTATGGGGGAAGAAAATAAAAATAAAGAAATAAAAGGAAATGGGAGGGGAGGACTAGGTGTAATCAAGTCACCTAGCCCGGATTCCGCCCAAATCCGATTAATTCCTACAAAAAGGTGTGAAAATCTTGAAAAATTTGGATTTTGAAATGACTCTCGATGTAGTCACGTCATCGAGAGTCGGGAGCAACAACTACCAAGGCCTCGAAGGCCACCATGACACATAAGTGTATAAGGGGGAGGGAATAAACAAATGAAGACAAGCTAAAAAAACGAAAAAGAGAGTATAGTTTCCATACCGACCGGTTAGCAACTCACTCGCTCCATCGTCTCATAAATCAACATCGGCATGTAGCCAGTCGTCGAGTTATTCCTTCCCAAACGCGATATGGTTCCATGGTTGGGGCACAAAGGTAAAATGGGGTGGGTTTTGATGTGAAAGTCGGTTTAAAGTGAAGGGAAAATGAGGTGAAAGTGTGTATGTGGGGTGTAGGGGTCATATAAGGAAAGTAGGGACATGTAGGGAGGTTGGGAGGGGGTATAAAGTGGTTGGGTGGGCTCAAACGACGAAGAAAATTGCCAAAGGAGGAACAAGGGGTCCATCCCGGTCAGGATGGGTGGTCCCGGTCGGGAAGACTTTGTCCCGGTCGGGATGACCTGTCAGTAGACCCATCTTTTGTGCACCTCATCCCGGACGGGATGACATCCTTCCCGGTCGGGATGGGCCTTTCGTCCCGGACGGGATGACCTCTTCTAGGCCGGGAAGAGTCTCCTAACCCTCTATAGCTCCCAAAAGTTCGTTTCGAGCTTCAAAAACCGACTTCCCTTCACAAAATCCAAGCTCAAACAATGACCACTCTTCCCTAGGAATCACTTCCACTTCACACCTATCACAATAAACTCAAATAACACATCAAATTCCCTCCCTCACATCGCTCATCAATCAATCCAAGTAATCAAGAAGTTCACAAAACAAAACAAACTACAAGGGATAGAGATATATACAAAGAGACAGTTCTTGTGGAACTTCGTCAAACCAAGGTGGTGCATTCTTCATTCTTTTTCAACAACAAGAACTAGTTCCATCTCCATCAAGGGCACGAAGGAACAAGTCGAAGGTCCTAGCAAAGTCTTTAATCAAGCTCGAGATATAACCGACCACATACCAAGGCTCTTCAAGGCCTTGCCTTGACGTTCCCGGGGCATCCCGATCTTCCAAGTTTAATGACTTGAACTTGTACTTTTGGTCTTTGGGAATATACCCAAACGTCCACCGGTCGTCATGTGGCCCCAAGGGAGGCTCATCCTTCTCCTTGCTTTTCAACTTGTCATCAAGCCCATGATATGGGCACTCATCTTCCTCCAAATCGGAGTCATCATCCTCAAGTACATAAGAGTTCTTGTTCAAGCTTTGTCCCGACTCTCCCCTTAGATCGATGTCTTTTGCGGCTTGGATCATATTGCATGACTCATCATTGGCGGGCGAAGTGTTACCTTGGAGGTCAAACACTAGCTTCTCTTCGCCTAGTTCGAAGGTGATCCTACCATTCTTCACATCGATCATAGCACCGGCGGTGTGTAGAAATGGGCGCCCAAGAATAATGGGAGTGAAAGCATTTTCCGGCATGTCGAGCACAATGAAGTCAACCGGAATGAAGAACTTCCCAATTCGTACCGACACATCCTCAAGCATCCCCAATGGTCGGTTGAATGAACTATCGGCCAATTGGAGTGTAACGGATTTACGCTTAAGCTCCTTCATCCCAAGTCGGCAACAAATAGAATAGGGGATGATGCTCACACTCGCACCCAAGTCACATAATGCCCTCACGATCTTGTAGTTGCCTATGGTGCAAGGGATCGAAAAACTACCCGCACTACAAGAAACTGTTTCACAGGCGACCGAATATTTGCGACCGATTTATTATCGGTCGCACAAATAAAATTTCCGACCGTTATTCAAAATAGCGACTGAAATTTGGTTGCAAGGAGACACGAACTACTCTGAGCAATAGGTGCGAAAAACAGCGACCGATTTTGATTATTTGCGACCAATTTACGGTCGCAACTGTAAATTTCCGACCAAATTTCCGACCAAATATAAATCGGCCGCAAACCCTTCACAAATAACAACAGCTGCGACCATTTTCCAAACAATTAAAACCCTAAAATTAAAAACCAAAAAATTAAAAACCCCCAAAATTAAAAAATCCCGTCAGTCCGTCGATCCCCCACCGCGCTACTCTCCCCACCGTCACTCTCCCCCTGCGCCGGCGTTTACTATCGGTATTTACTATCTTCATTCCATTGAATTCTGTGTTTTCTATCGTTATCGTTATCGGAAAAGGAATTGAGTTGTTGATTCAATCTGTATTTCAAATGATATTCATGAATTTAAGTATTACCGTTTAATTTAAGTATTCATGAGTTGTTGAATATGTTTCGATTCTCTGTTGCCGCATCCGAGTACGATTAGGATCTGTTGAAAATTAATACGTTGTGGTATGTTGTGATATTGAGTTGTGGTATGTTGTGGTATGTACGATTAGGAATTGAGTTGTGGTATGTTGTGATATTCTTGTATGATTAGCATCTGTTTTTATTATTACTCATCTTCATATTAGGAATTGAGTTGTGGTACCGTTTGTGGTATGTTGAGTATATTCTGATAGATGTCATATACTCATACTCATGATGATGGCTGTGATGTGTTTAAGTTAGTAGGAGTAATAGATTAGTTAGCAATATTGTCACTGTCATTCCTATTAATTCCCTGCTGCCTCTCATCTTCTTCGTTCTATCCATTATCAACTCGAATTTTGTCCTGTATTTTTACTAATTTGACTCATAAGGTATAGTTTTGAAAATCGACCATTCACTGATATGTTGATTTTACTTATTTCTATTTTTCCACAGCTTTCTTGAACTGCATCTTCGTATGTATGCCTGATTTTCATTACGTATTTTTGATCGATCGGTTAGTTCAATAAAGCTGTGGGAAGAAACACATAAGATCAATCAACCATTCAACCTAGCTGATCTGATCGACATCCTGTATCGCTCTCGATTCATCTACGTATATCATTCTACCTTCTGTTTGCGTTTCTTTTATATATTACTCTCTTTTCAATATTATTAAGTAGGCATGTGGCCTGCTGTATGTAGAGGAGTATTGGATCCCTAATTTCCTTACAGATCACATCTCTATCTACACCATCCAATTCGGCTTCACAATTACTCTTTACGTATCTTGAATTACTTTGGCTAATCATTTTCCTTTATTCTTCTACATAAATAAATACTCCCTAGCTACCAGTATTAGTATTATTTAATTCATTGCTTATGAATGAAAAATTGTTTGAATTTGTTTGGTGTACAAACGATATGTGAATTTGTTTATCAGCTAGTGTATGATGTGCATCACAAATGTTAGCTGGCCGGGTAGCATCAGAATTCAGCACATGAATAAAACTGTATGAAGAATTCAGCACATGAACGAAGAGTCTGTGTCGGGCTTCTGTATGCATGTACTGCGTGTCTCGTCCCAACTCTTCGATAATCCAGCTTTAATCACCTCCAAATCATCTGAAATTACCACTGATCCATCTCCTGCTATTCCCCAGTTTTGTAAAGTACCACTCGAGCCAGGTCATTTCTAAATAAACCTTAAAGAAAACAAGAGGAGGATACCCTTAACACAGTCCAGAATAAACATACCCTTAAAGAAAACAGCCAGAATAAACCTCTCAAGCCAGGTCATTTCTAAATAACAGGAGGAGGATAGTTTAACACAGTCCAGAAAAGACGGTGCAAAAAAATATGGAAAAACCATCCTGAAAAATGAACCCACCCTTTGAGAAAACAGGCTATGTATAGTATGTGTGTATATAATTAAGGGTATGCTTAGATGGTGATGCAAGTAGACACGTATAGACTACTACACACTAATTAACTAGAGTGAACTAACTTAAGTAAATTACATTGAAACATCCTTAATTAAGTTCTAACTTCGAAGTCTTTAGTTCTTCAATGGTGCTTATTATTACGTATGATCGAGGTTCTACCGATGTCTCAAATTATTAAGACGTACAACAATTATTGTTTCGGTACACAAAGTATTATTATCATATTCTTTTCTGTTAGTGTTGTATAAGTGTATATGTTGTTATACAACCATTCTATTCAAATGTGATTGGATGGACAATTCTTCAAGAGGTATGAATGTTCATGCACAATATAAACTTGTTGAAGTTAACTACACTAGGAGATATCTTAAGTATGATCCCTTTGTGTTGGCTTATCAAGTGCAACAAGTTTATTTTGCTCCATACCCAAGCACAAAAAATGATAGAAATCAGTGGCGTGCCGTGTTTAAGACTAAGGCAAGATCCCACATTGATGCCCCCATTCAGACAATTGTTTTCCAGGAAGAAGTCGTTGTCGATCATCCTGTTTTGTCACTGGTTGATGATAAAGAGGATGACGTGGATGTGGAAGATGAGGAGTTGGAGGAAGATGAACAAATAGAGGTTAGTGTGAATGCAAATGAATGGGAGGAAGAGCAAGATCAAGAGCAAGATGACGAAGATGAAGTCGAAGTGAGAGTAGAGGGAATAGAAGTTGAAGATACTGATGACGAGGATGAATTTAGTGAAGATAAAGATGAAGATAAGGATGACGACAAAGATGAAGATTTGGATGATTCGGGAGAAGATTATTAATATTTGCTAGTGATAAAGAAACTTATTTAGGCTAATTTAATGTATCTTATTATATAATAATAAGTTATTTTAAAAAAATTGTTTGGATATTTTATTCGTTAATTTTATTTAATTATGTCTAACCAATTAGATTGTTGTAGTTTGTTGTACCAATGGCACCATTGAATCTAAGAAGAAAAGGAAGTTCAAGTGGAAAGAGTCGTACACCATCCTCATCGTCTCACTCGCAAGTTCAAGAAGAAGATGAGGTGGTAATGTCTAGGGAGGTAGAAGAGGAAGAGGAAGAGGAAGAGGAAGTGCAAGAAGAAGAAGAAGATGATGACCAAACTACCACGAGGGACAAAATACTTCACTTATCTCCAGGAGGCGTCTGGTACCCAACTTTTGATTTTAACTTCTTAAGTATTTGCATTCCAAGTTAATTAGCATATCAATTTTAAGTGGACTATTGATTGTTATTCACCTATTGTTATTCATTTATCGTGGCGTTTAATATTTTTCTTTTCACATACAGGTTCCATAATGTTCAAGTTGCAAAGAAGGTGACACCTGCTATCAAGTCTAAGTATGAGGACTTATACTGTTGTTGGAAGGAGGTACCAAATGATGTTAGAAAAATTTGGTTTAACAATTTCAAGGTATTTGAAATATTGCTATTATATATAGATTAGCTTATAGATGAAAGACGTGCTAAATAATGTCTATTTCTCTTTATGAGCAGTCTTTCTTAAGTTTCTTTTTTTAAATATGTAATGCTTAATTAACTAACAAATTTTATTCTTTAGTTTCTTCTCAAGGACAAGTTTACATATATTCCGGCTGATGAAGAAGAGTTGAGAAAG
Source organism: Agrostemma githago (assembly GCA_958450325.1). NCBI lineage: Eukaryota > Viridiplantae > Streptophyta > Magnoliopsida > Caryophyllales > Caryophyllaceae > Agrostemma > Agrostemma githago. The sequence continues at coordinate 29,984,286 of OY288249.1, forward strand.
AAGTTTTATGAAAGATGTCGATACCGTTTAAAGGACATGATTAATCGCCAGACTACTAGAGGGAAACTAGGGATGGACTGTCCAAAATGGATGAGAGAAGATTTGTGGGCTCGACTTCTCGAAAGAAGCAAAGATGAAAAGTGGATCAAAAAATCAAATATTAACAGGGCAAATAAGAGGGGCAACTCAGAGGATGGGAAAATTGTTGGAACTCATAACATGGGCTCCATTTCTGCAGTAGAGAAAGCGGCAAGAATGGTAAATCATTATTTAACCAATATGTTGATTATTTTAAAGCCAACTAAAGAGATCCCAAATTTGTTGGAACTCATAATTTTTTTCCCTTATTTACAATTATTGATTAGTTTAAGGCCAACAAGAAGGTCCCAACGGCGGTAGAAGTCTTCCACGAAGCACATAGTCGTTGTGGAAAATTAACCACAAAGAAGGCTCAAAAATGCTATGTAAGTATCGATTTTTGTTGATTTTTTGTCACATGTTTAAAGCCATTTGTGTTATGATTTGCTTTCCCTTGTTTAATTTGTTCAATTTCATTTTGTTATGCAAGTGTTTATTGTGCTTTTGTGGTGTGTAAGCTTTAATTGTGTAAGTGTTTCATTAACTAGTAAACTAGCTAGTAAAAGGGTGCATCAAATATCAAAGCATAATACATTTTGAATTAGTGTAAGTTACTCGTACCACTCTATGGACTCCACACCTTTATTAATCTTTATTACTACCACTCCCGAGCTTTAATAATTTTTATGAGTTTTGCAATTGGCGAGGGAGGATCAATGATTTCGGGGAATGGAGATGACATCTTCAACCTCACAATATTCATGGAATAATTGTTGCGCCCTCGGGTTTCCTTATTTTCGTACTAATAATCGTTGTTTGATTGATAATTGATTGATTTGGGGGGTTTGGGTTATCTTCTTCAAAGATTGATAATTTGATTTGGGTTGAATTGTTTTGCCGAAAGATTGAGTTGAGCTATCTTGTTCAAACATTGGGTGGATATTTGTTATATATGCAAATTATGTTTCGTCTACTTGGCTAAATAATAAATTTGGTTTCTTTCAGGACGAATACACAACAAAGAAAAATCAATTGGAAGCTTCTAAAACGAAGTTTGATGAAAATCAGCTATTTTTAGAAGTAGTTGGTGGCCGTAAGAAGGGAAAAGTTTATGGATTGGGTGAGGTAGTTGATCATTACTTTCAAAAAGCTCCATCCTCCTCGGATGTTTCGTCTGTTCCATCATACGCTCCGGGGATAGTTAGTGTACTTGAAGAGCAAAACAAGAAACTTGAAGAGCAAAACAAGCAACTTGAAGAACAAAACAAGAAACTTCAAGCGGAGATTGTTGCAAGACATGGAGCGCAAGAAGAGGCATACCGTCGGTTCCAAGAAGAGATGAGGAAAGAGTTTGAGGATAAATTTAATAGCATGTTCGCCAATTGTAATCGTAATCAATTTGGTCCACAACGAGACTTTAGTGACTTTGGAGATGACGGGGCGACCGGGTCCTTCACCGCAACTTAGGTTGATGATGATATTGTTGATCTTTTGACTCTTTGTTTTCTTTAGTAACTTGTGAGACTATGTTACTTGGATTTTTATCGTGATTCTGTAAGATGTTGGATTTGATTTAGTTATCGAATGAATGTTTTCTCTAATTGGTGGAGAGTTTGTGACGTTTGAGGTTTGGAAATGGAACCGTAAATTATTTTTTGCAGGATGTAAATTTGAATGAATAAAATCCATTCAATATGGATTGGCACGAAAAAAGCAAACAAACTTCTTTTTTTTCAGTAATATTTGCGACCGATTTCAAATATCTGCGACCGATTTCAGATATCTGCGACCATTTATTTGCGACCGTTTTATATATTTTTGCGACCGATTATTCTATATGGCGGGTTTTTTTGGCGGGCCCAAACGGTCGCAATATTCGGTCGCTAAGATGAAATATTTGCGACCGAAACATCGGTTGGAGATTTGCGACCGTTTTCGGTCGCAAACTTGAAATTTGCGTCCAAGATTTGCGTCCATTGAAAAACAGTCGCAAATGTCCCAAATCGGTCGCAGATTTTAGTTTTGCGACCGTTTTTCCCCTATTTGCGACCGATTTTGGCGGTCGCCTGTGAAACAGTTTTTTGTAGTGCCGGATCCTTCAACTTTGGAAGCGTGGAACCTTGAATAAACTCGCTCACCACCCTTGTGAACGCAATAGTATCTTCCTTGTCAATAGATCTCTTCCTAGCCAAGATATCTTTCATGAATCTTCCATATGCCGGGATTTGGGTAAGTAGCTCGGTGAATGGGACACTAACATCTAATTTCCTCACAATGTTAAGGAACTTTTCATATTGAGAGTCTACCTTGGTCTTCATTTGCCTTGTTGGGAAAGGCAACTTGATTTGGATCTTGTTTTGCTCAATAGGGGAAGACTCTTCAAATGACACCTTCCTTTTACCCTTGTCTTTTGCTTGAAGTGAGGGAAGCTTGTCTTCTTGGGGTCTCTCGATCTCCCATAAGACTTGCTCCTCCATTGGATTATCAAAGCTTGATCCTTCTTGATTTGGAGACACAACTTCTTTCATTGCTTCTTGCTCACTAGGAAACACGGGAGGATTATAGGTGGCACCACTCCTTAAGGTGATGGCATTGACATGCTCAAAACTCGGAGTTACCCCTTGAGGAGGTAATTGCCCTCTTTGTCTTGAAGAACTTCCCGATGCAAGTTGTGATACTTGATTCTCAATCATCTTCATGTGAGTTTTCATTTCCTTGTTATCCATTAGAATTTGAGCAATGGTTCCTTGTTGTGACATTTGTGTCTCCAATTGCCTCTTTTGCATTTCTTGAGTATTCCTTTGCATATCCATCATTTGCTTTTGTATGTCGAAATCCCGTGGTGGGGATGATGGATTATGCGGAGTATCGGTGAGGGCTAATGGAGTACCATAGTCATGAATAGGAGACCGGCTCCTAGGCTTGCTTTGTTGTTGATTGCCTTGAGTTGCTTGTTGTTGACGGTTCCCTTGGAACCCATGAGAATTGCCTTGATTAAGGCCTTGATTGTTGCCATGGTTGTGGTTTGATAGCCTTGGTTGAAGTTCCCTTGTTGGAACCCTTGATTGTTGTTGAATGAACCTTGGTTACTTTGCTTGAAGTTGTTGAAAGGCCTTGAGTTGCCTTGGTAACCTTGGTTGTTGTCCCTTAAGGGAGGTGGAACATAGGGACGATGTTGTTGTTGGTGTTGAAAGGCTTGTTGTTGAGGGACTTGATTGGAAGCTTGGTATTGATTAGAGTAGGAGGCACCTTGCTTGAACGCTTGAAAATCATTCACTTGCTCAATACTTCCTTGGCATTGCATAGGATTATGACCAACGATTCCACAAGTATCGCACATCCCATAATAAGGCAAAGGAGGTGCAAATCCCAAAGCATTTACTTCTTGAATTGAGTGTTGATTGGAAGAACCAATGCTTTGAACTTGATTGAGGTGACCTTGGAGCTTCTTGTCAATGGTCTCCATATGGGTCTTCAATTGAGCTCCAAGGTCAATGCTTAGTTGAGTAATAGCATCAACCTCGTGCCTACCTCCTCGATTTGCCTTCCTAGGCCTAGAGTATTGCAAATTATGCACCGCCATCTCTTCGATTCTCGCCCAAGTTTGGTCGTCATCGACCTCGGTAAACCTACCATTGGAGCCCATATTAAGTATAGCTCTCGAGTCCTCATAAAGGCCATTCCAAAATTGTTGTACCAAGAACCATTGTGAGAGTCCATGATGAGGGCACGACCTAACCAAAGACTTAAACCGCTCCCAAGCTTCATATAGGCTCTCTTCGTCCCTTTGTTGGAAACCGGTGATGGAGGCCCTAAGCAAATTTGTCTTCTCCGGAGGGTAGAACTTTTGGTAGAACGCCAAGGCAAGCTTTTTCCAAGTATCGATGCCCATGGTTGCCCTATCGAGACTCTTGATCCATTGCTTCGCTTTTCCAATTAATGAGAATGGAAATAAAACCCATCGGATTTGATCTTGAGTAACCCCGGGTTGAGAGATAGCGTCGCGATAATCGGAGAAAGTCTCCATGTGTTGGTGCGGGTCTTCGGTGGGCAAACCACTAAATTGATTCCTTTCCACAAGTTGGATGAAGTGAGTCTTGGCCATAAAATTTCCGGCATAAGCGGCCGGTAGAGCATTCGGTCCCGGCAAGACATCTTCCGTAAATGTAGAGTGGGATGAAAACTTCCGCATTATTGGATGTAAGGGAGATGGTGGTGAAGACGGAGTTGAAGTAGATGTAGAGGGGGAACTAGGACTAGAATATCCAAAGGGATTGGTGAAATTCCCTTCGGCCGTCTCTCGAGATGCTTCCTCAAAATCGCTTCCTTGAGCTTGCTCTTGATGAGTATTGCTTGCAGTTGGTTGAGAGATTCTAGCCCGATTAATCATCCGTTGGCGAAAGGCTCGAAAAAGTCTTTCCGGCTCTGGATTAAAGAGAAAGAATTCGCCTCCCCGTCTAGGCATACACTACGCACTAGAACAAACGTGAGAACACCTAGTGCTTTATGGGCACTAGGTAACGACAATAAACAAGCACAATCGAAATACAAAGAGAAAAGAGGAAGAAATAAAACTAATGAAACCAGAAAAATCTAGAGAATATGCACAAGAGAGGATAGAAGAGCACAAAGAAGGGTAACTAAGTCTAGCTATAAGCAAACAAAGTCTAAACAATGCACCGTTCCCGGCAACGGCGCCAAATTGATGGTGGGAATTGTCGTGGATCCCCACCGCCAAATAAATAACCGGCTAAGACCTAACGGTAGTTAGGGTAAGTCGGGTCGTGTCCACGGAGACAGTGTCGCAAGGTTTAGACTAGGTCGGCCTGAAACGAGACAATGCTACCAAACAAACACAAAGAGCTACTAATTGGTGAATTATGATGAGAGGGGAAGAAGAAAGTAGACTAACAATGAACTAGACTATAACAAGGCTAAATGAAATAGCTAAACACAAACTAAACAATGAACTAAAGAATTGATGACTAACTAATAAGTTGAATCAAATATGAAGAAGAAGCGGGTTAGGTCGGGTTCAAAAGTGTAGTAGGGTGACTTGGGTGGTCGAGGGTGTAGATGTCTTCTAATTGCTAGAATCGGTCCGGGCTCTCGCTACTTAAACCGATGTCGAGGTAGGTCCGGGCTCTCGCTACTTAGACCGATGTCGAAGTAGGTCCGGTCTCTCGCAACTTAGACCCTAGTCCGCACTCTCGTGACTACGACTATCCTCAACACCATCCTCAACATGACCACATACAAGACAAACAATGAGTAGAGGAAGACTAGCATGAGAAGCATGGCCACTACAACTCAAACAAGCATTTCAACAAACACATGGTATGCCAAGTATGTGACTAACAACAAAGATTCACCCTTTACCCCTAATCAAACCCTAATCACCCATATTCTACCCTTAATCCCCTACTAACCCACTAGTAATCTACTCACTCATAATCAAAGATAAACTAACAACAATAAGAGAAAACCACATCACAAACCAAACATCCATTATCAAGAACAATATGAACAATAACAAGGAACACTAAGTAAAGATTCAAACTTGAATAAATAAACAAGAACAGGAGTAAAGAAAGTTATACCAACAATAAGAAAATGAAAAAGATGAAATCTTGTATAAATAAGAACCCAAATTAATCCCAAGGTTGTCAAGCTTGGAGAAATCTTCAAGTATCTTCTTAATACAAGAACTAATTAACTAAGATTAACTAGGATTTAACTAAGGATTAAAGAGAGATTAAAACTAATGTGAGGAACTAAATCTAGGGTTTATAACTTGTAGAGAGGCTTAAAAGAGTCTAATGTAAGGTAAGATGCATAAACAATACAAGAGGGAAGTATTTATAGGGGTACAAGAATGAAGGAGGAGGAAAATAAGAGGCGCGGCTACAGCACGTTGGTCCCGACCGGGACGAGATCATCCCGACCGGGACAGGTTGGTCCCGATCGGGACGGCCTGGTCAGTAGCCTCTTCAAATGTGCACTTCATCCCGGACGGGATGAGGCCATACCCGTCGGGGATGAGTCTTGTAGGCCTCCAATACGATCCTTTTGGTTCCTCCTTGCTTCACATGAACTTCTCATCGATTCTCGGGACTCGGGATCGGGTCTCGGAGGCTCAGGATTGGATCCCAAGGTCTCGGGGTCGAATCCAAGGCATCGAGTGATCGTTCCTCCGCTTCGTTGGCTCCGAAAAGTGTATGTAATGAGTCGGAATCACTCCAACTCTTCATGAATGGTCTCGGGAACCTGAAACGAGCTAGAGGAAGCATAAGTAGCCCATAAATCGCTCCCAAGGAGCGATTCCACAAGAAAAATGGGACCAAAACACTACGAAATAGGCACTACAAACTACACTTATCAACATGCAGAACATCTCAAGATTATTCTTGGCATTCTACGAGATCAAAAGTGGTATGCTAAGTTTTCCAAGTGTGAATTCTGGCTTTCCGAGGTAGCTTTTCTGGGTCATGTTATCGCAAAGGAAAGTATTAAAGTTGACCCTGCTATATTTCGGCTATCGAGAGCTGGGCATGTCCCAAAGATGTTGGCGAGATCCGAAGTTTCCTAGGTCTTGCTGGCTATTATCGACGATTTGTGCAAGACTTTTCTAAGATAGCACGACCTATGACTCAATTACTCAAGAAAGAGAATAAATTTCTATGGAGGCAAGCCTGTGAAGATGCTTTTTCTGAGCTCAAGAGAAAGCTCACTTCTGCTCCTATCCTGACCTTACCTGAAGAAGGCGTTGGTTTCGACGTATTTTGTGACGCTTCTAAGAATGGTTTGGGTTGTGTCCTTATGCAGAACGGTAAGGTGATCGCTTATGCCTATAGACAGTTGAAAGTTCATAAGGTGAATTACCCTACCCACGACTTGGAGTTAGCAGCTGTGGTGCATGCCTTAAAAGTTTGGAGGCATTATTTGTACGGAGTAAGATGCAAGGTTCACACTGACCATAAGAGCCTGCGGTATCTCTTCACGCAAAAAGATCTGAATGCGAGACAGAGACGTTGGATCGAGTTAGTGAACGACTATGACCTTGAATTGATGTATTGTGAGGGAAAAGCTAACGTGGTTGCTGATGCCCTTAGCAGAAAGACCCTCCATTCCTTAACTCCGTGTTCTGGCTTGTCTGTGGAGTTGGCCCGAGATTTTGCGAAGATGTCTATTGATGTTGTTTATGAGGGTTATGATGCTCACCTCAATGCCCTAGTGGCTGAACCAACTCTTTTCCGTGAGATTCATGAGAAGCAGCTGGAAGATCCTTTTGTAGCCGGTATCCGAGAAAAGATGAATCTTGGTAAGGCTCTAGATTTTTCTGTGGATTCCAGTGGAGCACTGAAATTTAAGAACCGCTGGGTTGTCCCTAGTGATGTTGAGGTGAGAAAGCAAGTTCTAACCGAGGCACATAAGACGAGGTACTCTATTCATCCTGGTGGTGATAAGATGTATCGGGATTTGAAGCTCCATTTCTGGTGGCCTCATATGAGAGAGGACATTGCAGAGTTTGTAAGTTAGTGCTTGACATGTCAGTAAGTGAAGTTCGAGCACAAGAAGCCTGGAGGTTTGCTACAACCACTCCCGGTTCCGGAATGGAAGTGGCAGTGCATATCGATGGATTTTGTGATGGCGTTACCGAGAACCGTGAATGGAAGAAACGGTATTTGGGTTATTGTGGATCGCTTGACCAAGTGTGCACGATTCGTCCCTATTCGCGACACTTGGAGTCTGGAGAAGCTCGCAGAGGTCTATGTTGCCGAAATCGTACGTCATCATGGCGTACGGCTCGAGATTGTTTCAGATAGGGATTCAAGATTTTGCTCTAAATTCTGGAAGGCTTTGCAAGATGCTTTGGGAAGCAAATTATTGATGAGTACCGCTTTCTATGCTGCTACGGATGGACAGTCCGAGAGAACAATCCAAACTTTGGAGGATATGTTGCGAGCTTGTGCTGTGGATTTCCAAGAGAATTGGATCCGACATCTTCCGCTAGTAGAGTTTTCCTATAATAACAGCTACCATGCTTCTATTAAGATGTCTTCGTTCGAGGCCCTTTATGGTCGAAAGTGCCGTAGTCCCGTCTGCTAGGATGTCCCCGGTGAGGTGAAGATTTTGGGCCCAGATTTGTTGGCTCGGACTATTGATGTGGTGAATGTGGTCCGATCTAGGATGAAGTCTGCCCAGGATCGGCAGAAGTCGTATGCTGATGTTCGTCGCCGACCTTTGGAGTTTTCGGTTGGTGATCTTGTATTCCTGAAGGTATCACCTATGAAGGGGGTGAAACGGTTTGGGATTAAGGGCAAGCTCAGCCCTAAGTTCGTTGGCCTGTACCCTGTGATTGAGAGAGTGGGCGAAGTTGCTTATAAGCTTGAATTGCCTGCTTCTATGGGTAAGGTTCACGATGTCTTTCATGTTTCTCAGCTAAGGAAATATGTTAGTGACCCCGAACATGTGTTAGAACCCGAGGTTGTGGATCTCGAACCGGATCTGACTTATGAATAAAGGTCGGTGAAGATTACTGATCGCCGTGAGAAACGCTTAAGGAACAAGGTTGTACCTTTGGTAAAAGTTCTGTGGCGCGGTAATCGGTTTGAGGAAGAAACGTGGGAAACCGAGTCTTCGATGCGAGCTAAGAATCCTCACCTCTTCGTGTAAGGTAAACCTCCATTTCCTATCTGCTTATTCTTAGTTTCGAGGACGAAACTTTCTTTCAGTGGGGAGGATTGTAACACCCGCTATTTTTCCTAGCATTTTTATTCTTTTCGTTAGGATTCCGTCTTAGCTCTGTTACTTTTCGGCCTCATATTTTATCATTTTACTAAGCTCTATTTTAATTTTTTAGTTTAATAAATTTTATTTTTAATTTTAAAGACTTTAATCCTTTTAAATCCATTTATTTGGTTTCTTCGTAAACTAATTAATTTTTCCGCAAAGAATTCTATTTCTCTACGAATTGACGTTTTTAATCTCGGAATTTAGTTATTTCTTTTCCTAAAAATGTTTGAATACGTTTATGGAATATTTTCTACTAAGATATATTTTTAGTTACTAAAAACAAGCCATTTATGATTTTATTACGAAGCTTCGCGAATAATTATTTTCTTACGCGAGGTTTACTCGAATTGCTTTGAAATGCCTTTAACTATTTTACGATTCTTATTTTTATCAACTTATAAATCATTTGAGGCCATTTCCTCACATTTTGGACCGACTAAGTTCCGGTTACAAATTTAAATACGTTTTATTAACACGTTTCATTTTATCACTTTAAACCGTAAACATAAGATTCTTTTCTTTTCATTAAATTGAGTCTTTACTGCTCAAGCTCTTCCTACTCCCTCTCTTATCCTTTTGGCCGGCCAACTTTGGGTCTAGATACACTTTGGATTCCTCATTTTGGAGCTTTAATTTCATTCTTACTCCTTAAAGTGTAGTAACCTCCATCTCCTCCTTTACTCTACATTCATTTTTGCATTAACAAAAATATTCATCATTTCTTTCTTCTCTCTTTTGGCCGTGTAATCCTTACCCTCCTTAGGCTGATTTTTGCTCCATTTTTGTGTCCCAATCGCATCATTTTTATCGTCATAATAATTCTCTTTCCGATTCTTTCGTTAAGGTAATAATCGACGTCATTTTCGATCATTATTTACCTTCATTTTTATTACTTTTCTCATGGTATTTATCTGCCATGATTTTCGTGTTTGGTAGGATTTGTGGACGATCCCGAGGCCGACGAATATATAATCGATTCAGACTTGGAGTAGAGGTAACGTCGACGTTACTCGGTATTTCGTGATTTTAATTGTGTAATTGCATGTATATTTTTATATTTTATTTTTGACAATATATGTATGTCATATAATCTGAAAAATTTTTAAAAGTTGAAAATTTGCATTTTTCGGTATTTTTATCGCTTTTAGGAGATTAACGATTAAATTGTTGTATTAGTTTGTAAAATCGTAATATTCGGCCTAAACTTGTAATATATGATTATATTCTGTAAAAATGAGGTTTTTGATGATTTTTAATAATTTAGTATTTTTCTGATATTTCAGTTATCGATTATTGAATTATTACCGTTTACGAACAAAAACGATTAAAAACCGATTTTTAGTTCTAGTACTTAAACATTTTATTTTAATCTAATTTTTGACGTGGTGAAACTTTCTGATGAAATAGAACCGTCTGAATATTTTCATAATTTTTCGGAATTGTTAAGGGGATGAATTAATTAATCACTTTAAATCATCGTTTATCGTTAAAACCGTGTTTGTCGTTTAAATTCTCGATTTCTGGTTCTATGATTAAATCTGAAAAAAATATGATTCTGATGATTTCATAAAAAAATGTAGCTTTATGATTTTAGTGCTTTAATAAAATGTTAGGAACGATCAGTTTTATTAATGGAATCATTAATTGTGAAAACGGGTTTAAAAGACGGTTTTAACGAGATTTATTAAATCTAGAATTTTTGGAAATCTGGAAAAATAGTAGTTTCTGGAAAATAATAATTTTTAAGTTTAATAATAAATTTTTTACTAATCGTTATTGTCGAGATTAGACGATTAACGAGAAAACCCTTTAAAAACCGAGTTTAATGATTCTGGAAAATTCTCTTTTCTGGACAAAATGTCCAAAAATATATTTTAGCTATTTTACGTAATTTTTGTACTATTTATTAAAGTCTTTAATTAATAGTAATGATTTTTGGACAAAATTACGATTTATCGTTAAAATGCTCCGTCGTCTTACCTAAAAGAATTATTTTTCCAGCAATTTTGAAAATATTTAAATCTGAAACTTTAAGAGTTAAATCATCCCTTAACATACTCTAAATATATTCATTGGTTTAATTAAATAAAAGACGTTAAAAGATTTAATTTAACATTTGACGTAAAATCCTATTTATAATCGTATTGTCGAAACTAATAATAATCAGGGAATTTTAGCTTTATAAATTTTGAAAAATACCCTAATTAGTAGTATTAAAATGTTTAAGACATTTTTAATCATTTTATAAACACTTGTATGATATTTCAATAAGTTCATAAACTCAAAAGTTCTCACTTTAACAATTAATATCGTTAAGGCCGAAAGTATTAGTTTTATAAATCTATATCGTTTACTAAAGATTTTGAATTAGTATAAACTAATTTTTTCGCTATTTTGATATGATGTTATTTTTAGTAAAGTTTCTAAAAATAGAAGTTTTCTCAAATAGAAAGTTTCCTCTATTAGAATATTGTGATTACTCCTTTTATCTCTATAATGTTTTCAATGATTATATCTTTTAAGTATCGATAATGACCCTGCTTTGTAGTTATGGAATAAGGAAAAGTGTGGGTTTAGAGTAATATAGTCTGGGATGTACGTTTTGCCATCAACTGTAAGGCTGGTGTGTCTTTATGGGGCGCATTGGTTGTTGAACTGAGCATGGTTTGTGTTCGGGAGAGTGTATATTTACCTTAAACTTAGATATCGCATCGTATAAGTTGCGTCGGGTTGAACTGGATATGGTTTGTATCCAGGAGGGATGTGCACTACTTAAACCAGGACCTCACTGCACGCAGTCCTGTTATAGTTGAGTTGCCTAGTTAGAGACTGGATTCTGTTATGAGTTAAGTCTACAGTTCTCGAAGCTAGTTTCTAGTATTGTCCTAGTGAAAGTCTAGATTCTACATTAACCCTATCCATAACGCCACATTGATTATTTTATTTATTATCGATATAAATTGGTTGCAGCTTGGCAAATATTTTTATGTTTCTTCGGAAACCCATTTTAATATTTTGGTTTTGCGCTGAAAGCTTATTTTAATATGTTGTTTTACTGTTTTCCATTTTTACTATTTTCCTATATTAGTAATTACTGTTTTAAAATCCTGTTATACGGCTTGGAGAACGTTGACGTTGCTCCTCACTGATTGTGGCTGTTATGTTTTTAACATGATAGGTATGCATGTTTCCGGGTGTGGGCTAGCAGGCAGACATGATCCTTGCTCGATTAATTTTAATAATTTTGTTTTGTGGATTGTTAAACCCCTTTGTGGATTTATTTTATTTTGGCCATTTTATTTAGGGACTAATCTTTGACTTTACCATTTAAATTTTTACCAAAACATAGTTACAGCGTGTTATAATCCCGACTCTACAGTGTTTCCGGCACTGTATCGCGTTAGAATTTCTAGTGGATTACAGTAACGATGCCGGATTTTCCCGAAACCACTTCCATTGTGACTGGGGTCGAAAATGTGTGTTAGCGACTCTTTCGGAATTTCGATATTCTTATCCGATATTTTGACCCTATTTTGACCTGTTTAAGCTGACTTGGGCTGACTTTGGTTGTGTTTTGTTGTGTTACTTTTTTGTTTTGGGTTTCGCAGCTAGTGGTAACACCGTACGTTCCGAGGGAGCTTCCTCGGTTGATGCCAGTGAGGAGGTTGTCGGATCAAGTTCCCAAACTCCCCGAGGGATTCGCAGGAGACATAAGAGGACCTCATCTTAGCGTCGTGATCCCGAGACTATTAACGAGGCTGAGTTTGATAGAGTGAAGAAGCGCAGGCTTCCAGAGACAATGGCCAGGAGGGCCCACGTTCCGATTCCAGTACCAGAGGATTGAAACACATTTCTTCTATGAGGATTACAGTTGGTATCCTCGTAAACATCTCCATCTGTTTGAGTAAGGTATACTCATTTCCTTTCCGCTCTCTTTTTGTTCCTACAAGTTTCGGGGACGAAACTGTTTTTTTAGTGGGGAAGGTTGTAACACCCGCTATTTTACTAAAATAAAACTGACTTTTGTTACGATTATATTGTAACTCTGTACTATATTCCGTCAATTTCGATATCAATTCCTATCTCGTTTATATCAACCCGTAAATTATTTTGGACCCGAATCGAGTCCAATATTAAGTCTTTTGGAGCTAGTCGATTTTGGTGACTTTTGTTTACTTTTTATAATATTATTAATCTTGGTTAATCTATTTTCTTTTTAGTTAGTTAGCTAACTACTCTCCTACTCCTACTCCAACTTTTATGTGAGTTAGCTTGGAGGTGAGTTGGAAAACAAACTCTAACTCCCTTTTCTTGTGGTGTACGTACGTGCATAGTTGATAATCAACTAAAATACAACATCTCCTCTACATATCATCACATATACACCTTCATTCATAGTATTCATTACCATTCTTTTACCCTTGACAAAAGACGTGACCTCGTTGCTGATCTAACAAGTTTATCCTCTTGTTCTCTCCAAAACCATTCTCCGCTCTTGCTTCTTGTCCTCCATCGTTCCGTTCTAAACTCACGGTAATTAAATTACTCTTAATCCGCGTAGTTATTAATTTGTAGAATAGATTTTATATGGTCGTAACACAATATATGTGTACTGTTTTGTAGGCTATTTGGAGGATCCCGAGGCGGACGAGTATATTGTCGATTCAGATCTTGAAGACTAACAAGGTAACAATGATGGCACGACTCGGTATTGCGTGATATATATGTCGTAGTTGCTTGTAGTAATGTTAAAAATCATATTTTTACTATTAGACTTGTTTTAGTACGAAGTATATTATTATGATAATAGTTTTAATCGATTTCTCACATGTTTCTATCGTTTTAATGTTACAAATTGCATACTATGATTTTTTGTGCAGCGAATCCACTAATTCATTATAAGGCCAAGACTAAAACATACAAATAATAATTTATCACTTAATTTTCGTGATTTTTAGTATGAAATACCAAATTGGAAGTTTTATTGTTTTTAACATAATTAAAGCATGTTTTAGAAACGATTAGTGTTTTTGTACGATTTATTACTCATGTTTACAGATCCTATTTTCAAAACGTTTGAGAAGCCACTACTGTTTATTTTAAGTCTATTATACGTATGTTAAATTTCGTAAATTCATTCCAAGTAGTTTCGTCACAACAAATCGTTTATTAAACTGTGACGGATTAGTTCGCGAATCTGTCAGTTGTTGTAAAACCTAATTTAAAACCTATGATAAACTTTGAATTTTATTTTGATAATTTACTTACATTAACTTTAAAGAGTCTAGTTAATGTTTATAATTGGATTTGTTTTAAAATAAAATTTTAAACGTGTTTTATTAAAGAAATACTATCGGGTGTCGGATTCTGACAGTTTTTAAAACTACGAATAAAAACCCCTGTTAAGTTAGGAATTTCGATTTTTGCCAGAAACAAAAGTTGTTGTTAAGCTTTTAAAGTTTTCAACCTCACTGATCTTATATCGTTTTAATTTTTAATGATTTAATTATCAGTTTTATAGTAAGACAGTGAAAATCTGAAAAATCTGTAAATTTGTAATTTATTACTATTAATTACTTAAACTCCAATCTTTTGAGAAATAATTATGATTTTTACTTTCTTTGACTTTTAATTATTAATTATATATTTATCTAATAAATATAATGTTTATGTCTCAAGGCCTAATATTAAGTATTTAATATAACCAATATATTAAACGATTTCTAATTATAAGAACACATATTTTGGAAAGTTAATATTTGAATAAAGTTTCTATATTTGGAAGCTTACTATTTTGGGAATATTTAAGATATCTTCGGATAAAATATTTATTGGTTTGAATGTGGAATAGTGTTGGAAATGAGAAGTTACAGTATATAAGTCTAGGATATGTTGGTTGTTACCATCAGCTATATGGTCAGTGTATCTGCGTCAGGGATACATTGATTGTCGAACTGGATATCGTTTATGGTCAGGAGTCATGCGCATGTACTTAGGCTAGGACCTCGCTGAACGCAGTCCTATTATAGTTTGAATTGTCTGGTGAGAGGGCTTAGGAGTCGCTTCGTGAGCACTGAGTTCCTTAACCAGTGAGGCTTAGGGGTCGCTTCGTGGGCACTAAGTTACACTTCGGTGTTGTTTTGACATATCTCTAGTAGTAAAAGTTGTACTGATCATCGGTTTTATATTCCATTATTCGTTTCGACGCCGTCATGCTGTTGAATTGTTTTCTGGTTTTGAATCTATTTTGATATATATAATGTTTGAGTTTAATCTATTTTCTTATATTATGCTTCTATTGGTTATATATTATGTAATATGGCTGGGAAAACTGCCTGAGTTGCTCCCCACTGAATTGTGGCTGTTATGTTTAACATGACGGGTTATCTGTTTTGCGGGATCGGGTCTAAGCTAGCGAGTAGTCATGATCCTACTCATTTATATTATTTTTAATGTTGTTTCTATGGATTGTTTTACCGGATTTGGGAAGTTTTATTTTCGCCCTTTTTAGGAAAAGTAGCATTTGTTTCAGACTTACCTTTTGATCATATTATAATCTATTAGACATCAATGTGTTTCAATCTCATCGACAGTGATTTCGTCCCTGTTTTTCATTAGATTTTCTAGGGGATTATAGTTGGTACCAGTGAGGAGGAGATCATTTACGAGGATCCCGAGTGGGCTCAGGACTGGGATGGTCATCAGCTAATGTTTCATCTTGACCGTCATATTTCTAGCCGTATCGTGCGGCTTGGTGAGTGTTCTATTCGTACTTATTTGGTTATGACTCGAGTTTTGCTAATTATTGCTCGGGTTCAGTTAGGTTTGTTTTTGTTTATCCTAGCATTGTTTCGGTTTGAAGTCCCCAGGTCCGATGAGAACTTTCTCGGGTTTTACTACGTGCCTTGACGTCTACCACCAGAAGTTGACCCCCACGGTAAAGAGGATTATCGAGAGGACTGCCCTAGGTCCCGTGGTCGGGTAATGGGTTAGATTGGTGGGTCGCCAGACTAAATGCAACCTCATCATGGTGATCCTGGCGATGATAGATCGCTTCCACGACACTACCTCGACCTTTCACATGTCTTTTGAGGAGGTGGGGATGACCCTAGAGGATTTCGGGATGATTAGTGGTCTGCCCTTAGGTCCGGACAGGATTAGGTGGGCCGCCGAGGGTCCTAGTCTAGATAGTGATGAGGTGCGGGTCCTCATCGGGGATTGTCTGCCGCGTGAGGCATATAATACGCCTCAAGCTATAGTGTGTTCGTACATCACCGACCACTTCGAGCGAGTGGCAATGTTAGACGGTCGGGAGGCTAAGACGCCGGAGCAGGATGCTCGGCTGTGGCTATGGTATTTCCTAGGGTCGACTCACTTCTCGGACAAGGGCGAGAGCTTTAGTACTAGGATTTTGCATTTCCTATCCGACCTGACTCAGCTGGGGCATTTCGATTGGGTGACTGCGGCTTTCGCGGAGATGATTCGCTGCTTGCAAGTCATGGTGAGGCCGTTGAAGATAGAGTCGGCCTCAGCTGTGCCCATCGTGGGTCTAGGCCTCATATTGGAGGTTAGTATTTTTTTTTGCTCTTGTGTTTTGAGATCTACCTAGTTTTTGGCTGGGGCTGCTAAGGTTGTTTTGGGATTCTACAGGCTTGGATTTATTCCTATTTCCCTTGTTTGGCGCCCAAGACGGTACGGGTGCACCCGAAGAGATTCCCGGCAGGAATCGAGTGGAGATTGGCTCAGCCTAGGAGTACACTCAGTCATTACCCGGTGGAGAATGCGTTAGTTAACAAGCTACGCATTGAAGATGTGAGTTTCCTTCTATAGTTTATCTGCTCAATAGCCCCCAAGGCTTGGGATTTACTAGGATGTTGGTTTTGTTTGTGTAGTTTGCGGCCCGCCCTTGGGCCGATTATGAGGGCGTGCCGCAGTACGTGACTGCGGAGCTGAGGCCGCGGAGGTATAGGAGGATGCTTCTCCCTGTGTTGATTCGTCCGGTTTGGTACCTGGGCGAACGGATGGCGCGTCAGTGTCTGTACGACGACTTTAGGGTACCGGTTGATCCTCCCCGGACCATGTTCAGACCACCGACCGCCGCAGAGCGTTCTCGAGGATAGGGACGGAGAGGGAGGCGATACACTCTTGGTGCCTGGTGCCTCCTACCTATCCCACGTCACCCGACGGCTGCCTTGGTACCGCCTCGTAGTAAGGTTCTAATTTTGGTTCTAAGATTTGTGGTTCGTTATCTCTTTGCCTTTTGACTGACCATTCTGCTTTCTTTTCAGTTGGCCGATCCGGCTGACGAAATCGAGCCCCCAGATTTTCCTCTGACTCTGCTTAGAGCGGATGCGGCCGGGATACCATTTCCTGAGCCCCTCCCCCCCGTACTCTGCTGAGGAGATGGATGCCGGGATAGAGTGGCGAGACCGGGTGTACCGGGTGAGTTTCGATTTTTTCTTTTCGTTTGGGCTCTAAGGATTAGGGTCATTTCGCCTAACTTCTGTGGTTTCTGTTTCCAGGTTTCGTCGTCTTGCCATCAGAAGTTGTGGCAGGCCACCAACTGCTTCCGGGCCTATGCCTCGAGGGTCTCCCGTGACACCTCGGGATCTCGATCGGTGAGTTTTCATGGCTGAGGTGGTTTTTGTAGACTGCTTGTATGTGTTATCTTAATGTTTAAATGTATTTTTAGGATGTCCCGGATATAGGGGGACAGCTAGAGACTCGGGTGACCGAGCTCGAGGCGAGAGAGGTTAAGTCGCGGCGGCTCCTGCAATATCGGGCTGACGAGATCGCCTTCCTAAAGGAACAGTTGGCCCGGTCTCGGGGTGAGACTTCCACACAGGGTGAGGCTAGGCATAGGGTCGAAAAGGAGACTGAGGCTACGAGTGCTAACAAGGAGATTGGAGGAATTCCCGAGATAGCTACCTTAGACATGCTGTCGGGGATGGATGGTAGTGAGTCCCCTCTCATAGACTTGGAAGACCTAGGTTTAGATGGCAACCTTTGCGAGGTTGTGATAGCTATTGGTGCGGCTTCTAGGGGTTCATCCTAGTCTCGACTTGTGTATGAATTTGTGTATGTTGTATATTTGCTTTAGATTCTTAGTATTTGAATTGGTCGGATTAGTCTTATGTTTTTGTTTGTCGAATTGTTTTCCTAGATTGACAAGCAATCACTTCAAGTTTGGTTTGCTTGCGATTTCGCCGTAGTTTAGAACATTTTAGAATGCGTTGAGATTGCATGAGAGTACGAAAATGCTTTTTTGGGATTCTTAAAACATGTTAGTTTGAGCTGGGATTTGAATCAAGTAGTACGTCGATTAAAATGTTTTGACTCGAGACGAACGAGATATAAAATGTTAACGTAAAACATTATGTATTTTGACCAAGTATGCTAGGAGATGAGCTTCGTACGAAATCGGGATTTAAAAAAAAGTTAAGCCACTTTTTTAGATACTTATATTATTGCCTTCTTAGATTACGGACGCGACTCGACGGTACCCGTTAAAAGGCTACGACACACCTAGGCGGGGTAGCTTATCCCCTAAAAAAAAGATGAAAGACCTCTAAGTCTGTTGGATCTGGTGGACGAAATGTACCATCCGTGTGTACATATCACTCTTGCACAGGCATTTCGGTTGCTAGAAAGGGGTTTAGTGACTTCAGGAGGTTGTTCCTGATGTCCGGGGTTGTCGGATGTGAGAGAAAGGTTAAAGATTGTGGAGATGATTGTGCTACAGAATGAGGAAGCTATGTGGGCTAATGTCACTTAAGTGCCCGACCGAAGACGGCGTTATCGATCCTAGTGTTCGCCAGTTCATCTATGCGGGCCAAGACCGACAACACCCATATTGAAAATATGAGTGAGGAACGGAAGTGAGATTGTAATCCCCTAGAGATTCTAACGTGATACAGTGGCGGAAACACTGTAGAGTCGGGATTATAACACGCTGTAACTATGTTTTGATAAAATTTAAATGGTAAAGTCAAACATTAGGCCTTAAATAAACTGGCCAAACTGAAAACATTCCACAAAGGGGGTTTAACAATCCACAAGACAAAATTATTAAAATTAATCGAGCAGGGATCATGTCTGCCCGCTAGCCCACACCCGGAAACATGCATACCTGTCATGTTAAAAACATAACAGCCACAACCAGTGAGGAGCAACGTCAACGTTCTCCCAGCCGTATAACAAGATTTTAAAATGATAATTACTATTATAGGAAAATAGTAAAAATGGAAAACAGCAAAACATCATATTAAAATAAGCTTTCAGCATAAAACGAAATACTCGAATGGGTTTCCGAAGAAACATAAAAATATTTGCCAACCTGCAAACCAATTTATATCGATAACAATAAAAGTATTCAAAATGGCGTTATGGATAGGATTAATGTAGAATCTAGACTTCACTAGGAGAATACCAAAAACTAGCTTCGAGAACTCAGTTCAAACAAATCAAACTTCGGTCTCTAACTAGGTTACTCAACCATAATAGAGCGGCGATTTATAAATGCGTGGCCCTAGTTTAAGATAATGCACACCCCTCCTGGGATTACCTGTCACCCAGTTCAACTTATGACGACAACTTACTGCGAGGCCTAAGATTAAGGTCAAAATGTACACAACTCCCGGGATACCTGTCATCCGGTTCAACATCCAATGTACCGATTCCTGATACACTAGCCTTATAGTTGATGGCAAAACCGTAAACCCCAGATTAATACTCTAAACCCACATTTGTCCTTATTCCATAACTCCAAAACAAAGTCATTATCGATTTTCAAAAGATATAATCATTATAAATAGTAAGAGAACAAAAGAAAATGATCACTTTCCAAAAGAGGAAACTTTCTATTTTAGGAAACTTCTATTTTTAGAAACCTTACTAAAAATAACATTATGTCAAAGTAGCAAAAATATTAGTTTGTACTAATGCAACATTTTAGTAAACAATGTAGATTTACAAAACTAGTACTTTCTGCCTTAACGATATTAATTTCTAAAACGAGAACATTTGAGTTAATGAATTTATTGAAAGGTCATACAAGTGTTTATAAAATGATATAGAAATGTCTTAAACATTTTAAATACTACTAATTAGGGTGTTTCCAAAATTTACAAAACCAAAATTCCCTAATTATTATTAGTTTCGACAATACGATTATAAATAGGATTTTACGGCAAATGTTAATTTAAATCTTTTAACGTCTTTTATTTAATTAAACCATTGAATATATTTAGAATATGTTAAGGGATGATTTAACTCTTAAAGTTTCAGATTTAAACATTTCAAAATTGCTGGAATAATAATTCTTTTAGGTAAGACGAAGCATTTTAACGATAAATCACAATTTGTCAAAAAATCAATATTTATTACTTAAAGACTTTAATAAATAGTACAAAAATTACGCAAAGTAGCTAAAATGTATTATGGACATTCTGTTCAGAAAAGAAAATTTTCCAGAATCCTAAAACTTGATTTTTAAAGCGTTTTCTAGTTAATCGTCTAATCTCGACAGTAACGATTAATAAAAATAGAAATTACAAAACGATTTAACTATTAACATCCAAAATTTATTATTAAACCTAAAAATCATGATTTTACATAAAACTACTATTTTTCGAGATTTCCAAAAATTCCAGATTTAATAAATCCCGCTAAAACCGTCTTTTAAACCCGTTTTCACAATTAACGATTCCATTATTAAAACGTATCGTTCCCAACATTTTATTAAAGCATTAAAAATCATAAAATTACATTTTATTATGAAATCATCATAATCATATTTTTTCCAGATTTACACAAAAGACCAGAAATCGAGAATTTAAACGACAAACACGGTTTTAACGATAAACGATGATTTAAAACTATTAATTAATTCATCCACTTAACAATTCCAAAAAATTATGAAAAAAATTCAGAAAATTCTATTTCATCAGAAAGTTTCAACACGTCAAAAGTCAGATTAAAATAAAATGTTTAAGTACTGGAACTAAAAATCGGCTTTTAATCGTTTTTGTTTGTAAACGGTAATAATTCAATAATCGATATAAAAAATATCAGAAAAAAATACCAAATTATCAAAAATCATCAAAACCTTCATTTTACAGAATATATTCATATATTAAAAGTTTAGGCCGAATATTACGATTTTACAAATTAAAATGACGATTTAATCGTTAATCTCGTAAAAGCGTTAAAATACCGAAACATGCAAATTTTCAACTTTTTAAAAAAATTTCCAGATTATATGACATACATATATTGTCAAAAGTGAAATATAAAAATATACATGCAATTACACAAATAAAATCAAGTAGTACCGAGTAACATCGACGTTACCTCTAATCCAAATCCAAATCTACGATATATTCGTCTTCTGCGGGATCGCTTCGGAAGCCTAAAAAAAACATGAATTCCATGGTATGAAAATAACATAAGATCGCTGAAAAATCAAGGTGAAATTGATTGGAAAAGAAATCGATTAATACCTTAACGAAGGAGACGGAAAGACGATTAATTTGGATATGATAATGAGACGATCAAGACTTAATTTTAAGACAAATATTGGCTGAAATTACTGCTGAAAACCATGTCCAAAGGAGAGGAAATGAAGAGTATTTGCCTTGAATAAATTGGTGAATGAATGAATAAAAGAGTATGAAAGCTTTATGCATAAATGAGACTTTAAAACTGATGAAAACAAGGCTACACTAACTTGGTAAAACCAGCCAAATGATGTGTGTATGGAGTATGAAAAGTTTATTCTTAATTCACCCAAAATAAATGAGAAGAAAGAAAATATCTAAAAGCTTAATCCATGTTATAAAACAAAATGTAGTAAAAATGTAATGTAGTGTGTGACATGGGAGTCACGGTCCACACAAGAAAAATATGAGTCGAAATTAGTTGTAGCTTGATAAAAATAAGGATCGTAAAATTATTAAAAGCAATTTGAGTAAACCTCGTGTTGAAAAATAATTATTTACGAAACTTCGTAATAAAACCGTTAAAGGCTAAATTTTCGTAAATAAAAATAAATCTTAGTTGAAAATATTATATAATTGTGTTTAGACATTTTTAGGAAAAGAAATTACTTAAATCCGAGCTTAAAACATTAATCGTAGAGAAATAGAACTTCTCGCGAATAAATAAACAGTTTACGATAAAAATCAAATAAATAGTTTAAAAGAATTAAAATATTTTAAAATAAAAAAAATATTGTTTGACTCGAAAGTAAAAAAACAAAGCTTGGCAAAATGATAAAACGGAAGGCCGAAACGTGATAGAGTTATGATGAAATCACAGCGGAAAGGATAAAAGTATTGGGAAAATAGCGGGTGTTACAATCTTCCCCACTAAAAGAAAGTTTCGTCCCCGAAACTAAGAATAAGCATAATAGAATCAAGATTACTCCACTCGAAAAGATGAGGATAAAAATTTCTCATAAAAAGTTGGCTTTAAAAGAAAATTTTACACTTTCAAAGTGATACAAATCGAATGCAAATATTTATTCCAAGAGGAATTAGGCTAAGCTACCTGTAGTTTAATTTTTTTTTTTAAATAGCGAAATCGTAAAGTAAAGTTATTTGATAAAATAACAACTTCAAATAACATTTGTAAACAAAGTCGAAGTTAATAGGATAAACAAAATATTTTTCAAAACAAAAGTAAAATAATATGATTAAGAAGTTCGATTGTATTTCTTTATCTGATGAAACAAAATTTAGTTTGGAGAAATCAAATTCTGTAGTTAGTAAATATCGAACCAGTCGTCAAACATTTTCAATAACAGATTCAAAAGTCCTCCAAAAACAAAAACTAATTTCAATACGTCAAAATTTCGAAAATGTTATCAAAGTAATAATGAAAGTTTTCAAAAATGTTATCAAACTTGAACATACAAAATAACTTTGACAATGTTAAAATGTTTTACATAATAATCCTGTAGAAATTGAAGTATTTGAAAATATGAAAGTCTTCATAAAATTCCGACCGCATGAAAATAAAAAAATTTAAATAATTTCAAAATAATTTAAAATAAATTATTAAAGCATTTTGAAACAGATCTAAATATAAATATCAACCAAAAATTAAACAAAAGTGAAGTATAAAGTTCTTAAATTATAATTCAAAAATATTAAATTTCACGATAACCCAAAATGTTAAATTGTTTAAAGTTTTTACAAAATGGGAAGTTTTAAATTTTGAAATTATGCTTCAAAATATTAAAATTTCATGAAAATCAAAAAATTGTGGATTAGTCAAACTTTTCATAACACAAGTTTGGGGAAAATAATAAATGGATAAATAGAGTCAAAGTCAACGACAAATCGAAACAAAAGTTTTCAAACCCGATAAAGAAGTCGAAAGCGATTGACTGAAGAAGAAGAAGAGGGATTCAAGAGAAGCTAAGAGGAGGACGAATTTCAGAGTCAAGTAAAACTCTCAAGGATTGAAGAATTAAATTAACCATCTCGAGATTCTCGGTACTACTCGCACAACCCGCGTCCCTAATTACCATCAAATAACGTTAAGTCCAATATTAGGCAATAGGTGGTACTACTCGGTCACTATCTCCAAAAATGTCTTATGTGACTATCCAATCGTTCAAGCGACACGATACTAATCCACAAATGCTTTAGAATCAAATCCATAATTAAGATTCCAACGGTTAACAAAACATACCCAAACCCTTGATCGATAAGGCTCCTAATTTCAAAACTCATAAGGTTTGAACTCGAGGTTTGCTCCAAATTTCTCGAGTAAGGAACACTAAACAAGGTCCATCAATATAACAATGCTCGGGTACGGAATCCTTAAAATGATTACCAACAAGTTTATAATGCCACAAGTAAAGACGTTGGGGAAAGTATAACAAATCCTCAAATACGCTCAAACCTATAGGTAATGGCGCAAACACTCACATCTTCAAACACGTCATTGGGCTAAGTATCTAAAATTTCACCAACTTTCATATTGTATCAGCGAAACCACCAAAATATTTAATAACTCAACGAAGAAGCCACAATCTCGTTGATCTAAGGTTATAACAGTCCCAATAAGATGATCCGTATTATAGTATTCCTCAAAACAGCACAATAAAACCAAACTGTGATTGTGCAAGATAATTCTCTTCTCCAGGGACGACAACAATTTATCCAAGTTAGATCACTCAACTCCAAAGTTCATAGGTTACAACCTTAAACGACGATCAACGATCTAATCCTTAAGAAATACGGGTAATCTATGTCAACCAAAATTTCTAACGACATTAATGAAAACCTTCAATGGTACCACAACACTCAGACTAACACCTTAAACAATACTCTATGATCCCAAATATTCGCGATGCATCCATTAAATAAGCATTAGGTAAGAATCCAAAGTAATATTATCAGTTACCCTTTGTAATCCCCTAGAAATTCTAACGCAATACAGTGGCGGAAACACTGTAGAGTGGGATTAAAACACACTGACAAACTATATCTTATTCAAATAAATGGTAAGTCAATACAAAGGCCTCTTTTAACAAAAAGGCTAAAAGAAAAATCTCCAAACAGGTTAATACAAAACCATAAATTACATAATGAAGAAAGAGTAGGATCCACGCTACTCGCTAGCTCACTCCCAAAACCGAGCAGCAAATACCTGTCATGTTATAAACATAACAGCCACGTCAGTGGGGAGTAACTCGGACGTTCTCCCAGCCATATTATATCATATGGAAAAATAATAGTATTATTATACCAAAATAATTAAAATGGGAAAAAATTAAAACGATATAATAAAATAAGTTTTAAGTAAAACCTAAAATATTGGAACAATAAAAACCGAACGAGTTTTCAAAAGAAAAACATCAAATATTTGTCAACCTGCAAACCAAAATGTATCGATAAAAATATTCAAAAAGGCGTTATGGATAGGATTAGTGTAGACGGCTAGACTTTCACTAGGAGAATACTAAAAACTAGCTTCGAGAACTTAGTTCAAACAAATCAAACTTCGGTCTCTAACTAGGCTACTCAACCATAATAGAGCGGCGACTTATAAATGCGTGGCCCTAGTTTAAGATAATGCACACCCCTCCTGGGATTACCTGTCACCCAGTTCAACTTATGACGGCGACTTACTGCGAGGCCTAAGCTTAAGGTCAAAATGTACACAACTCCCGGGATACCTGTCACCCGGTTCAACAACCAATGTACCGATTCCTGATACACTAGCCTTATAGTTGATGGCAAAACCGTAAACCCTAGAATATATTACTCTAACCTCACACTTGTCCTTATTCCATAACTCCGAAACAAGCCATTATCGATAAATACAAATTATATAATCAATAAAAATAGTATGAGGATAAAAGGAATAAACATTTTATATAAAAGGGAAACTTTCTATAAATAGAAACTTACTAATTTTAGAAACTTACTTAAAATAGAAAGTCTTAAAGAAAATACGTAAGTTATTAAAATAAGTGAAATGTATAAAATAGCATTTCTAATGAAATTAACATTTTATTATTATCGTCGTTATCGTAACTTTAATATATTTCTAAATTCGTTACTCAAAATATAAATAAAATATAACACTTCAATATATAGTATTTTATAAATAATTAAGAAATCGAGTTAAAACTATAAATTTTCGGAGAGAAGATATTTTAAGAAAAGCGATATCAAAATTAATTGAGTCAACGAGTTAAAAAAAAAAAAGAGTTACAAGGATTTCAAATTATTTTTAATAAATAGTTTTTACTAATAAATAACACGAATTTTAATAAAAATAATCAATCGGAAATACTGAGTGAAAATAGTGTCGACTAAAAATATATTTAAAACGAAATCGACTATTTTCTCAGACAGAACGAAACAGGGGTACGAATTAAGAACGTACAGCAGGTCAGTAGCAGAGGGAGAAAGAATCGACAAAAACGCAGCATAAGAAGAAGAAAAAGAAAAAGAGGGATAGAGCAGTAACAGATCGAGAATGAGATCCGATTAACACAATAATAAGATCGAAACAGTAGCAGATGTCACGAACAATCAGCAACAAAACCATAACGAAGGAGAAAAAGAAAAGAAGATTAAGAAAATAAGAAGGGAGAAGAAGAAGAAGAAGAAGAAGAAAAGAAACAAAAACAACAGTAGTGACAACGAAACAGTTGCAGTACGAACAAGACAACAACGACAACAACACTAGAAACATCAACGACAAGACAGCAGCAGAAAAACACATCGGCAGCATCAAAACCAAGCAGCAACAACAGCGAGGAAATAGAAGAAGAAGAAGAAGAAGAACTGACACAAGAGCAGTAGCAGCATAAAAATGCAGAAGTAGAAGAAAAATAAACGGAAAGTGGCAGCAGGAAAACACAGCAGTAGCAGAAACTAACGAGAACAGCCGCATCGAAACGGACAGAGGAAATTAGAGGAGAAGGTGCGATAAAGGATGTACCTTGATCAATAGATGCAACAGCGAAGTATAGAGAATAGAGAAGGAGAAACGTGGACTCGATTTGCGACATCCATGACCGCAACAACGTACAAACGTCCCAGATTAAGAGAGGAGGAAACAGGGCACGAGGAAGAAGAAGGGGAATGAAATTATAAGAATGAAACAGTAAAGGGGGTTGAATGAGGAGGTAAAAATAAAGAAGCGGTGGAATGAGATGAACGTAATGAAGTGGGGAGGTGAAGTGCAACAGGTGGTCTCCACCAAACAAATAAAAAAAAAAATATAAGATAAGAAAACGAATTGATTAACTGAATCGGTTTAGAATACGAATAAAACGACTTCCGTAACGATAAGTTGACTGACCCCAAAAATCGAATTAAAATCGAATTAATAAAATTAATAAATAATCGGGCCGTCAAATAAAATGAGTAATTAAATTATTTGAGACGAAACCGAAGCTTATAGAAATAAATAATTAGACGATCAAAAAGTATTTCCCAATAAATAATAAATTTTTGATAAAGTGAATTAAATTGATTTATCGAGGAAGTGACATAAATATTTTGACAAAACTTAAAATAAATGGATTTCGAGCTTAAATAAAAATAAATAAGAAGAATTTAGCACTTAAATCGTCGAAATATATTTTCGATAAGAAATAAATGAAATGTATAAAATAATTAGAGACAGGAACAAAATTATGTTTTAAATCTGAGAAGATTTCCAAGACAAATAGAATTTTAGGAGTTTGAAACGATTAAACGATAAATTTATTTTACAATAATTTTAAGAATTACGAGTTAAACCGTAAACAAAATAGAAATACGAACATAATTTTAATTTTATAATAATATATTGTATCGATATATGAAGAACAGTAGATTGGAATAAGATTATATTCATGTTCGATAAGATTATACGATCGTCTTTATAATCAACAATCGCTTACGAAAATATATTCATCGTTCGTGTCGGGTCGATTGCGAAGGACAATTGGGACTTATTATTATTTTCTCATATTTTAATTCTTTATACGGAGTATCTTTGATTTCAGCCGATTTACTGTAAGTCTATTTTATCATCCATTGATTCACTCCGTATGCACGTTGACTGTATTCTACAATTTGCATACTCCGCAATTATCAATTTGCATTCTTTTCATCAATACTCTACGTATAGACTATTTATTTTACATGATGATATATTTATTTTGCATATTTTACATGATGATATATTAATTGAGTAATATAACTCATTGATATAAATACCACGTTGACTGTTGTTCCGGTTACGGAAACAATTCACCCGGCTCAGAATCCGGATGGTACAATTGGATTGATTACGGACAATTAGTTGCTTGATTCTCTTGATCTCCCTTTCCTCTCACTCCTGAAATCGGACCTTCCCGGCGGAAACGGTCTGCTCCCTGCACAATGAACGCACAGGGCCTCGGAGGTCGTCCGAGGGAACCCTCTCCGATGCCTAAGTCAGTCCGTGGAATGCCTTTACGAACCTAGCTCGTGAGGAACTAGGCGGCGTTTTTAAGAGTAAGAGTCTAGAGAGAGAAAATCCAACCCCTCTCATGTGGGAAATAGGGAGGTATTTATACCTTCCCACAAGAGAGAGAAGAGAAAGAGGAATGGTTGGATGGGAGAGTGACAAGTGGCGGCTTCCCATCCATCCATTCCCAATTACCTTAGGCAAAATGACAGGAGGGCCCCTGGGGTTCATGGCCCCGTCGGCCAGGGATTTCCCCAGAGCAGACAGTCTCCAAGTGGGGGGCTGCCAAGCCTTGGCAGGCTGCATTGGCTGGCGCTCTTGGCGGCTGACGGCCAACTTAACGTTTTCACGCTTTGTTCTCGGTTCTTGCCGGGGGCTGGTCTTTCGGCTCTCCGACAGGAATTGCCCCGGAGCCTGCATAGCAGGCGGTTGATTGTCAGGCGGCCCACCCCCAATCAATTGGCCCTCGTCAGTAGGAGGGAAGTGAGACTTTCCCTCTGCTGGCGATCCTTGCTTGGAGGGGGGTTGACTTCCATGTCTGTCGCAGCATTTAATGCTTCGCGCCTTCCCCATGGAACTTTGTACTGTTCCTGTCAGGAATGCAAAGAGGCAAGAATACTTCCGTAATGATTGCTCTTTTCTTCTGGGCGAATTTTGGGGAAACGTGAGGAGTTCCTGATTGGTGGCTCTCCTCCCAGGGTGGTTGGAGCCCTCATTAATGCGGAGTTCACCTTGGTATAAAATCTTCAGCTTCCTTGATCACTTGTGCTTCATTTCACTTTCAATCTCTCCATTTTCTTCACTCTAAACATGGCTTGGATCAAGAAAAGCGTAGTTCGTCGTGGAGTCAAACATGTTTCCTTTGTCTTCAGAGGGTTTTGGCGACTTAGATATGCACGAGCTGCTTATTCAACTGTTCGCCGGAGCCGTTGCTCACGACTTCGCCTTCGTCGGAGGAGAGGGAAGACCTCTATCAGAATGGGCAAACGCCCCAGGAGGTCTTCTCCCCCTGCCGCGCCTAGATTTAGGCGTTGCCCCCAGGGAGGGGGCTGCTATGATAGGGGGTGCCATGAGTGTTTTCCATGGCTGCACCCTGAACAATTCGGCCCTAACTCCGACACCGACTCTTCTCTGGAGTCGGGCCCTTCTTCGCCTGTAAAGAAAACAGGCTGTCGCACTTGCGACGAATCCCGAGCTGTCCCTTTTGGAAGGGATTGGGAAGACAGCAGCCGTGATTCTGACGACAGTGAAGGCCTCGGCTGCCTGAGCGATAGGGACGAGGATGGGGCTGCAACTGACCCCTTTCTGGATTCCCCAAGTTGGGACTGGGGTTCGGATCTCGGGAGCCCAGGCAGTCCTGGAGATTACTCTCCAGATTTGGGGGACGACTAGGCCTACGCGGCAGGGCTTTTAATTTTTGTCAGGCTGGAATTTTTCCGAGCCTTATGTAATTTTTCTTTCATGCATGCCTTATGATGTACCTTCCGCTTGCGGTGTTTTCAATGAAATGGATATTTTGCGCATTTGAATTTTTTTTTTTTTTTTTTTTTTTTTTTTTTTTTTGAATGGAGTCGTTGATTGACTTTTCTTTCTGACGTTTCCGTTTACCGAGGCCCTTCTTGAAAAAGGTGAGCAGTCGGTGTTCAGCGTGCGACACGTGGAAAATTTTTGCAGATTTTGTCAGGGGCTTAACCTTTCGAACTTCTTTGGGCCCTTATATAAGAACCCATCTCTCCCTTCATTATTTTCTTTTACTTTTCTTGACACTCTTACTCCCCCTAACACTTCTTGAATTCCCTTTATTGATCGAGCGTTTCTTTCTTGGAGGAGCAAGGATCATCTCTTGTCGCCATCTTTGATAACCTCACCGGCGTTTTTTAGGTTAGAACCCTTTTTTCCTTTTTTGAATCTTTCGCTTCTTTTCTTCCCTTCTATAGCCTAAATGTCGCGAGCCCGCCCCCTTTCCTTTGATTCTTTGCTCGGAGGGACTAGCGGCGGCGACGGCGGCGGTCGTCGTGACGTAGCCTCTTCCTCCAGGGTTGGCCCCCGGGAGGGAGATGATTATAGGGGAGAGGGGGCTGAGTCACCTGACCCAGCTCCCTTCGATGTGATCGATTCTGACGATGAAGCCCTGGAGGTGGACCCTGCCAGGGTGGCCGGTCCTCTCATCCGCAGGGAGAGAGGGAGGACCTATTTTTTAGACAAGGAGAAGTACGTGATTCCCTTACAGACCTACCCCGAGGCCAAAAATAGGGACCTGCTCTTGGAATGCGACGCGGCTAAGGCCATTGAGCAGTTTTATAACTTTGGGGAGGGGTACACTGTGGTGATCCCTGGGGAAAGGGACACAGTATGTTGTCCCCCAGATGGGTGTGTAGCTGTCTTTCATAAGGCCCTAGAGTTTGGCCTGCGATTTCCGTTGCATCCTTTCCTGGAAGATACTTTCAGGAGGATGAACGTTGCCATTGCTCAGCTGACTGCAACAGCCATTAGGGCTTTAGTGGCTTACACTTGGACCTGCCTATTCCATGGTGAGGGGCCCTACATCGACGCCCTTCGCTTCATGGTTGGCCTTCAAATGGTGTCTTCATCAGGGGGGGATGGCTCCCCTGGCTACTGGTCTCTGCTGAGACAGAAAAAATACGCCCTGGTATGGCCACCCCTGAGCAGTCTCAAGGATTGGAAAAACAACTTCATATACGTCCACAGTGCGACGGGGTGGAAAATTCCCAGACACTTTAGGAATCATGTCCATACTCGCATGGAGACGCGTGAGGAGTATCATCCTCGCGTCGGGGGGAAGGCTCTGGAAGTCAGGCTGACTGACAAAGAGAAGATTTTGATTAAAAAATTTGAGATCGTGGCGGACAAACATGGGAACTTTTGCCCTGTTTTCTGGCTCCCTCACGCGGAGCTTATTACTACTGATGAGTACCTGCTTCCCATGGGCCTGATTCGTGGCCTTGAAGGTAGTTCTAGGGTTTTCTTGTTGTCGCGGTTTTCTAGGGATTTTATCTCTCCCTGCTTTTTAAATGACCGCCTCTCCTTTTCTGCAGATTCCTACTCTTGGACCTGGACCAAGAAGCAGGTCAGAAGGTTAGGCCTGAGCGAGGAATTGCACGTTCTTTCAAAGCGCCCTTCTCTTCCGCCAAACTTTAAGAAAGGAAGTAAGGCCCTGATGAAGCTTGTGAAAGACTTCGCCGCAGGTCGAAGATTGCCTCTTCCTCCCCGGCTGCCTTCGTTAAAGCCGGCGACTCCTACTCCCAGCACTCATGAGGGGGAAGCGGAGGTTACCTCAGGGGCTACTCCTTCCCCTGACCGGGGAGAGTACTCCCTTGGAAGTGAGAAGGAAAAGGGAGAGGGAGCCCCCCAGCGCTGATGTGGTGGATTTGGAGGCGGATGTCTCTACCCCGGATGCTAAACGCCCTGCTCGTGAGCCTTCGAGCATTCCCTTCCCAGAGGAGAATGTGGAGTTTCACTACACGGCTGGGGATAGCGTGGACGTTTCGGGCCTACTTTCTGACTCTGGGGCTGTCTTGGCTGACCGCCTTACAAAGATGGTAACTTCCACTTCCCACCAAGTGCTCCAATATATCCAACGCACCTCCAAGGTTATGTTGGCCTCTGCAGAACTGGCGGCTCTCAGCCGTCTGAGCGATGAAGAGCTAACCGTTACCCCTGGGGCTCCTCCTCCTGACCGCCTGGCTATGGTAGAGAGGGACGCTGCCTTGATAAGCTCCTTGAAAGACAAATTGGAGGAGGCCAAGAGGCAGGCTGATAACTGGAGGGTGCAGGGGGAGATGGCTGTGAAGGAAGTTGCCAAGCTGGGGGCCGATCTGCAGGAGAGCCGACAATCATTGGACCGTGCTAACATATCTTTGGCTGAGATGGGGCATTTGAAGGGAAGGGTGGCTGTTTTGGAGGAGCAGCTGTTACAGGCAAAGTCGGCTTTTGACCAGGCACAGTCGGCTTTTGATCAGGCCAAGGGAGAATGGGCAAAGGAGAAAGAGTCCTTGGCTGCGGAGAACGAGGAAGCGGTGGGTGCCAGCTTTGTGAGTGGCGCCAACTCTTCTCTGGTATTGGTCATGGAAGTGATAGGGGAGATGTTCCCTTCTTTTGACGAGGACGCTTTCCGGAGCCTGTATTCTGCTAAGGACGAAGCCCGGGTGACTAGGCAGCCTGAAGCAGACGCCAACGCCCGCCCGGATGCCGCATGATGCCCCTTCTCTTTTATAAAAACTCTGCATTCTCTTGTGCTGAACCAGTGTTTCATGGTTTTTCTTGTAATATTTTGCTACTCAGTTCTTCTGACTTTGTAAAATTTCTCCACCCTCCACGGGTTGTTTGTAGGATATTTTCCTTTGCTTTCTATGGCATTACTGTTTTAAGGACCTTTTTCTCGTATGTTTGATTGCGCCTGTCACGGCCTCTCTCTGGTTTTTCGTTCAAAGTCCAGGGGGCCTGCCCCCTGTCTGCCCAGAGGCAAGCAGGGTGGCATTTGCGCTTTTTATACAAGGTTGGGGGGCCTGCCCCCAGTCCTTGTTGATACGGCCTGGCCCTGGCTTTTCGTTCAAAGTCCAGGGGGTCTGCCCCCTGTCTGCCCAGAGGCAAGCAGGGTAGCATTTGTGTTTTTTATACAAGGTTGGGGGGCCTGCCCCCAGTCCTTGTTGATACGGCCTGACCCTGGCTTTTCGTTCAAAGTCCAGGGGGCCTGCCCCCTGTCTGCCCAGAGGCAAGCAGGGTAGCATTTGCGTTTTTTATACAAGGTTGGGGGGCCTGCCCCCAGTCCTTGTTGATACGGCCTGACCCTGGCTTTTCGTTCAAAGTCCAGGGGGCCTGCCCCCTGTCTGCCCAGAGGCAAGCAGGGTAGCATTTGCGTTTTTTATACAAGGTTGGGGGGCCTGCCCCCAGTCCTTGTTGATACGGCCTGACCCTGGCTTTTCGTTCAAAGTCCAGGGGGCTTGCCCCCTGTCTGCCCAGAGGCAAGCAGGGTAGCATTTGCGTTTTTTATACAAGGTTGGGGGGCCTGCCCCCAGTCCTTGTTGATACGGCCTGACCCTGGCTTTTCGTTCAAAGTCCAGGGGGCTTGCCCCCTGTCTGCCCAGAGGCAAGCAGGGTAGCATTTAGGTTTGCGTTGGGGGGTTCACTTTTCCTGATTTTGGCAACAGGGGGGCCTCCCCCTATTGCCCCCTGCTCGTTTGTTTGTGAAAGAGTGAACAGACAACGAGTATAAATCTGTATCTTCTCATTTCTTTTAAAAATTCTTTTGACATTGGGGTGGTCGGAGCCGTCGACATTTTTTTGATCGTCCTCCGCCTTTTTACTGTAAAAGTGAAAACTGCCTACGATTCTGCTTAGACGTAGTATTTTTTCAGCGTATCTGCATTCCAATGAGCGCTCAGCTCTTGTCCCTCTAGATTGGATATCCTGTACGTGCCTGGACCCAAAACCTGAGTTATTTGGTATGGGCCCTCCCAATTGGCACTTAGTTTCCCATGCTCTCTTGATTTTCCAGTTGCCTGTGTTTTTCTTAGGACTAGCTCGCCCACCTGAAAGCTCCTCTGCCGGACTTTGCTATTGAAGGCTTTCCTCATTCGCTGCTGGTAGGCAGCGATATTTGTACCGGCTTCCTCTCTTAGCTCACTTGCCAGGTCCAGTGCCTCGACCATCGCAGCTTCATTCTCAGCCTGGTTGTACAGTTGGGAACGCAGAGAGGGAATCCTTGTCTCAATTGGCAATAAAGCCTCTGCTCCGTACACCAAGCCAAATGGGGTCTGGCCTGTAGACTCCTTCCTGGTAGTTCGGATGGACCAGAGTATGCTGGGGAGTTCATCAGCCCATCTACCCTTGCAGTCATCCACCATTTTCTTCAGGCCATTCAGAATTTGTTTGTTGGCTGCTTCTGCCTGTCCATTGGTTTGAGGGTGACAGACAGCTGAGTATGCGACTGAGATGTTATGGCTTTCTAGCCAGATCCTTAGTGGGTCATTATCGAACTGCCTGCCGTGGTCGAACACTAGCATCTTCGGTACACCGAACCGGGTAATGACATTTCGCCAGATTACCTTTCGAACAGCCGGCTCAGTGATGTTGGGCACTGCTTCAGCCTCCACCCATTTGGTGAAGTAGTCTATGGCGACTATCAAAAATTTTCTGCCCCCTGTGGCCACTGTGAAGGGCCCTAGAATGTCCATCCCCCATTGAGCAAAGGGAATGGGAGATAGGATTGGCCTGAGCTCCTGGGCCGGGGCATGGATCGACGGGGCGAAGAGTTGACATTTTCTGCATTTCTGGGCCAGGCTCCTGGCATCTGCCAGCATGGTAGACCAGTAGTAGCCTGCCCTGAGGGCCTTGTGG
The DNA here is from genome assembly GCA_958450325.1 of Agrostemma githago. NCBI lineage: Eukaryota > Viridiplantae > Streptophyta > Magnoliopsida > Caryophyllales > Caryophyllaceae > Agrostemma > Agrostemma githago. The sequence continues at coordinate 30,018,483 of OY288249.1, forward strand.
GCCAGCGACCTCCCGCCGATGTGATGTCCACAAATTCCTGAATGGATATCATCCAATACTTCAGCGGCCTGATCCGCCCGTAAGCATTTAAGCAGGGGATAAGTAAAAGATTTTTTGTAGAGTTCTCCATTAATGAATATGAACCAGGCTGCTTTAGCCTGTACCTTCCTTCTTTGCAATGGATCTGGTGGTAGGACACCGTGCCTCTTGTACTGGACGAAAGGGGTCATCCAGCTTTCTGGCTCTTCTTCCATGGCATTAATTTCTTGGCCAGGATTGGTAGACCTTTCATGTAAAACGTCAACCCATACTGACCTCCGGATGTCCTGCAGACTGGAGCTTGCCAGTTTTGACAGGGCATCTGCTCTGTTGTTCTGTGATCGGGGAATTTGTTTGATCTCGTATGATTTCAGACTGGATAGCTCTCCTTTTACCATCTCTAGGTATGCGGCCATCGCTTGGTCTCTTGCTTCGTACTCTCCATTAATCTGGTTGGCGATGAGTTGGGAATCCGTCGCCAAGATAATTCGTTCTGCCCCTGCAGCTTTAGCTAACCTGACGCCTGCGAGTACTGCTTCGTACTCAGCCTCATTGTTTGATGCTGGGAAGACGAATCTGAGAGCATGCTCAAAGTCGGTCCCTTCTGGGCTGGTTAGTACAACTCCTGCGCCTGCGCCGTTGGCCGTGGAGGACCCATCAGTGTGTACGACCCACTCCTGGGCAGGGGCTTCCCCTTCCCCTGAATGGGAGCACTCAGCCAAAAAGTCTGCCAGGGCTTGGGCCTTGATGGCTGTTCTCGGCTGGTAAGATATACCCAGCCCACTCAGTTCAATTGCCCATTTCAACAATCTTCCTGATTTTTCGAATTTTTCCAACACTTTTTCCAGGGGTTGATCGGTGAGGACAATGACTGGATGCGCGTCAAAATAAGGTCTGAGCTTCCGGGCTGCAATTATGACCGCGTAGGCAGCCTTTTCAACCATAGGATAATTCTTCTCAGCTGCCCCCAGCGCATGACTCACAAAGTATATAGGTTGCTGGGTGCCTGCTTCTTCCCGCAGGATGACTGCGCTGACAGTTATGTTAGTTACTGCGATATAGAGAAAAAGTTTTTCTCCTGCTACTGGTCTTGCCAGGGTAGGGAGCCTCTTAAGATGGTCCTTCAATTGCTCGAAGGCTTCTCTCTGCTCGCTTTCCCATTTGAACTGTTTGTTTCCTTTCAGAATTTTGAAAAAAGGAGTGGCTCTGTCAGCTGACCGGGCAATAAATCGTGCCAAGGCGGCCATTCGTCCTGTCAGGCGCTGGATGTCCCTGATGGTCTTGGGCTCAGGGAGGTCCAGAACCGCCTGAATTTTTTCAGGGTTGGCATCGATACCCCGAGAACTGACCAAGAATCCTAGGAATTTTCCGGAGCGGACTCCAAACGTGCACTTTTTCGGATTCAGTTTCATTTTGTAGGCGCGCAGAGAACTGAAGGTTTCCTGCAAGTCCGTCAGGTGTTCCTTGTCTTCCCTGCTTTTTACGATGGCATCGTCAACATAAGCCTCGATGTTTCTACCTTTTTGCTTCTCAAACACTTTATCAACCAGACGCTGGTACGTAGCTCCCGCATTTTTGAGCCCGAAGGGCATCATCTTGTACATGTACGTGCCCGAACTAGTGATGAACGCGCACTTCACCCTGTCCGGCTGCCATAAGTACACTTGATGGTAGCCTGAAAAGGCGTCCAAGAAGCTTAGCATGGTGTAGCCACTAGTGGCGTCTACCAATTGATCGATCCGGGGGAGCGGATAGCAGTCCTTTGGGCAGGCTTTGTTCAGGTTCGTAAAGTCGACGCACATTCTCCATGCTCCAGACGACTTTTTGACCATGACAACATTTGCCAGCCATTCTGGGTAGTCGCAGACTTCGATAAAGTCTGCTTTCAAGAGTTTGTTGATTTCTTCCTTGATTGCTGCGTCTTTTTCTGCAGACATGTTTCGTTTCTTCTGTTTTACAGGGCGAGCATCCGTGCTTACGTTCAGCTTGTGAACGATGCATGAGGGATCAACGCCGGGCATTTCGTCTGCGGAATAGGCAAACACGTCTTTGTTTTCTCTCAGAAGTTTGACCAGTTCGGCCTGGTAGGATTCCTCCAGGCCTGTTCCTACCAGGACCTGTCTTCCTGGTTCTAAGTCTACCAGCATGCTGTCGCCTCCCGGTTCCAGGCGGTCGGGAATCGGGTGCTCAACTGGGACTTCGCCTTCCCTGCAGGGGGAACTGTCAGCTTTTCTTTTTCCTTTCCTGTCCTTCTCATGCTCTTGTAGGGCCACGGAGTAGCATTGTCTAGCTGACTCCTGGTCCCCACGTATCTTTCCTTCCAGCCCGAAGTCTGTGACATATGCAATGGTGAGAGCTCTGATGGAGATTGCAGCCTCGATTTCATCCAGCGTGGCCCTGCCAATCAGGGCATTATAGGCAGACCTTGCGTCCACAACAACAAAGGTTGCCCTGACATTTCTGGCTGCGGAACCCTCTCCGAAGGTCACGGGCAAGTCAATGACGCCCATGGGCAGCACGCCGGCCCCACTGAATCCATACAGGGATCCGGGAGCAGGCCGTAGATGTCTTTTTTCCAGGCCCATTTTTTCGAAAGCATCCTTGTACAAAAGGTTGGTGTATGCGCCAGTATCTACCATACATCTTCGCACAATATGGTTGCTGATTTCTAGAGATAGCACCAGAGGATCACTGTGTGGATATATCACCCGCCCTGCATCATCAGGAGTGATGCTTAGTGTCACTCCCTTTGGGCTCCCTTCTTTCTCAGCGTAGCAGATTTGGTTTCTCAGCTCGCGCATTTGCCTTTTCTGGCTTCTTCGGCTGAGCTGGCCCTCAGTGCCCCCTGAAATCACGTGGATTATCATCCGGTTCTGCGCAGACCCCTCGGGTTTCTCAGACACTTCTTTCTGAGACTTGTTTTTAGCTGCGTAGTTGGCCAACCATCCGTTCCTGATTAATTTCTCAATCTCATCCTTCAGGTGACGGCATTCTTCAGTGGTGTGGCCAATACAGTCGTGGAAAGTGCAGAACTTCTTTGGGTCGCCTTTTGGGCTGCGAGGTTTGCTTGGACGGTTCCATTTGGCAGTTTCTTTTTCCAGTTCGAAGATTTCCGCCCTGGATTTGTTCAGAGCGGTGTAACTATCGAATCTGGGTTGGTAGACTGGGCGCTCTCTCTTGGGAGTGTCTCCCTCCTCTTTTTGCTTGCCTGGTTCACCTCTGCCCCTTCCACCCTGCGGTCCCCCTTGAGGCTTTGCTTGGCCTGCAGGGGTGTCCGTCAGGCCGTGGAACTCCTCCTGCAGAATGAACCCCTCGGCGATTTTTCTGGCCATGGCCAAGTTTTCTGGCTGAGCCCTGATCATCTGATTTTTCATTTCCCCCGGAAGTAGGGAGATTGTCAGGGCGTAGGCGGCGGTGGAATCGTCGATCTCCCTAACCTGCTGGTAGGATAGATCGAATCTTCTCATGTATTCTCTCACACTTTCGCCCTTCTTTTGTTTCAAGGTCATGAGATCGAAGCGGGTGAGACGTCTTCTCTTGTTTCCAGCATACTGCTCAAGGAAGATCTCAGCCAAATCTATGAAGAACCTGATTGACCCCTGGCGGAGATCTCTGAACCACCCCTGCGCAAGCCCCACCAAGGTGGTAGGGAAAACTTTGCACCAGATGGCGTCATCTACATCATACATGCCCATGTGACTCTCAAAGGCTGCCAGGTGGTCTTCAGGGTCCGTCGTCCCGTCAAATTTGATGGTGGGCATTTTGATTTTTGGAATGGGGTACTCTTGTACCTCAGGGTGCAACGGGGTTTTCGTAGGCCTGCCCACCAGTCGTGACCTGCTCTCCTCAGACTGGTTACCATGAGATTCCCATTGTTTATGGGTTGGTTTCCTTGTACTGGGGGAGCGGTGCCTCGGCGGCGGCCTGCTAGCTGCTTCGTCCTCTGTTCCCGAGGAGGTCTGCCTGGGCCTCTTCCTCTGGGAGTGGCAGAGGTTTTCACCCTGATGGTACCTGGACTCGAGCGGCTGTCCTCGGTTGAGTCTGGATTGCAAGCTTTGCGATAAGCCGGGGGCTGATTGTTCCTTGGCCGCAGGTGTTAACCTGGAGAAAACTCCGCCTGGCCTTTCTCCTAGGCGTTTTGACACAGGCTCCCTGGGTCTCATGCGATCCTGTAGTCCTTGAGATAAGCCTCCCTGCCTTTCAGACGCCGATTCTGTCGTGTGAATAGAAACCGCCTGCTGGGCAGGTGATCCTGGTTTGTCAGTGGTAATGCGCCTCTGCACATGCGTATACACTTGGGCTGTTCTTCTCGCCTTTCTCTGAGCGTTTCTGGCGGCGGTCCGCCTCGTGCCCCCAGCCTCGTCCCTACTGCCTGGGGACGGCTGCCTAGGAGCCGAGGCGACCCTGCCCACCAGGTCCTCCGGCGTGAACTCCTGATCCAGCATCGCAGAGAAGAACGCGGCTGCCTGTGCCATCTGAGCTGGGGTCAGATTAAGAGCACGTCCAGGGCGTGCCCCCAACTCGGGTGTCACAGCAGCGTTAGATCTACCGAGGGGATTGGTTCCCTCTACCCCGAGGATTGTGGCAGGAGGGACCCTCTCTAACAGCGGCATTCCGTACAGGGGGGTCACCGGAGGGACCGTCGGACCCGCTCCTGCACTGTCATCAACGATTTCTGGCATGATTGTGTTTAATTTTTGTGGTTATGAGTGGTTGATTTTAGTGGGTAACTCGTGAGCACAACCGTGAGGTCCCCACAGACGGCGCCAAATTGTTCCGGTTACGGAAACAATTCACCCGGCTCAGAATCCGGATGGTACAATTGGATTGATTACGGACAATTAGTTGCTTGATTCTCTTGATCTCCCTTTCCTCTCACTCCTGAAATCGGACCTTCCCGGCGGAAACGGTCTGCTCCCTGCACAATGAACGCACAGGGCCTCGGAGGTCGTCCGAGGGAACCCTCTCCGATGCCTAAGTCAGTCCGTGGAATGCCTTTACGAACCTAGCTCGTGAGGAACTAGGCGGCGTTTTTAAGAGTAAGAGTCTAGAGAGAGAAAATCCAACCCCTCTCATGTGGGAAATAGGGAGGTATTTATACCTTCCCACAAGAGAGAGAAGAGAAAGAGGAATGGTTGGATGGGAGAGTGACAAGTGGCGGCTTCCCATCCATCCATTCCCAATTACCTTAGGCAAAATGACAGGAGGGCCCCTGGGGTTCATGGCCCCGTCGGCCAGGGATTTCCCCAGAGCAGACAGTCTCCAAGTGGGGGGCTGCCAAGCCTTGGCAGGCTGCATTGGCTGGCGCTCTTGGCGGCTGACGGCCAACTTAACGTTTTCACGCTTTGTTCTCGGTTCTTGCCGGGGGCTGGTCTTTCGGCTCTCCGACAGGAATTGCCCCGGAGCCTGCATAGCAGGCGGTTGATTGTCAGGCGGCCCACCCCCAATCAACTGTATTCTTTTCATCATCATTATTCTGTCTATATTCATCATTGTTATCCTTTTCTTTAAAAGTATAATTAATTATATGATTTACGTCTGTTAAACAAAATACACATTTAGTTTAATAATATATGATTTACGTCTGTTCATGCCACATTTAACTGTTTGGTTAAATAATACGAAACAGAGTATAAAACTATCCATTCATCAAAATACATATCACACCCACATGAATTTTATATGAATTTTTTTTATTTTATTAAAATAGAAAACCTCATATCTGAAAATACTGATATTTTGCATACTGGAAATTTGGAGCATATTTGATGATTGATAAAACTATAGTTTTTCTAACCTGATGAAGATTTATCTTCTCCGTTTTCTAATCTCTGTTTTGATAAAACTATAATAATCCATTCATCACCCTGTATTGTAATCTTAATTGATATGATAAACTGATAAAATTCATCTTTGTTATACGTTGCCAGTAACGTTGGGTTAAAACATTGATATGTTAAAAATTTTGATTTACTGACTGTCACCACTATATATTTAAATTTTATGTCATCGGATTCTGACTATGGATAACAGATTTGAAGTTAGAGCGATATTTATAGATATCGAAACATAAAGGACGCGTCTCTTCGCGGAGAGACGTATTGCTTGGAAGGATAATAACATCCATATTATAACACTCCCCCTTGGATGTCTATTATCCAAAAATATGACATTTTACCATGCGAATGAACCGCTGCCTCATTAAAACCTTACCAGGAAAACTCAGTGGGAAAAAACCATGGTTAAGGAAAAAGAGTACAGCTCGCATTACTCCCCCTCATGATTACATCACTTAATACGTTGAAATGATACATAATTTGGCGAAAACTCTTGATCATCGATGTCGATTCCATTGTAGCTGCTGATAAACTTGATATTATCTTCGATTAATAAAACTTCGTGATATACTTTTAATCATCACGTGTCTTCAAAACTCATAATATTAATGAGTCACCTACCACTCATTTCAAGTATTATATAATGTTTTATGGTATGTTTGTGACATAACTTGTTCACGATAATTATCACGTCAACAACATAAAAGACACACATCTACCTCGTTAAAAACCTTGCTAGGTAAAACCCAGTGGGATAAAACCCTAGTCGAAGGGAAAAAGAGTGTAGAAGTTATCTATCCATTTTGATCTCTTCAGGAGAATTAATTTTGATCATCAAATAAGTTGTCATGATTTTCAATCTTTACGGTACTTCCGGACCATAATTAATTTCATATACTTTGCAAGATATTCTTTCTTCTATTAAATCGATCTCATATCTTAAACTTCCGGTTAAGATGAAATTATGCTCAAACTTTTGGTTGACTATATTGAAATTACTCAAATGATGAACTCTTCAAGAGCTTCAATATTTCTCTTTTAACTTAATCAAGGTAACTTCACATCTTAATGAAGAAGTTATACATAATCATACAAAAATTAATCCATTCATTAATCTCAATTTCATGATCATTCAAACACAAGCTCCTTCAGGGAGTCATAGATCATGACATCATTTACGAGTATAATTCATTTATATATCCTGCATTAAAACTTTTAATAACAATAATAGTGTGCATGCATGTAAGAAACAATGTCTTAAGCTAATGATGATAATGTATGAAACAAAAAATGAAATTCTATGTACATGCACATGAAGACCAAATGTAAATTACAAGGAACTTTTAACGAATATTCATAATTTGATTGACTTCGGGTCAATATATAGGTGGACTTCAGATCCATGAGCTCATTTTACCCATAAATTATATGTCGACTTTCTAGATGGGCTTTTATATAAGATCCCCACTAATATCCATTTTTTATCGCGCGCAAATTGTATTCGGTTCTAAAAAGTGTTTATATCGATATAATTTCTTATATTATCAGTACTACTTGATATCTGAATTCGCATATTTCATATAGGCCATCTATTTTCTTTCAGATATCTATGTCACATCTGGGACATTTTTCTCCAAACTTTAGTACCAACTGCACACATACTTGCCAATTTCTTAATTATAATATATGAACCGAATATGACACATCATGTGTGATTAATTTCATGATTTTGGCAAGCTTCTAAATATTATATCTTTGTATGATAAGGTGCTGATATATTATTGTCATCATATCCAAGTAATGTAAATCATCATTCATATGGAGTACTTCTTGACTCTCAGATTGATATATTCATATTTTAACAGGTCACTGAACTTCGTGTTCAGTTGGGGATCAATTATTACTTGTTTGTTCTATTTACCAGCATCCTTATCAATCTCCCCCTAAGGTGGTAAAAACTATCATTACCTGATAGATTTAAAGCGCAATAATATCCACCTTAGCTAAAAATTATTTCATATTTCATAAACTTTAATCGATTGTTTCTTTTCAATCGAATAATATATTGAGGAGCTAGATATAATGCAGTTGGTTTTCCACGTGCTGACTTAAAATTGCCCATTCAGGAGATTGCATTGTTCACATAATACTCGAATTGTGAACTTTGATCACACGAACTACTCGTAAAATTCTGTGTGACTACAAGTCACATAATCAAACCATACATAAATGTTCATTTTCATCATCCAACTACAAGTAGTATTCAAATCTGCAACATAATTTTCATCTCAGTGTATTGTCTTGCCTCATATATTATTTCATTGATACACGAGAGAAGTTCAGCACTTTTCCATTTCTTTCAAGATAAACTACGGGTTTATCAAAAACGGGTGTAATAATAAGAACCCGGATGGCCACAATTTGTCACATCTTTAACATTTTCTTGTTGATTTTGGCTTTAATTCATTTCAATTTTTCTTATACATTTGGCTATATCTCGATAAACTCACTTATCGTATGCCGTATATTCAGTTAACTGGATTTCATCATGCTAAACTTCTAGTTAGCTATATATATATATATCGTATGTGCACAATACTTGTATTTTATCATATGGCCAAAACGAAATGATAGATGTGATATGACACGACGGGTGTCTCATATATAAATAGGCAAGACTCGTCAATATTCCTTCTGGAAATCCTTGCTTTGAGAATTTTAAACTACATATGTATCCATTTTACGCGTATATTGATCTGATGAGAATATTCTAGTTCATTCTGGTCGATTGATCTATGTACTAATCTTGCAAACTTCAGGTTTGCCACTTAGTAGCAAATATATTATCATCCCTCATTACTATTCCGGAGAACGATCTAACCGAACGCGTTTAGTAATATAAGTATGACCGTATGGGTAAATTTCTGGTTTACATAACTCAATTGATTTCAAAATTAATAAATCTCTAGATAAAAATCAAATGAATCGATCATATTCTTTATAATGGTGAAAAGTATCCATAAAATATATTGTAACTTGTAACATATTATAAGTTTATAACCAAAATCATATGATAAACGCACTGAACATATATGCATGAAACAATCATGCAATCATTACACTAAATAATGAAATTAAACTATGGATGAAATTAATCAAATAGAGGTTAAACTACTATTCATAACAAAGATGCACATTTTTGATAATTAGTACGTAACATATTTATGGGATATGAATGTAATAAATATGGCTAGAATTCACAAAATGATGGTAAAATTTTTGTTTAATTCTGACTTATAGTGACTTACGATGATGAAATTGATTTACATAATCTAATTAGAAGAAATGGTAATTTAAGGCAAAAAAAAATACAGAGTATTAGTGATTTAAACAATAATCATATATACACATGTTCATGTTGCAAGATATTTTTATTAATATGATATGCAAATTAGATTCATCTATTTTTTTGATGGAATAGTTTCCCCAATAGATGAAAACACATATTTTTATCAATATAATTGTACTTAATGATCCAAAGCCACTACAATGCAATTAATTCTATCACCAAACATGATTAACGCATTTAAAAAATCAATGAAAAATATCTAAGAAAGTTATTGGTTCTGGGTAATACACATACGGAGACACGGAGTACTAACAAGATGAAACAAAATACTTCTACAAAGTACTGGAGTAATAAACAACCCAACATATATACCATCACCGTCATGTTCAATATAGAGGCAAAAATTGTCAATGATCAACCATAAAAAAAATATTATGCAATGTAGAATCATGCAGTAATTAATATTGCTACCACTCATTAACTTATGTAATTAACATAATAAACTACGGGTTGATAAGAATGTTATTGTTAACAATGTACATTGAATTAAGTAACGGTATATCCAATAACAATGTACATGAATATATGAATGCACAGACGAATGCGATAGACGTATTGTGCAGTAATTAACATAATAACATAATAAGTAATATGAGTGTAACTAGTATAATCATGATAGAATTTCATTAAAAAAATGCTAGATAAGAAACGTACGGCTTATGGATTCCACAAAGTTTATAGAATCAGAATCAGGGATGAGTGAAATCAAAGTATAATCTTGTTGTAATCGAACCCAAAATGTTGATGTCATTCCCATTGATTAATTAACGAGGTTGATTGAGAATCGTGCTGATAACGTGTTATAAAATATTGTAGAACAATGTCGTAAACCGGAAATCGGAATGAGATTATATTGATATGTGTATTACAATACATGACTTAGAGCGATATTTATAGATATCGAAACATAAAGGACGCGTCTCTTCGCGGAGATACGTATTGCTTGGAAGGATAATAACATCCATATTATAACAAATTTAATTTAATTTATAAAAATCAGGGGTGTTACAATCTTCCCCACTAAAAGAAGTTTCGTCCTCGAAACTTATAAAAACATAATCGAAATCGAAGACCAATTTATTTTTCAAGATAAGTCGGGCTCAGAATCCGAAGTTTAAAATCATTCAATTTAACAAAATCGTAAGTTAAAAATTATTCGATAAAATAATAGCGACAAATAGCACTTGTAAACGAACTCGAGGGGGAAGAGTACCCAAATATTTTCAAAACAACAGTAAAACGTTTTAATTAAAAAATTCGACAATACTTTGTTTTAAGACGAACGAAAAATTTGAGAAATCAAGTTTTGTAGATAGTAAATAAGGATCGAATCAGTCAACAAATATTTTCAACAACAGTTTAGAGTCTAACGACAATAAAACAAAATTTTAAACATACGAAGTTTTTTCGAAATATTAAATCGTTTACATAATAATCTTATAGAAATCAAAATATTAGCGATTATGAAAATTTTCGTAAAAATTTAAACACGCTTGAAAATTGAAATTTGAAACAATTTCGAATTACTTTAAAATAAATTATTAAGGCATTTTGAAACAGGACTAAATATATGTTATCAACCAAGAACGAATACGAAAACGAAGTCTTGAAATTTATATCTCAAATGTTAAAATTTCACGATAGTCCAAAATTTTAAAATTGTCAAACTTTTCATAACATAGGTTCGGGAAAAATGGTAAATGGATAAATAGAGTCAGATTCAAGCACGTACCGAAACAGAAATTTTCAAACTCGATAAAGAAGTCAAAGGGATTGGCCGAAAAAGAAGTAGCGGAATTAAGGGAAAAGCTAAATGGAGGAACGAAATTGAGAGTTGAACGGAGCTCTCAAGGAATTACAGAAGAAGTTAACCACCTCGAGATTCCTAGTACGACTCCCACAACACAGGCTCCTAATTCCCATCAAATAATACTAAGTCCAATATTAGGCGCTAGGTAGTACTACTCAGTCACAATATCCAAAAATGTCTTACGTTAATTATCCAATCGATCAAACGACACGTTACCAATCCACAATTGCCTAACAATCTAATCTCATCAATTAAAATTCCAATGGTCAGCAAAACCCACCCAAACTCGTAATCGATAAGGTTCCTAAATCCAAAGTTCATAAGGTTTGAACTCGAAGTATACTCCAAATTTCTCGAGTAAGGATCACTAAATAAGATCCACCAATTTAACAAGACTCGGGTACGAAATCCTCAAAAATGATCATTAACATATTTAATATGCCACAAGTACAAAACTTGGAAAACTACAACGAATCGTCAAACATGCTCAAACCTATAGGTAATGGCGCGAACACTCACATCTTCAAAACACGTCTTTCGACTAAGGCATCTGAGAATTCCACCAAAGTTCATATCGTACCATCGAATCCACAAAAATATTTATTAACTCAACGAAGCCACAATCTCGTTGGTCTAAGGGTTCTGAACGGTAAATCCATCAAAATGATTGGCGTCAAAGTATCTCTCAAAATAACACAGTAAAACCAAACTGTGATTGTGCTAGATAGTTCTCTTCTTCAAGGTTAAGAACAATTTATCCAAGTTTAGATAACTTGCCTCCAAAGTTCATAGGTTACCACCTTAAACAACGATCAACGATCAAATCCATAAGAAACACGGTAATCTATGTCAACCAAAATTTCTAACGATATTAATGAAAACCTTCGATGGTATCACAACACTCAGGTTAACACATTAAACAGTACTCTATGATCCCAAGTATTCATGATGCATCCATCCAACAAGCATCAGGTAAGAATCCCAAAGTAATATTATCAGTTACACTTAATTCGGTTCTTGGCTAGGTACTAGGTATCCATCAAATATGACATACTCTCACTACTCCAAAATATATTCAACTCTAAGTACTCAAAAATAATCAAATAACCTATAACCCAAGGTTCAAAATCTTAAGTACCAGCCTAATTCCATTAATTGACAATTTATCATTCAAATCGATCCTCAAAAGCTTACTAAGATAGTTAACAGAGTATAATTCACAATCCTCAAACCATGTATCAAGGGTTTACTAAACCTCAAACATCTATAACTCGGGGTTCACTAAAACAAAATCCGGTTTAACCAAAGAATCTCAAGAGAAAGATGGTAGAATAGAAGAATAAAACAAGGATTCACTAAGAGAATTAAGATGGGAATATATAAGAGAAGAATTGGAAGAAGTAGAGGAAGGAAGAAAGAATCGATGATCCTGAATACTATGATTGAAAACGAGAGAGAATTTTTGGACCTCCAGAGTTCACGAGGGAACTAAATGGATTACTTCATCTTCCTGTAGAGGAACGAGTACACAAGTCTTGGGTAGCTCCATCTGGATCGACTGCAACATCATGGAACAGGAATCTACTCTTGATCATCTAACCTATAGCTTGAGCAAACTGAACTGGAGGTAAAAAGTCACCATCTGCATCTTTCTTAGAGTACCAAGTTGTCCACTCGAGCCAACAGTCGTTGAGAGTTCTAAGTAGGTCTTGTCCCGATCTGGAGCAGCATCATACCAATATCTTCTTCCAGAAAAAGAAACAAATATTCAATGCTAATCATTGAGTTACAAGAACATATAAACCTAACAGTTAAGTCCTTATTTGGTTTCTACCCATCTCTCACTAATATTTCTTTAATGTTCAAATCATTTACTGGTATTTTTCCTAGAATCAGGTGTAAGCGTCGGGAGCAACAATGCTCTGATACCAACTGTAATCCCCTAGAAATTCTAACGCAATACAGTGGCGGAAACACTGTAGAGTGGGATTAAAACACACTGACAAACTATATCTTATTCAAATAAATGGTAAGTCAATACAAAGGCCTCTTTTTACAAAAGGGCTAAAAGAAAAATCTCCAAACAGGTTAATACAAAACCATAAATTACATAATGAAGAAAGAGTAGGATCCACGCTACTCGCTAGCTCACACCCAAAACCCAGCAGCAAATACCTGTCATGTTATAAACATAACAACCACGTCAGTGGGGAGTAACTCGGACGTTCTCCCAGCCATATTATATCATATGGAAAAATAATAGTATTATTATACCAAAATAATTAAAATGGGAAAACATTAAAACGATATAATAAAATAAGTTTTAAGTAAAACCTAAAATATTGGAACAATAAAAACCGAACGAGTTTTCAAAAGAAAACATCAAATATTTGTCAACCTGCAAACCAAAATGTATCGATAAAAATATTCAAAAAGGCGTTATGGATAGGATTAGTGTAGACGGCTAGACTTTCACTAGGAGAATACTAAAAACTAGCTTCGAGAACTTAGTTCAAACAAATCAAACTTCGGTCTCTAACTAGGCTACTCAACCATAATAGAGCGGCGACTTATAAATGCGTGGCCCTAGTTTAAGATAATGCACACCCCTCCTGGGATTACCTGTCACCCAGTTCAACTTATGACGGCGACTTACTGCGAGGCCTAAGCTTAAGGTCAAAATGTACACAACTCCCGGGATACCTGTCACCCGGTTCAACAACCAATGTACCGATTCCTGATACACTAGCCTTATAGTTGATGGCAAAACCGTAAACCCTATAATATATTACTCTAACCTCACACTTGTCCTTATTCCATAACTCCGAAACAAGCCATTATCGATAAATACAAATTGTATAATCAATAAAAATAGTATGGGGATAAAAGGAATAAACATTTTATATAAAAGAGAAACTTTCTATAAATAGAAACTTACTTAAAATAGAAAGTCTTAAAGAAAATACGTAAGTTATTAAAATAAGTGAAATGTATAAAATAGCATTTCTAATGAAATTAACATTTTATTATTATCGTCGTTATCGTAACTTTAATATATTTCTAAATTCGTTACTCAAAATATAAATAAAATATAACACTTCAATATATAGTATTTTATAAATAATTAAGAAATCGAGTTAAAACTATAAATTTTCGTAGAGAAGATATTTTAAGAAAAACGATATCAAAATTAATTGAGTCAACGAGTTTAAAAAAAAAAAAAGAGTTACAAGGATTTCAAATTATTTTTAATAAATAGTTTTTACTAATAAATAACACGGATTTTAATAAAAATAATCAATCGGAAATAATGAGTGAAAATAGTGTCGACTAAAAATATATTTAAAACAAAATCGACTATTTTCTCTTTTATTAGTATAGATCGTAAAACAGAAATTAATTTACGAAACAAGTATACAAATCTTGATTATAATATAAAAATACGATTTCGAGTTGAAATTAAAAATTAATGAAATATGAAGAAAATATGAAATCGATACTATTATGTTACTAGCGTCACGATAACCAACAAAATATTGTAACGATCGTAAATAATTAGATTACTAACGATTTATAAAATTGTATCGAAAGCTTGAAAAAAAAAATATTTATAAAACACGCGGTTTAAAAGAATAATTTTAGCAATAATAAATAGCCAAAATATTAGAAAACTGAAGTAAAAGTACTTACTACATACTACTACTCAAACATACGATATAAAATCGAGTAACGTCTTAAAGTTACCTTAAGTCGATATCGGAAACAATCTCGTACATGTTCATTCTTGATTAGGCCAAGCTCGAACCTTAGAACTTGATAGCCGACTCAATAAAACTCTGAGGCCATCAAGGAACGGAAAAGGACGAGAACGAGCCGCAGCGACAAAATGAAATCAAATGCAAGCGAAGGAGAAGCAACGGAAAAAGAGAAGAAAAGACCGATTAAAAACAACGAACAACAGCAATAAGATGATGGCAGCGGTGCAAACAACAAAGATTAGAAGTAACAAGACCAAACAGCAGCAACGACAATCGAAATCATCAAACGAAACAACAGCAGCAGCTACAGCGAACCAATGATGTTGCAGTAGGAGATCGGTAAAGCAAAACAGGCATCGATAATGCATATAATCAGCAGAAACACGCAGACAGCAGTAGCACCAGTAGTGCGATATTAACGGCGGCAACGAACAGAACGAAACAGGGGTACAAATTAAGAACGTACAGCAGGTCAGTAGCAGAGGGAGAAAGAATCGACAAAAACGCAGCATAAGAAGAAGAAGAAAAAGAGGGATAAAGCAGTAACAGATCGAGAATGAGATCCGATTAACACAATAATAAGATCGAAACAGTAGCAGATGTCACGAACAATCAGCAACAAAACCAGAACGAAGGAGAAAAAGAAAATAAGATTAAGAAAATAAGAAGGGAGAAGAAGAAGAAGAAGAAAAGAAACAAAAACAACAGTAGTGACAACGAAACAGTTGCAGTACGAACAAGACAACAACGACAACAACACTAGAAACATCAACGACAAGACAACAGCAGAAAAACACATCGGCAGCATCAAAACCAAGTAGCAACAGCAGCGAGGAAATAGAAGAAGAAGAAGAACTGACACAAGAGCAGTAGCAGCATAAAAACGCAGAAGTAGAAGAAAAATAAACGGAAAGTGGCAGCAGGAAAACACAGCAGTAGCAGAAACTAACGAGAACAGCCGCATCGAAACGGACAGAGGAAATTAGAGGAGAAGGAGCGATAAAGGATGTACCTTGATCAATAGATGCAACAGAGAAGTATAGAGAATAGAGAAGGAGAAACGCGGACTCGATTTGCGACATCCATGACCGCAACAACGTACAAACGTCCCAGATTAAGAGAGGAGGAAACAGGGCACGAGGAAGAAGAAGGGGATTGAAATTATAAGAATGAAACAGTAAAGGGGGTTGAATGAGGAGGTAAAAATAAAGAAGCGGTGGAATGAGATGAACGTAATGAAGTGGGGAGGTGAAGTGCAACAGGTGGTCTCCACCAAACAAATAAAAAAAATATAAGATAAGAAAACGAATTGATTAACTGAATCGGTTTAGAATACGAATAAAACGACTTCCGTAACGATAAGTTGACTGACCCCAAAAATCGAATTAAAATCGAATTAATAAAATTAATAAATAATTGGTCCGTCAAATAAAATGAGTAATTAAATTATTTGAGACGAAACCGAAGCTTATAGAAATAAATAATTAGACGATCAAAAAGTATTTCCCAATAAATAATAAATTTTCGATAAAGTGAATTAAATTGATTTATCGAGGAAGTGACATAAATATTTTGACAAAACTTAAAATAAATGGATTTCGAGCTTAAATAAAAATAAATAAGAAGAATTTAGCACTTAAATCGTCGAAATATATTTTCGATAAGAAATAAATGAAATGTATAAAATAATTCGAGACAGAAACAAAAATATGTTTTAAATCTGAGAAGGTTTCCAAGACAAATAGAATTTTAGGAGTTTGAAACGATTAAACGATAAATTTATTTTACAATAATTTTAAGAATTATGAGTTAAACCGTAAACAAAATAGAAATACGAACATAATTTTAAATTAATTTAATTTACAAAAATCAGGGGTGTTACACCCTTAATTTGGTTCTAGGTTAGGTACTAGGTATCCATCAAATATGACATACTCTTACTACTCCCAAATATATCTAACTCTAAGTACCCCAAAATAATCAAGGTAGCCTATAACCCAAGGTTCAGTGTCGAAAGTATCGTCCTAATTCCATCAAGCAACATTTTGCTATTCAAATTAATTCTCAAGAATTTCTTACTTGTATAGAAGGTAGGGCAGACTCAAAATCTTCAAACCAGGTAACCAGGGTTTACTAAACCTCAAACATCCATAACTTTTCACGGGGTTCACTGAGACGAAAGTCGGTCAAACTAAAGAACCTCAAATGGAAAGATGGTAAGGTATGAGAATTAATTGAAGACTTATCACAAGAGTGAAGACGAGAGTTTATAAGAGAAGAGTTAGAAGAAGTAAAGGAAGGAAGGATGAAATCGATGATCCTATAATACTATGTTCTGGAACCAGAGGAAAATATTCGGGCCTCCAGAATTCACGAGGGAACTAAAAGGATGACTTCATCTTCTAGAAGAGGAACGAGCACACAAGTCTTGGGTCGCTCCATCTGGATCTACTACTGCAACGTCACGGAACAGGGATCTAGTCTTGATCATCTAACCTGTATCTTGAGCAAACTAAACCGGAGCTGAAAAGTAACCATCGACCTCTTTCTTGGAGCACCAAGTTGTCTATTCGAGTCAGCAGGCGTTGAGAGTGCTAAGCAGGTCTTGTCCGATCTGGAGCATCATATCAGCATCTTGTTCTTTCATCTTCTTCTCGATAAAAGAAACAAATATTCAATGCTAGTCATTGAGTTACAAGAACAAATCATCCTAACAGTTAAGCCCTTATTTGTTTCTACCCATTTCTAATAATATTTTTATTTACTGTTTAAATAATTTACTGGTATTTTCCCTAATTTCAGGTGTAAGCGTTGGGAGCAGTGATGCTCTGATACCAACTGTAATCCCCTAAAAATTCTAACGCGATACAGTGGCGGAAACACTGTAGAGTCGGGATTATAACACGCTATAACTATGTTTTGATAAAATTTAAATGGTAAAGTCAAACATTAGGCCTTAAATAAATTGGCCAAAATGAAAACATTCCACAAAGAGGGTTTAACAATCCACAAGACAAAATTATTAAAATTAATCGAGCAGGGATCATGTTTGCCCGCTAGCCCACACCCGGAAACATGCATACCTGTCATGTTAAAAACATAACAGCCACAACCAGTGAGGAGCAACGTCAATGTTCTCCCAGTCGTATAACAGGATTTTAAAATGGTAATTACTATTATAGGAAAATAGTACAAATGGAAAACTGCAAAACATCATATTAAAATAAGCTTTCAGCGTAAAACGAAATACTCAAATGGGTTTCCGAAGAAACATAAAAATATTTGCCAACCTGGAAACCAATTTATATCGATAAGAATAATATTATTCAAAATGGCGTTATGGATAAGATTAATGTAGAATCTAGACTTTCACTAGGAGAATACCAAAAACTACCTTCGAGAACTTAGTTCAAACAAATCAAACTTCGGTCTCTAACTAGGCTTCTCAACCATAATAGAGCGGCGACTTATAAATGCGTGGCCCTAGTTTACCTTCCCCTCGTGGTACAAAATTTCCATATCGTAATCTCCGATCAACTCTATGCATCGCATCTGCCGCATATTCAACTCCCTTTGAGTGTAGATGTACTTCAAACTCTTGTTTTCTGAAAACACCTTGAATGTTGCCCCATACAAATAATGTCTCCATATTTTCAGTGCAAACACTACCGCCCCAAGTTCTAGGTCATGAGTCGGGTAGTTCTCTTCGTAAGTCTTCAGCTGACATGAAGCATACGCAATGACCTTCCCATTCTGCATTAGTACACAACCCAACCCATTCTTCGATGCATCAGTGTACACCTCAAAATTTTCGCTCCCTTCGGGTAAGGCCAGGATTAGAGCCGTAGTCAGATGCTCCTTCAAGGTTTGGAACGCCCTCTCACAGCAGTCATCCCATCTATACCGAATCTCCTCCTCATAAGGTTAGTCAACGGTCTTGCTATCTTTGAAAAATCCTTCACGAACCTTCGATAGTACCCGGCTAACCCCAAGAAACTCCGAATCTCTGCCACGTTCTTTGGCCCTGCCACTTTGAGACAACTTCGATCTTGGTCGGGTCTACAGATATCCCCTCTTTCGAAAACACGTGCCCCAAAAATGCGACTTTCTCCTACCAGAACTCACACTTTGATAACTTAGCGTACAACTGATTGTCTCGGAGAAGTTGCAATACGATCCTCAGATACTCTGCATGCTCTTCCCGGTTCCTTGAATAAACCAGGATATCATCGATAAACACCACCACGAACTGGTCCAAGTAGGGCCGGAAAATTCGGTTCATCAAATCCATGAAGACAGCAGGAGCATTTGTTAGACCAAACGGCATCACCACAAATTCATAGTGGCCATACCGAGTTCTGAATGCGGTCTTAGGAATATCTTCGTTCTTGACCCTCAACTGGTGATAACCAGACCTCAAATCAATCTTTGAAAAGATACCATCCCCATTCAGTTGATCGAATAAATCATCAATACGAGGCAAAAGATACCGATTCTTCACAGTGACATTGTTCAGCTCCCTGTAATCGATGCAGAGCCTCATGCTCCCATCCTTCTTCTGCACAAACAAAAATGGAGCACCCCACGGCGATACACTAGGTCAAATATACCCTTTATCCATCAATTCTTCTAACTGCTTCTTTAACTCGGTCAACTCCTTAGGCCCCATACGGTATGGTGCTGTAGAGATCGGTCCCGTCCCTGGCTTCAGCTCAACACTGAAATCGACCTCTCGCCTTGGGGGTAAACCTGGGATCTCCTCCGGAAATACGTCCCCAAACTCTCTTACTACAGGAATCAAATCAGAAGACAACTCCTTTGCCCGAGTATCCCGTACATGGTGATAGGTTCAGAACCCTCTAATTAGACTCCCCTAATTAGTTACTAAATTACTTGTTAATTTAGTATATAAAGATCTAGTTACATGCATGACATAAAATGACAAAAACTAGATACAAGAAGAGATTTCCTTACATAAACAAAGAGGAAATAATGGGCACAATAAGAAAACTCCTTTTCTTATTGTTCTTGAGCTAATATTAGTATGGATGATCCTCCAAAATCTTGAATCTCCAAAGTAGAAGATCTCCTTCTAGTTGCACCAAGATTCAACCCAAATAATCAATTAACTAGATAATAGTAGTGATGAACCTATACTAATATTATGAATATTACTACTTTAGTAATAAAGATGAATATTAGTATGAGAGTATTTTTTTTGGAGAAGAGGTAAAAGCAAAATCACTAATGAATGAATTGGAGTTAAAAAGAGAACAAAATGTTCCCTTATATCAACCCCCAAAACCGGCCACCCTTACCCTAGGGAAGACCAATTGCTTTATTTTATTTGCATGCATAAGGTCTAGGGTCTAGTGTAATAATTACTATTATTCATGCATGCACATAAATAAGAACAACCATTATTGCCCTTATTTTTACTAGTGTGCCATATACATGTACATAAAATGGGTCCATTTTATTTTTGTCATTTGTCATACAAATGTTTACGTGTGACATGATCAATTATCTCACATATAATTGATCACATCAAATAAATAATATACTCTTAACTCTTTAAGTAGTACATTACTATTATATCTATATATAATAGGTCTCATAATAATAATTACTTTGCTAAATTTACAACTTCTTGTAAATATTAATGGCTAATTATCACTACCCATAAAAGCATACAAAACCTCAACTAATTTAGTAATTAACGTTTAAATACTAAATTAGGTCTTATTTAATCTTATTAATAAGACGTGAAATTTATTCAGTCAATTATCGTATAATAGACTAATAAACTTAATCTGACTGAGTTCTAAACTCTATCTCCAATAAATAACTCTCATTACAAAGCATATATCAAATATATACGCAAGGAACTGATTAACTGTATCAAATAAAAATAATTAGTTTTCTATTTGGGTCTCATCCTATAGGTGTGACCGAAAGGGATCAGTTGATCACCGCCGTCTTACGACAATAACGTCTAACTCTAGTCAGCTGAGCGTTATCGATTTACGTTAATCAACTGACGTGGAGTATCGATGTACTAATTATCCCAAGTATATTCCGTCCATGAGATTTAATATATCAATGCACTATTGTGGAGGACACTTGCTCCAACAATCTCCCACTTCTCCGATACAAGTTGTGCATGTAGCCACTATATTGCGGAGGACTCCTGCCCCATCAATATCTCCCACTTGTCTACACAAGTTGTGTGCTACCGATTCTCTTGTCTCTTTGATGTCACATCCCTCCACTCATCACAAGGTGTCTTTTAGGTCGCACTTGTGATTTAATTATAATTAGAGTGGGTTTCTCGATCTGGAGAATAACTGTCTGACCGGAAAATCTACCATAGATCTATTTCCGAGCGTGGCCACGCATTTCCAGTTACTTCTCCTCGAGTGGCCCAAGGATGTTTCTACCCAACGTGACCCATCTTATACTGTATAATGCAGATCACCATGACCCAGAAGATGTCCATCAGCCTCCTTTCACGGTACGACCTAGGACACCAACCAAAGCCAATTGGAAACGACACTGACTCAGATAAATGGTCGCCAGTCTAAAGAATCGACTCATATGAATAAAATAGAAATCCCCACCACGACCAGGCCTCAACTATTTTGATAAGGGACTCTATTGTGGTCACTGCCCAGCAGAGTGACAATCAGTCTGCCTATGTAAATGACCAGTCATCTCCATGACCCCATGGTCTTGAACTAACCATCGATCAACTTACAATCTTGTCACTCCGAGTCGTCACCTCATTAAGTGACAAGGGGCAAAAATACCATGTTCAAATGTTCACTAGAATAGGGTTCAAGATTGTCTCACAATCCATTCGAATGAACAAAGTATAAGTTTTAGTCAAACTAAATAAAAGAGTTCATATTGAAACTCGAACAATGAATGCTATTATCAGAAATGTAAAAATTGCTAAAATATCCAATTATTACATCTTAGATAACTTAAAGAAAATCTGGGACTTTTCTCAATCCCATTGCGACAACATGACCATCATGTTTAGCCTTTGAAAGAGGCTTGGTTAAAGGATCGGCGATCTTCTAGTCTGTCCCAACCTTACATATATCTATTTCCTTCCTTTCCTTGAGATCTCTTATCACGTGGTATTTCCTAAGTATATGTCTAGACTAATTGCTAGATTTGGGCTCTTTTGCCTGAAAAATGGCCCCGCTGTTATCACAATATATAGTGATAGGATCTTCGACAGAGTGGACTACTCCTAGTCCTTCCAAAAACTGACGAATCCAAACAGCTTCCTTTGCAGCTTCCGAAGCCGCGATGTACTCAGCTTCTGTTGTAGAATCCGCGGTGAAACTTTGCTTGGAGCTCTTCCAACTAATGGCTCCTCCATTCAACATATAAACATAGCCAGATTGGGACATCAAATCATCCCGATCGGATTGGAAACTGGCATCCGTGTAACCTCTTACACGTAACTCAGTATCCCCTCCAAACACTAAGAACGAATCCTTGGTCCTTCGCAAGTACTTAAGGATGTTCTTTACGGCTGTCCAGTGACTTTCACCTGGATTGGCTTGATAACGACTCGTCATGCTCAAAGCATACGAAACATCGGGACGAGTGCACGTCATGGCATACATGATTGATCCAACAGCGGAAGCATATGGGATCAACTTCATGCGTTCAATCTCTTCGGGTGTGGAAGGACACTGTGACTTGCACAAAATGGTACCTTGACTCATGGGAAGAAAGCCTCTCTTAGAGTCTTTCATTTTGAATCTATCAAGAATCTTATCTATATAAGCTTCTTGACTTAATACCAATGTCCTTTTGGACCTATCTCTATGGATCCGAATACCCAAAATGCATTGTACATTTCCCAAATCTTTCATTTGGAAGTGTTTTCCTAGCCACTCCTTTACGGAAGCAAGCATCAGAACGTCATTCCCGATAAGAAGTATGTCATCCACATACAAGACAAGAAAGGTTACCTTACTCCCACTAAACTTCATGTACAAACAAGGTTCCTCGACACTTCGAATAAATCTATACTGTTTGATAACATGATCAAAGCGATGATTCCAACTTCTGGACGCTTGCTTAAGACCATAAATGGATCTCTTAAGCTTGCATACCTTCCTAGGATTAGATATATCTACAAAACCTTCTGGTTGTGTCATATACACTTCCTCTTCTAGAATCCCATTCAAGAAGGCGGTTTTGACATCCATTTGCCAAATCTCATAATCATGAAATGCGGCAATCGCTAGGATAATCCTTATGGAGCGAAGCATTGCGACTGGAGCAAAGGTTTTGTCATAGTGAAGACCATGAACTTGAGTAAAACCCTTTGCCACCAATCTGGCTTGGTAGACATCTTTATGTCCATCTATGCCATTCTTGATCTTAAAGATCCACTTACACTGAAGAGGTCTCACCTTTTCAGGTAAATCAACCAAATCCCACACTTGGTTTTCGTGCATAGAGTCCATTTCGGATCGCATGGCTTCAAGCCATTGCATGGAATCACGACTAGATATGGCCGCTTTGTAGGTTGTAGGTTCGTCACTTTCGCAAAGTAACATATCCAACGCATCTTCCTCGACAATACCAAGGTATCGATCAGAAGGATGACTAACCCTCGTGGATTTCCTAGGTTCAAAGGGAACATCAACCGTGTCCGAGGAGGAGGGAACACTTTCCTCCACTTCATTTTCGGTTTGTGGCTCTTGGACTTCATCAAGTTCAAATTTTCTCCCACTCTGTCTTCTAGAAATGAAGTCATTTTCTAGAAAGACAGCGTCACGAGCCACAAACACTTAGTTTTCGTGACGATTGTAGAAGTAATAACCTAGTGTTTCCTTTGGATACCCTACAAACAGACATTTGTCGGATCTTGGTGCGAGTTTGTTGTCAGACTTGTTCTGAACATATGCCTCACAACCCCATATTCTCATAAACAACAAATAAGGAACCCTTCCCTTCCATATCTCATATGGTGTCTTATTGGCTGCTTTAGTCGGGCTTCGATTTAGTGAAAATATTGCGGACAAAATGGCAGAACCCCAAAATGAATCAGGAAGCTCAGTGAGACTCATCATGGACCGAACCATATCTAATAAAGTTCGGTTTCTCCTTTCGGCCACACCATTCAATTGTGGTGTGCCAGGAGGAGTCCATTGTGATACTATGCCACAATCTTTTAGGTGTGAATCAAATTCATTATTTAGGTATTCACCACCACAATCGGATCGTAGTACTTTTATCTTTTTATCCAATTGGTTCTCTACTTCACTTTGAAACTCTTTGAACTTTTCAAAGCATCGCTCTTGTGCCTCATTAAGTAGACATACCCATATCTACTTAAGTCGTCGATAAAAGTAATGAAGTAGTTGTAACCACCCCTAGCGGTGATAGTCATTGGGCCACACACATCGGTATGTATAAGGCCCAATACCTCACTTGCTCGTGTTCCTTTACTTGAGAAAGGAGCACGAGTTATCTTGCCCAAAAGGCAAGACTCGCATGTGCCATAAGATTCGTAATCAAACGGTTTGAGAAGTTTCGTTGAAACAAGTCTCTTTACGCGTCGTTCGTTTATGTGTCCTAAATGACAATGCCAAAGGTAGGATTGATTAGGTTCACCCGTTTTGAGCTTCTTGTTTTCTACATGATATATATCATTAACATTATCTAGAACATAAGTACCTCCGATAAACGTAGCTTTACCATAAACCATGTCATTAAATGAAAAAGTACAACAATTGTCCTTAATCATAAAGGAAAAACCTTCCATATCAAGTACGGAAATGGAGATAATGTTCTTAGTTAAAGTTGGTACGAAATAACAATTATTCAAATACAACTCAAAACCACTAGCTAGAGTGAGTATATAAGTGCCTACGGATATAGCGGCTACTCTAGCTCCATTTCCCATGCGTAGGTCCACATCACCCTTGGCTAGTGCTCGCACGTCCCTCAGCCCCTGTAAATGATTACAAATGTGAGAACCACATCCGGTATCGAATACCCAAGTGGAAGTGCAAGTATTGTTAATGTCTATCATATAGAGAGAAGTGAGGACAATACTTGACGGAGTCTCACTCTCGTCTTTCTTGTTCTTCAAATCTTTCAAATATTTGGGACAATTGCGCTTCCAATGTCCTTTGCCATTACAATAATAGCAATCGGCGTCGGCATGTTTGTTAACCTTAGCCTTAGGTTTGCTATTCTCAATAGCTTTCCCTTTGTTCTTGTCTTTTCCTTGTCTCTTGAATTTGGACTTACCCTTGTTTTTACCCTTTTGAACCCCAAGATTGAGATTCTTCATTTTCATGGAGAGCATGTCTCTCTTCTCACTCCCACTAGCCTCCATGTCCCTCTCTGCTTGTTTGAGGAGTGCATGAAGCTCTTGGAAACTCTTGTCCATGCCATGCATATTATAGTTCACCCAAATTTGGGAGAACTTGGAGGAGAGTGAGTGAAGAATGCGACCTATCGCAAGCTTCTTGGGAATGCTACACCCTAGACGCTCTAGAGTGTCAATATGCTCAATCATCTTGAGCACATGGGACCAAATTTTTGACCCTTTTCTAGCTTACCCTCGAAGAATTTCATCATAGCTTCATATTGACGGATGTCGGGTGATTGAGAAAAAGCCGTCGTAACCCTTGAGAATATCTCATATGCATTAAGGGTAATATATTGAAGCTTGAGTTTTGGAGACATTGACCATATCAAGACATTCTTGATATCGTTAGATATCTTCAAAAACTCCTCATAGGCGGTCCTTTGTGCCGCGGTGGCTCTTGGACCGGGTTCATTGGGTGGTGACTCGTTCAAGTAACGAAGGACGTTGTCGGACGACGCCGCACCTTTTATGGTTGACTCCCACTCGATGAAATTACTTCCATCGTCTTTCAAGATACATTTGTCCATAACGGACCTAAGCCAAGAATCCTTTCCGAGTTGAATGGTTGCATTGGTAGCCATAGCGAATTATTAATACTACAATAAAATTTAGGAAATATTAACATCCATTGTTATATAATTTACTTGTAAAACAATTTTAACAAGTCACTCATATAATGACCCCTCACGAAATTATATAAGTGATTCCGAGACCCGCATTTAGATAAGAACTAACATCGCATGCAATCCTTATGTAAAAACGGTAAGTCATTACTCGACCAATTCTACTCTAGAACTCTCGGTTGACGGATTTCAACCAAATCCATCTCCTAGCCCCGAAATAACTCTTATCTCGTTGAGTCCAACCCAATCTTGGCATGTGATCTTATCACCCTACTTACCCAAGGTAAAAAGGGGTCCACGTTGTGGTTGCCCTAATGAACAAGGGGTTCATAGGTGCTTTAATTAGTAAGGCTATGTCTCAATTATTACTATGCATGTGAGAGGTCTTGTCAATATTAAGTTACTAATCACTTATAAGTGAACTAAGTTAGTGATTACGTAAATTGGTGAATTGACAATCGAAAAATAAAATGCATGATTGGCGATTTTGGCATGAGCGAATATAAAGCAAGCATCAAACAAAATAAATCCTAGTATGGCCATCTAGCTAATCTAATTAACTAGACTATTACAAAATCGGAAACCAACTTCTTGGTCCCTGGCCTCTTCAAAGGAACACTTCAAAAGGCACCGTCTATTGTCCACCGTCTTGGGTAATCTCCGTCTTCATAATAATTAATTACAAATGATACAAATGAATACATAGCATTCCTATTATACATTTGTATAAATAAAACTATTAATTATTACAAACGGGCGATACGAGATCGCAATTAATTACAACCAAATCGATATTCCCTTACATTACGGGTAATACCGATTAAAATACTAGGCCATACTAGGTACAATCTTGCAAAATAATCAATAAAATGACATTCATTCATTCAACAACATTAAAATAAATAAAATGCTGTAAAAATCATGCCAAAATCGCCCTATAATATATCAAGTTCATCCTAGCTCGGTTTTTATGGAATTTATCGATTTTTAACCATTAAAAATCATTAATCAACACTTAATTCTCAATTAAGCTCAAACTAATTTTTCCAAACCAATTTGGAATTTCAAGAATTAGTCTCTACTAATTTGAAAGATAAAAAATTAGTTTGAATTGATTTAATTTGCTAATTTAATCGATAAATGGTCAATTTTATGAAATAAATTCAAATTAAATCATAAAACACCCAAAAATAAAAATAAAAAATTTGTACATTCTGGAACATTTTCAGGAACTCAAAAAACAAAAATTTGTCCACAAAAAATTTCGAATAAATTTGGAACAAATAAATGCATGTTTATCGATTTTTATCCAATAAAAAAATAATAAACATCCCAAAAGGACAAAATAAATTTCAAAAATTTACAAATATGTCCTTAAACATATGATGAAATGTACAAAATAATATCATGCCTAAAAACAACATGCAAATATTTTTAGTTAACTTTTAACATCAAATAGGCGTAAAAACTCGGTTTTTAAGGCATAAATGATTATAAATTAGCAAAATAATTCCAAAAATTACAAAACTCGACCACAACCATTTTGAGGTCATTAGGTATGCATGTACCCAAAAATTTCGTGTGAAACAAATTTAGCGTGTTTGAACAAACCAACCCAAATAAAACACTAAAATCCAGATTCAACCACTCCAACATTTTCAATCGCACCCAGTTCTGTTTTCGAAAATATCTCATCTTTTCAAAACGATTTCTGAAACACCGATACTCCGGTCAAGTCATAATTTCTTTAGATGCCGTTGTCATGACAAATTTTACGCTCACTATTTTCAAAAAATATATAATATTTTCAAGTGCCATCACCTTGGCTAAATTAAAACCCATTAACAAAAGATACCGTTAATGCAACCGAAACTCTCAAGTAATGGGGTTAAGGTCACCACGCGGTTACATTTTATTTCAAAAAAAAAAAACTTTTTACACACTTACCGTTAACACAACCAAAGCTTCAATTAATGAAGTCAAGGAATCCAAAACGGTCATATTCACGAAACACTTTTCACAACACACCACCATCCATGGTCGAGTAACACTTGCCACCGACAAACGTGGATTTCAGGTTTTTTTTAAAAGAAAAAAAACATTTTTTTTTTGAAAAAGCACTATTCACTACCTAAACCCTTGACGAGGATTTAGTCACGCCTTTAAAGCATCACACGTATCCATTATCGAACTAGCTAATTAATAGCAGTCTCGATAAAAAGTCACTCCGTCATTTTTAAAACCGGTCCATCTAACGACCGTGTTCCTTTCAAAAAAAACTTTACACTTTTGCTATCGCTGGATTCCCGATGCACACGCGCGACAACGCCTTTCCACATCACAAACGATGTCACCACACTATCGTCACCTTAATTTTACAATCATTTTTTTCAAAAGAAAGACTTTCCTCCGTGAGTATCAGTCGTTTTCAAAAAAATAATAAAAACGCTTTGATCATGAGCCGGGATCGCGATCAACTTCTTACGTCGTACAACCGTGTGTTTAACTGTCTATGTTAGTTACTAAGGTCGCCTCTACCCGAGGTTTCACATTTCGGGTCGTTTCATTTCGAGAAGTTCTCTTTCAGCCTCACCTCCGAGGCTTGTGTCAAATCGTCCCATCACAGAGATTTAAAATTCGTTAGGCGTTTCGCCAAATACACCAAGAGTCTAAAGCACCTGAGTCCCTAAGCCAATGACCGTACAAATGCGCAAATCAAGGGTCTCATTTCCGTGTTGCTCGATCATGAGAATATCTCAAGTCTCTAAGTTGTCTGGTGGATCCGATCTGACCCCTCGATCCTTTCCCTCTAGAATCACGCCCCAACATGTCGGTGGATTCAAGTGCCATCAAAAGCATCCGCAACGATGTCGATACCCTAGCCAAATTGGTTCGAAACATCCATACTTCCGTAACCCGTTTGACTTTATCCGTCCGTTACATCGATAGCCGCCTCAATTTCCTTGAGAGTAGAGACACCGAAAACGATACAAACGCCAACCCGAACGATTACCATACCCAAGAGCCTACCCAGGATAGATTATCCCAACGCTTCGCCCGATCAAAGTTTACCAAATTCGATACAGAGAGAACATCAAAACCTTACGAGTCCACATCTAACAAAGTAGGAAGGTCACCAGGAAAGTTTACCCCAATCAAACCATCTTATGCCGAAGCTCTTAGGTGCCTAGTCGATCAAGGACTACTCTCACCTTTGGGTCCCACTCCGGACCCACCAGTCAGCAAACGAAGGAAAAAGTTGGACCCCTAATGCTTATTGCCTATATCACCAAGGTAACGGGCACGATACCGATTCCTGCTATCGACTCAAACCTGCCATACAAGATATGATCGAAGATAGGACCATCCCTCTCCCTCCACCCAAGAAACCAAACAATACCACAACCCCTTTTAGCATTCACGCAGCCTTCAGCGACGCTATCGGTTGTTCCCACCTCGACCCTTTAGAGGAGAATGTCCGGAATATTGAGGAAGACCCTGACAACCCACAGGCATCCGCCGAGACGAGTAAATTTGTGTCGGAGTCAGAGTCTAGTTCGTCTTAGGGCCTAGACCTAATAGTATAACAAATGACTTTTGTTTTTGCATCAAGTCAGGAGGTGCGAGGGGATCTGTCCTCCACCTCCCCGAAAACAATATCTCGGGCGCGCAGCCCGCTTATTACTATTAATAAGATTAAATAAACTTTTCATCCTTTATAATACGCCTCGACAATCGCCAGATTTAATAATGCACTTTCTTGCTTAAAACTTGATATTATGCCATTTATCGATAACAATCAAACATACCTCAAAACAACGAGGAATTACAAAAACCGAGATCCCATGTTCTTTTTTTTTTGCCTATTCCATGCCTGATATAGAAAGCCACAAACTATCCCTTAGAATGGGGATTCCCGAATCCTATGACGAATCTAGATAGTTTCTTAGCTTGCGATCAAAGACGGAAGGCAAACCCATTTCCAACAATAAATGTCCCTCGAATAAAGACCGACCAATTCCCACCATAAGCGCTAGTCTGACACAAAAAAAAAGAGTCTGAAATGGCCAGAAGGAGCCAAAGGAAAAATTAAAGCCAAGGCCAAACTAAACCGGCCCAGTCCGACGATCAACACCAAACTCAACGGTCAAAATGAAATTCCCAATCATTCAACAGGACTTTAAGAGCGAAGTCCGAATGAAAAACAAAAAGAAAAAAATGAACAGACCAGTCAGCTAGCACCCAAATACTAACCTCCCTGCATTACAACCCTTAAGACTTTCTCGAGACACTTGTTAGGAGATAGTCCGGAATTTTGAGGATCCAAGCTCAATAGGACAATCCCAACCGTTAGGGTCAGACATGGAAATCAGATCCCACGTAATTTACAACCCACCCGATTGAAGTCTGAGTCATTTTTTACTCAGCTTCCCATTTCCTACCATATTACGAAACCGCAACCCCATAGCCGTAACTCCACAAAAATCAAGCTCCAGATCTTAGTTCATCAAAGCTACTCACTACCTAGCTGCACATTCCAAAATCATCCAAGCCAGTCACTCTGACCCAAACACAGTATCTCGGTAATTGTCACTTTCAAGAGGTCACACCCGACCATTTCACGTTAATTTTTAACTAAGGCGAAAACTCATGTGATTATACTCTAAACATCTCGCATCGATAATTGGCATAACAAGTCTAAAGGAAAATCACTCACATCTAAAAAGAACTACGAACATGGTTTGATTCCGTCTAAAAACGGATACGTAGGAAACCCATCCCCCGGGTACAACCAAACAACCAAAAAAAATCGATTAATCGATCCATGTATAAACCGGGACTCCTTTTACGACCTGACCCCCAAGTGATTTAAAATGACGAAGCACAAATGACGAGCCGAGGACGGGGTGAAAACCCGAAAGGGCGCCCTGGGCAAAATGAAGAATCGAGTTGCGAGCCGTCGAAAAGAAAAAAAAACATAAAAAAAAGAAGAGAAAGCAAAAAAAACAAAAAAAAAGGACAAAACAAAGGTGAGCCGAGGACGGAGTGAAAACCCGAAAGGGCATTCCGGGCAAAATGAAGAATCGAGTTGCGAGCCACCAAAAAAATTTGTTTCTCATTAATGAAAAGTCAATTAAATCAAGCCTTTGTCGAGGCCCTTTACATCAAACACCCAAAATCCGGCTACCCCAAGAAACGACAACGCGTCAAGTAAAACCCAACAAAAACTAGTACTAATACACCAGATAATATCAATTAATGCAACATAGTACTAAACGGCTGGGCTCTACCGGTCCAACTTTTCCTTTCCCTTGCCATTCGGGTACTCTTGCTTGGGTCTCTCACCATTGACCCTCCTAACGTAAGCTTCCACCTCACTAGCCAAAAGCGAGCCCAGCCAGTCTCACTGCCCTTTCTCACTCATATTTTCAATATGGGTCTTGTCGGTCTTGGCCCGCGTAGATGAACTGGCGAACACTAGGATCGATAACGCTGTCTTCGGTCGGGCACTTAAGCGACAATAGCTCACATAGCTTCCTCATTCTGTAGCACAATCATCCCCACACTCTTTAACTTTTCTCTCACATCTGACAACCCCGGACGTCAAGAACAACCTCCTGAAGTCACTAAACCCCTTTCTAGCAACCGAAATGCCCGTGCAAGAGTGATATGTCCACACAGATGGTACATTTCGTCTATCGGATCCAACAGACTTAGAGGTCTTTCATCTTTTTTTAGGGGATAAGCTACCCCGCCTAGGTGTGTCGTAGCCTTTTAACGGGTACCATCGAGTCGCGTCTGTAATCTAACAAGGCAATAATATGAGTATCTAAAAAAGTGGCTTAACTTTTTTTTAAATCCCGATTTCGTACGAAGCTCATCTCCTAGCATACTTGGTCAAAATACATAATGTTTTACGTTAACATTTTATATCTCGTTTGTCTCGAGTCAAAACATTTTAATCGACGTACTACTTGATTTAAATCCCGGCTCAAACTAACGCGTTTTAAGAATCCCGAAAAAGCATTTTCGTACTCTCATGCAATCTCAACGCATTCTAAAATGTTCTAAACTACGACGAAATCGCAAGCAAACCAAACTTGAAGTGATTACTTGTCAATCTAGGAAAACAATTCGACAAACGAAAGCACAAGAGTAATCCGACCAATTCAAATACTAAGAATCTAAAGCAAATATACAACATACACAAGTCGAGACTAGGATGGACCCCTAGAAGCCGCACCAATAGCTATCACAACCTCGCAATGGTTGCCAGCTAAACCTAGGTCTTCCAAGTCTATGAGAGGGGACTCACTACCATCCATCCCCGACAGCATGTCTAAGGTAGCTGTCTCGGGAATTCCTCCAATCTCCTCGTTAGCACTCGTAGCCTCAGTCTCCCTTTCGACCCCATGCCTAGCCTCACCCTGTGTAGAGGTCTCACCCCGAGACCGGGCCCACTGCTCCTTTAGGAAGGCGATCTCGTCAGCCCGAGATTGCAGGAGCCGTTGCGACTCAACCTCTCTCGCCTCGAGCTCGGTCACCCGAGTCTCTAGCAGTCCCACCATATCCTGGACATCCTACAAATACACTTAAACATTAGGATAACACATACAAGCAGTCTAAGAAAATCCCCTCAGCCATGAACACTCACCGATCGAGGTCCCGAAGTGTCACGGGAGACCCACGAGGCATAGGCCCGGAAGCAGTTGGCGGCCTGTCACAACTTCTGATAGCAAGCCGACGAAATCTGAAAATAGAAACCACAGAAGTTAGGCAAACTGACCCTAATCCTTAGAGCCCAAACGAAAAGCAAAAATCGAAACTCACCCGGTACACCCGGTCTCGCCACTCTATCCCGGCATCCATCTCCTCAGCAGAGCACAGGGGGAGGGGCTCAGTAAATGGTATCCCGGCCGCATCCGCTCTAAGAAGAGTCAGAGGAAAATCTGGGGGCTCGATTTCGTCAGCCGGATCGGCCGACTGAAAAGACAACAGAATGGTCAGTCAAAAGGCAAAGAGATAACGAACCACAAATCTTATAACCAAAATTAGAACCTTACCATGAGGCGGTACCAAGCAAGCCGCCGGGTGACGTGGGATAGGTAGGAGGCACCAGGCACCAAGATTGTATCGCCTTCCTCTTCGTCTCTATCCTCGAGAACCTCTGCTGCGGTCGGTGGTCTGAACATGGTCGGGGGAGGATCAACCGGTACCCTAAAGTCGTCGTACAAACACTGACGCGCCAACCGTTCGCCCAGGAACCAAACCGGACGAATCAACGCAGGGAGAAGCATCCTTCTATAACTCTGCGGCCTCAGCTCCGCAATCACGTACTTCGGCACGCCCTCATAATCGGCCCAAGGGCGGGCCACAAACTACACAAACAAAACCAACATCCTAGTAAATCCCAAGCCTTGGTGGCTATTGAGCAGATAAACTATAGAAGGAAACTCACATCTTCAATGCTTAGCTTGTTAACTAACGCATTCTCCACCGGGTAATGACTGATTGTACTCCTAGGCTGAGCCAATATCCACTCGATTCCTGCCGGGAATCTCTTCGGGTGCGCCCGCACCGTCTTGGGTGCCAAACACGGGAAGTAGGAATAGATCCAAGCCTGAAAAACCCCAAAACGACTTTAGCAAAATCAAGCCAAAAAGTAAGTAGAACTCAAAACACAAGAGCAAAAAGAACACAACTAACCTCCAGTATATGGCCCGGACCCACGATAGGCGCAGCTGAGGCTGACCCTATGACCAGCAGCCTCACCATGACTTGTAGACAGCGGGTCATCTCCGCGAAAGCCGCGGTCACCCAATCATAGCGTCCTAGCGGAGTCAGGTCAGCTAGGAAAGGCAAAATCCTGGTACTAAACCTCTCGCCCTTGTCCGAGAAGTGAGTCGACCCTAGGAAATATCACAGCCACAGCCGGGCATCCTGCTCCGGCGTGTTAGCCTCCCGACCCTCTAGCACCGCCACTCGCTCGAAGTGGTCGGTGATGTAAGAACACACTATAGCATGAGGCGTATTATATGCCTCACGTGGCAGACCGTCCCCGATGAGGCCCCGTACCTCATCACTATCAAGGCTAGGGCCTTAGGCGGCCCACCTAATCCTATCCATACCCCAGGGCAAACCACTAATCATCCCGAAATCCTCTAGGGTCATCCCGACCTCCCAAAAGACATGTTAAAGGTTGAGGTATTATCGTGAAAGCGATCTATCATCGCCCTGATCACTATAAGGTTGCATTTAGTCTGGCAACCCATCAATCTAACCCATTGCCCGACCACGGGACCTAGGGCAGTCCTCTCGATGATCCTCTTTACCGTGGGGGTCAACTTCTGATGATAGACATCAAGGCACGTAGTAAATCCCGAGAAAGTCCTCATCGGAACTGCCGACTGCAAATCCAAACAATGCTAGGATTTTTGAGAGGAAACAAAAACAATAATAAAAACAAAAACACGAACAAAACAATAACGATAGCAAAAACCGAGTCAGAACCAAATAAACACGAATATTAGGATACTCACCAAGCCTCGCACAATACGGCTAGAAATGTGACGGTCAAGATGAAACATCTGCTGATGACCATCCCAATCTCGAGCCCACTCAGGATCCTCATAAACGATCTCCTTATTCTTCGGTACCGGAACCGGAATATGAGCCCTCTTAGCCACTGTCACCGGCAGCTTACGTTTCTTCACTCTATCGAACTCAGCCTCGTTGATGGTCTCAGGGTCACGCCGCTGAGACGAGACGCTCCTATGCTTCCTGCGAATCCCTCGGGGAGTCTGTGAACTTGCCCCGGCGACCTCCCCACTAGCACCAACCGAGGAAGTTCCCTCGGGACGCTCGGTATCACCTCTAGCTATAAAACAAACCCAAAACAAAAAAAACACAACAAAACACAACCATGGTCAGCCTAAGTCAGCTTAAACATGTCAAAATAGGGTCAAAATTTCGGATAAGAATATCAAAATTCCGAAAGAGCCGTTAGCACACATTTTCGACCCCGGTCACAATTGGAAGTGGTTTCAGGAAAAATCCGGCATCGTTTCGACACCTTTTGGTCCATCTTAAGACACACAAAATCTCACGGAAGGTCCTAAAAGGCCATCCTGGCCCTAGCAATCGGCAATAGAATTACCCATATCCTCATAAGCGCTATTTGAACAAAAGCACGTAGAATAAATATGGGAATAATCGGGAAACGGTCCTTAACCCTAGCTTTCCAAACACAATTCCATAAAAGAGTCTTTATTGCACCTTGAACATCCTTATCATGCGTACAACTACGTCAAGAAGCTGTAATCGACCTTAACTTAACAATGAAATCAAGCACAAGCATCGAAACTTAACAAATAAAAAACACCCAAATCGATTTTCTAGGGTTTAAAATAAACAAATAATCAAGCAAATCAAGCAAAATCGACATTAAACAAGTAAAGAACACTAACCCGGAGTCGACATTGTCGTAAATAGCGGAAATCGAATCGAAACCCGGCAAGAAAAATTCGAAAATCGGTCTTGAGGCGAAGAGATTGACGCGTTCGACTTCTTTGCGAAATAAGATGAGCGCCCCAACCTTCGATTACTTAAACAAACCCGCACCGCAAAACCCTGACTGCATCAGCTAACGCGTCTAAGTTTAGGTGCGCTGGGGGCCAGACGCCTCAAGACTAGGCCGCAGAGAGACGCGCGTCTAAATGTCTCGGTGCAAACTAAAACAAAACAAGCAAACTCAAGGTTCAATACACACAACCTTCAAAACAAACAAAGTAACAATAAACAGAATAATTACTAATCGACGCCGGTAATACATTCTCGATAATGAAACAAACTTGAGAACCCCACTTAGCTAAGACACTGCACTCGAACGAATAATAAAGCAATTCAAACTAATCTAAACAAAATCTGAGCAAACTCAACTACACAACAAATTAAAACGAAGCAAAACAAACGCAACTCAAAGACAATACACATAAAGCATGCACCTACTAAGACAAGCAAAACAACAATAATGGGACAACCACTAATTAACATCGATAACACACTCCCGACTAATAAAACAAGCTCTTAAAGCTGCTTCCGAACGCGTAACAAAAAAAAACAACCGAGATTAACATAAGCAAACTCTGAACAAACTCAAACCCAAGATCAAAACAAAAGCAGGGGCAAACCCGAACAAAATAAGACAAGCATGCGAGACAAAATTAACGAAGACAAATTCACTCCACCAACATTTTACTAAAACAAATAAACAAACAGCAATTTGTCCGAGGGGTCTATGTTACCCCGGAGGCACAGCAATTTGCCCGAGGGGTCTGAGTTACCCCGGAGGCACAGCAATTTGCCCGAGGGGTCTGAGTTACCCCGGAGGCACAGCAATTTGCCCGAGGGGTCTGAGTTACCCCGGGGGCACAACAATTTGCCCGAGGGGTCTGAGTTATCCCGGAGGCACAACAATTTTGTCCTAGGGGTCAGAGACATCCCGAAAGACAGCTACTCGAGTGGAGAGCAACACCCTCGAGGAGTTTTGCCCAAGGGATCTTAGTGATCCCGGAGGCACAGCAACAACAATTTTGTCCTAGGGGTCAGAGGCATCCCGAAAGACAGCGACTCGAGTGAAGACTAACGCCCTCGAGGAGTTTTGCCCAGGGGATCTTAGTGATCCCGGAGGCACAGCAACAACAACTTTGTCCTAGGGGTCAGAGGCATCCCGAAAGACAGTTATTCGAGAGGAAACTAATGCCCTCGAAGGAGTCTTATACCTCCACAGCGAATTTTTATTCGAGAGGAGACTAACGCCCTCAAAGGAGTCTAATACCTCCACAGCAACTTTGATTCGAGAGGAGACAAACGCCCTCGAATAGTTTTATATCATTTTATCTGGTCCAAGGGGTCATAAGCATCCCAAAGACGATTACTCGAGCGAAGACTATCGCCCTCGAACGTTTTATATCGTCAAGGGTTCACAAGCAGCCCAAAATATACTCGTACAAATAAAGGTCAACTTAATGCGTTTCTAGCGCGCAAAAGAAGAACACTTAAAACTAAACGAAACCTCAAAATAAACTGAAGAAGACAAAGCGCGCGGGCGAAAAGAATCAAGAGCAAGATGTCAAGCAACGGCCCGGGTCCCAAGAAATCAACCACAAGCAAAGACGTTAGGTATGACTTCGCAGCCTTGGTTGGCGAGCCTCATCACGTAGTCCAACGGACTTAAAACGACCGGACCGGACAGCCACCAGGTCGTAATCCTCGATTGACCTGGGTGGCTATACTTTGACTTTCGCCTTGTCCAAGTCTCAGTCAAATTGGGGGCTTCTATAGACACTCAAATTTGGACCTGGTGGCTGCGGAGGTGCCCAGCAAACACCCGATGACGATAGGACTGCAACGCGACACGGGTTCGCGATGTTTAGATATTTTTCTTATAGAATGGACCAAATAATTACTCGGAAAAATTAAAACTAACATGATGGCAGCCTTAGTCGTGTCGTTTCGGTCGTATAGACACTAATTAGAGTCAATTCCGACACCAGGACCCCGAGTCGGCTCCGGAGCTCGAACCGAGTCAACCTTGAGTCAAGCGAGCCTCGGGATGAACACCCGAGGCCCAAGAAACCCACGGCGCTAGGTCAAGCCGTGGGGAAACCTTCGCGACCAAGCAAGATATCACACACCCTTCTCTCGATTTTGGAAAGTATCAAAATAGTATCTTCAAAACTTCAACCGCCCCCACCTGACGCGCCTGGGTCTCCCCAGTCTCGGACCCAGGCGCCTGAGACCTAGTGCGCCCCATCTTACGCGCCTATATGGGCGACGAGGGCCGAAAACACCTATAAATACCCCCCCTTCACGCCCTCATTTCACCACAATTCAACTCTCTCTTCTCCCTCAGAAACTCTCGCTAAGGGCTCGCACTCTGACACCCGAGGCAAACGATCCACTCGATCGTAGTTCCGATAAAAAGCAACAACGATGCTACTCCTCACCTTCGAGCACTCCACTCGATACCGAGGTGCCTGTGATAGACTAGCTCAAAACTAGTACCCAGGTTAGGCCGGATTAGCCTCAGAACTAGTCCTTAGTAACGAAGTTCTGCCGGAGTAGCCGCGGGAAGGTCAAACGGTAACGGGGTTCTGCCGGAGTCACTAGGAGGATCCGCCTGTTGATCAAGTCATCACTAGGTTGTCATTTAAACAAAACTTTCCATATTTGCACTTTCCATTATTATGCACTACGACAACACTAGACGTGGGCGCTAGGCCCACGAACGTCTACTAAAATACGTAACGTCCCAACTTCAACAACAAATAGTAAAACACATAAAATAGACCCAAGTAATTCCAAGATCCGTTCTCAAAACTATCCATGCATCGAGTCCCGTTTAGTATATACTCCGAGGCTGCAACTCCTCACAATGTGATTTACTTACATTCGCATTTACCGTTTTTTGTATGATTTATTGCTTTATGACCTTATAATCGCATGCTAAATCACCTAACATGGAATTCAAAACGTAAATTAACTAAACACTGAACAAAGTGATGGTCGGGTTCCATATTAGTCCGGGTGCTCACCTTATTGGGTTCGACGCATCTCTATTAATACCGAACCGACGCATCTTAAGCAGAATGCCAGGTAAGGTATACCACGAGAATGACTAATATCTGTATTATCATGTTAAAATTGACTTGCTAATACCTATAATATTAGTACTCTCTACTCTCCTACGTGCATCTTTTCATGGCCTGCTTGCTTGTCACGTGAAATCGCATGCAAAGTATGTAAACACTACTATTTTGACGATAAAGCTTATCTGTCCTTAAAACAACCGACATAGCAAAGACATAGGGTTTAAAACAACGGATGTTACAGTACTTCCACCACAACAAAATAACTAGGATATCAGCCCACCGATTGATTAGTAGAGACCGCTATAGTACGGGCGGGATTGGGTGTTGACATCTATCGGATGTTCGCTTCCCAATACGTACCCTCACCCCTTACTCAGAATCGACGGTTTTCGGATGTCCGAAACCATTGGCAATGAGAGCCATTCCAGGCATGGAGTGCTTAAGGGTACAAGTCTTTATCTTTTGGTCACGTGCCACTCAACCTTTGGCCGGTGCGGGATCAAAGTTGACTTGAACGGTTTCCGAGTCCCCATAATTGACTCGGTGGCGACTCCACAAATTGTCAACGAATTCAGTTCACTAAAAAGGTCGCCTTACCAAATGAATCGGCTTTTAAACATTTACAACCACGTCTCGATCGATTCCCAAATGTAAAAACGGGTGCGGGCACCCGTCTTGTACAAGTCCGGATCGTCATCCAAATCGAGGTCCGACAGTTCGCCCCGTATGCGAGATCGGACCGGCCCCCGACCGGAAGTGGGCCACGTGGGTGGCCGCCGCCACATGATGAAAACCGGGTTGGGCACGCGCGGGGCGCCGGGCGGTGCGGACGGACGTCCACATCATATCGTTTATGACGTTCAATAAAGGGAGGAAGAACACGAGGCAAATAAGGATATTAAGCAAGGCTAGGATAGGTCTCTCTTCCATGTGTAAAAGTAAAGGTAGAGTCAATACCACCTCCTTCTGGCTTCGCCTATCCCCTGTCTGCCGCTGAAAAGTCATGATATGAGGTAGGGATTCTCTTGCTCGACCAAAGATTTCCTTCAAGCCTTACTCTATTGAGGTTTCTGCGCATAAAACTGAAAAAGGGACATTTTAGAATACCAATTCAGAAGGGAGATCCCATTCTTTTAAAATAAAGATATCACATTCAACCTCACTTCCTCTCTCTCCCTCTGTGGTTACCATATATATTTTTTTAACAAATTAAGTCTAGAAGAAAATCCTACTAATCCAACTCAATATGTTATCTTGATCGTGTGGATCGACCTCAGCAGATCACGAAGCGATCTCTCAGCCAGCTCCTAACGTCACTCAATGCGTGGAAACCTGTCAATCGACCCACCTCAGCAGCGATACCTCATCCACGACTGTAGCTACCATGACATGCCCCACCCCGACTTGATGAGCTTTTTTGCTTTCCTAACATTCATTTTTGAATCCCTCTTCTTTGGTCAACACGGAGACTTGGTGTAAATCAATGAATCCCCTTAAATAGACCCAAAACTCACATTTTCATTTAGCAAAATAGGCCATTCCGGGCCTTTTCCTCATAGAAATAAAAGTGATGCTGAATACGATATTCGGTCGAGTGGCTAAAGCCGTACTAAAGCCTATATGAAGTAACCTTTCTTCAAAAAAGAACCAAACATGTCGTTAGAGGTTATTTATGTCTTGAATGTTAGTGATAGGAAGTTGGTCTCAGATGGTATGACCTCACAAGGGCGTCGAGTCCAGCTTTCCTTGGTCAGAAAGAGCAGTAGAATCAGATTGGCTTTATGGTGGTTAGAGTGCGAGCCGTAGCAGATGCTGGAAAGAGACTTCCCACGCAAAGCCGTGAAATGGTACGAGTTTTCTGGCAGCATTCGTAACGCTAGGACAGAGGAAGACTTCGTTTCCTTATAGGTTGCCATATAACCCCGGAAGCTGAGGGGTGTGTCTTTAGTATGAAGGATGTTAAATCCTGCTTTCTTAAGGAAGAAACGAGCATATCCTGCTGCTCAATCTCCTGCTAACATAGCAAGGAGGTACGGAGCAGATGCTTCATAAACGACCATATGCAAGAAATTTTATAGGTCAAGGGTTGGCCGGGCCTTAGCATTTGAATTTTCTTTTAATAACATGGGTAAAAAGCAAGCTAAAGCTTCATCTTCTGCCCATAATCGATAAGTAGAGCCAGCTAAAGCATTTATATCGTAAACGACTATAAGCTAAGGTCAAGCTTTAATTCCTCAAGAAAAAGCCGCTTATCGATCCTCCGATCAGGCTTATCTTGCTCGCATACCACCAAATAAATGTCAATAAAAAGAACTTTTAGGACCAGAATGGAGGGAAAGTGGGTGTCAAGAATGACTTAAATAATCATTAAAACAACACGACCACTGTCTGGCGAGGTACCCGTTGTAAGCCAGTTATGCCGTGTTGACAAGAAGGCAATGATGGTTGGATCCGGTCTTGAGCCTCGTGCTACATGTTTTTACGTGAACATCGGACGCCTAACGCTCCTGGAAGCCGAAGAGTTACTGACGAGTAGCACTGCCAGTAGGTAGCAATACCGTGAATGAGCAGGTTAAGCCTGTGTCAGGTACTCTAAGCGAAGCAAGGAGCACGCCAACGACGAAGCGATAGGACTAGGCTGGAAGAACTACCTTATAGCACTTGAGATTCTACCTTTTGATATGCCAAATGGTTGTAAAAAAAGTCATTTCTCAGGCCTATAAGGGGGTTCCGGAGAGATCAAGGAATTGGGACAACACGCCCCACTGAGGGTCCTGGGAGCAGGAAGGGCCTCTAGCCTGCGCAACCTTTTCTTATACGTAAGCCTGTAGGGAAATCAAAGCCTTGCTTTTCCATAGACTCACTTGTTCAATTAGGACCTAACCGCCGACAGCTCTCCCCGCTCGAAAGGCTTGGTGTAATGAAAAAGAGAATTTCTAAGATTAAATGAGAATTCGTAGCAGAGGGAGTTTAATGACCTCTCTTGATGGTCGAGCAATAAATAGCCTCTCCTTACATTCGAGAAAAAAAATTACCTAACATCTAGCTCACACCTTATTCGGTCGCTCGGTCTTTTTTGCATAATAAAGGGAAAAGTTTGAGATGAAAAAGAAAAGCGAAGAATAGGACTCGGCTTAACTATATGTTCTATACCACGTGGACTGATTGGCGTAAGGTTACAGCTTCACTAATAAGCTAGGTTAAAGGAAGTTATAAGGGCATAGAAGCCAAGTGCGATAGCATTATGGGAATGAGCTAGTCTTGCTTAAGATTAAGTGTCAGGCACTTTTGAAAGTGCCAAGAAGAAGTGCTCACCCAGACTAATGCAGAAGCGTCACTCTTTCCTACGCCTTCATCTGCTCATAGTCTTACGGTCGATCATGTAAACGAAATACTAGGGGATTGCTGAGGAATTGGTTTAACCCGCATCTCTGTCCTATAATCTCTCCCTAGGGTATGGAGCCACATCGGATGGAAGAGAATAAGGATAAAAAATGCTACCGCGGACGAACATGAAGAGGGATTAGGGGATACTTGAATATACCACCGGTTATAGAGTTTCTTTCTCACCATATAGCTCATAGTATAGTGAAGGGGATGAGAAAGCACTTCCAGGAGGGGGGCCCCATAAAATGGTTCCTTTCTAAACAAGCATTTCATTCTTGGAAGGGTTTGTCTCACAAGCCAATGGTCAGGGTATGTATGGCCGAGCTATAATATTTCTAGTTCTCTTTTCCCATTTTTTTCCTAGCGCTCTTATTTGAATTCTTGAACAATTGAATTGCCCTAGAAGTTGTTGCTTGATCGAAAGGATATAACACATACGAAACCTTAGCTTTGCTTACTTTTTTAAGTATAACCTTCGCCACACGACATTAGTGGCTTAGCTCTTCGTGCTTCCTCATGCTTTTTTTTATAGAGAGAGGAAGAGGATGCGATAGCAGGATCGACCATAGGGAGAGGGGTTAGAAGGAAGATTGGTCTGCTCCGCAAAGCTGAGCTTTTTGGTTCGCTCCCTCTACTCTATGTGGTCGGCCTTCTTTCTCTTAATGGAATATAACAATGCCCGAGCTCCAGCTTTGCTTGCGTTCTTCACTGGCACTCGCCGGATGTATCACTCATCTTGCTCCTAAGGTAAGGAGTCTTCTTTGTGTTATAATCTTTACGAGAATGAATCGCAGATGTTGGTTGAGAATTGTTCGGGAATTCATTGATAATGACTTTGCCTGGATCTAGGGGGT
Organism: Agrostemma githago; assembly: GCA_958450325.1. NCBI lineage: Eukaryota > Viridiplantae > Streptophyta > Magnoliopsida > Caryophyllales > Caryophyllaceae > Agrostemma > Agrostemma githago. Next base: position 30,061,267 of record OY288249.1, read on the forward strand.
TACTCTTCTTTTTTGTCGATTGAGTTGTTCCCCCTCATTCCACTCGTCCAGCCTTCTTCACGAACTTGTACAATCGATGCCACAAAGATAGCCAACTCTATTATCAAAGAAATAAGGAAACAAGCAACAATTTGGCACCAAATATCCGGAGGTGTGGAAAGAGCAGCTGTGAGAAGCGGAAAAACCATCAAAAAACGACGATTGTTCGTGAAGGTTTCCACAGAAAGACCCCTCAGTTCCGGCAAACGAATCACAATTACAGGTACCTGAGAGCATACCGATGGAATGAACGAAATACAAACAGTTAACATAATATAGTCATAGATCTTAGGTTGTAACTTGATCATGAGCGAATTTGTTGATGTTGCACCTACGAAGTATGGAAAATGCCAAACATTGGGAACTACTCGGGAAAGAATTAAGAACAGGAACAAGAAGAAGCAAAAACCACTTAAATGGAAAAATAGATTGTATTTCGTCCTTTGTTCCCCATAGCAACTGGGGATCAAAAAGCACCAAATTTGGTGACTTACAAAAGGAAAGATGAAGTAAGAGCATGCTATTGATGACGTTGCTACATATGTTGAGAAGGCCTTCGTTAATTGTGTACAAACAAAATACGAGTCCAAAGGCAGGGTAAGAAAGGGCTTAGCTAATGGGAATATTAACTCTTCCGGGAACCAATAACGCGTAAACCATGTCAAACCAAGACCGATCAATATCCGAACTAAACGGATTCAAACTTCTCCTATAATAGTTTCCAGTGCGAAATAAAATTCATAGGATATATCTGAGTAATTCAAAAGAGAAATTGACCCTTTTTTTAGATTCGCCTTACTAAAGGCGAATGAATCCCCAGCCAACTATGGGCATTTTCGGAGAGTAGCCTCCTTCCTTCTTACTTGACTTTCAATTCGACTCTTTTTTCGCGAATTCTTTCCTCTTTTGTTTCTAATTCTCCATGAGTATATGGTACTACAGTCTATAACCAACAATTAACCATTTTCTATACCATCGAAAGAGTTTAAAACAATATCTTAGTGGTCGGTCCTCCGCCGTACCCTGAAGAGAGGTTATAAGAAACTTATAGAGCCACTTAATGAATTTAACTCTAAAAATTAACGCATTACCAAACTGAATAAGAAATCCACACTTTGACACCTACGATTCCATAATGAGTAGATACTTCCGCGGAAGAATAATCAATTTTCTGGTGTAATACATTACAAGATGTTTTTCCAAACTTTCCGCATTCAGTTCTAGCAATTTCTGCACCTCGTAATCGAGCTGAACAACATATACGGATCCCCTCTATCCCCTTTTTCATTACTAATGGTATCTTCTTCACTGACTAAAAATGGAACGAAATGATCTTCTTTCTTTTTTCGGTTGGAAAGAGATGTCTTGAGCAATCGGAGAAGCACTTTGATAAACAGATGTGATCTTGACCGGTTCTATTAAGGTATTAGTGTTTGTTCTATTAGACAACAAAGATTGCATTTTTTTTAACTTCATTCAAATAAGAGTTGCACCCGTAAGGAATTCTTCTTTTTTTTCAGTATGATCTCTATCATCATCTCTGTTCCCTTTATTAATTCTCTTATCCCACCTAGATCTATGAATTTTTCTATCAATTTCATTACCTTATCCTTACCCATGAGGTTCCAACATTTTCTCCTTAATTGACCTAGGAGTTGTTCCCAGGCACCTTTTAAAAAGAAGTCATTATAAACTCTAAACCCATCCCTTGGAAAGAAAAACGTAGCACCGAAGAAAGGAAAGAGCGAGATGGTGGTTTTTTTCTTCCCACAAAGCGAAGATCATTAGCTTGGCAAATGAAGTGGGTCAACCTCTTTTTGGCTACGACCAAAGACTTTTTATCGCTGGTCGAGCTTTCCAGGAAAAAAAGATGCAAGAACGTATTCTCTTATCTAAGCTTCTTCCCTGCGCATTAGATCTCTTCATCGTAGATGGTTCAACCACGCCCGGTGCCACAAAATTCTTGAGAACTAGGACGGGATCGAAATTCATTTTGTTCTTTGTATTCAATAAGTATTGCATGGCCAAAAAATTCAAGGAAGGGCGCACTGCAGGGAGGGCCCTTTTAAATAGATTACTTTTCGGGTCGTTGTAGCGGGGCTTCTTTGGCAAAAAGAACTTTAATAACTTAGTTTTTTTGAAGGAATCGTAATTTTCTATCAGAAAGGCTATTTTATTTACAACCTCGGTGTATTTCGGATGCTTGAAGGCTCCGCTGACCCGAAGTAATTTAGAAAGATTCTTCTTTATCGATGTTGATCGGTCATGGTATCCATAGCGTTGCTTCTTTTTTGGCCAAACCCTGATTTCGTTTTCCTTTTTCTTGTCGTCGAGCCTGATCTACTCGAGCCTTTACCCGGCCCTCCGGCCTCTCACTTCGTTTCATTCTTCTTTTCTACCATCGCTTGAATAAAGAGACTCGATCGGCCCTACTTTCCCAAATTGCCACCACCGGCCCTTTACCTTTTCGGGTCTGGATTTTTTGTGTCGTTTCCGTCGTTGTGGTGGACGAGGAAAAAAAAAATGAATGAATGTTCATTTTTGAAAATGTATAATAATACACCTACCCAGGAGAAAGCCAAAGGTGAGTCTCGTAGCTGGACATATCGAACCGAGGTAAGATCTCGGATTGATATCTTGATATACTAATATACCATAATAAAAAATAGAGTCAATTTCCGCCGTGGGAAGAACAGTTTCTTTCTTGCTGGATAGTGGGGCTCCCATTCACCAACGCAGATTAAAAGTGCTCTCCGAACCATGCAGGATAGTAACCTATCACACGGCTTTCAAACCCAACCTGTGGTGAATCCCGGGAGAGAAAGTCAAAGCGCTTCATCCTTTGCCCTATACTTTGAGATGCTCCTCCCCACCGATCAAGCAGCCACGCTGCTCGTAATAGGCTTAGCTTTAAGCCGCTATCATTCGGTTGAGATAAGTCAAGTCCCTTCGGTTGGTTTGCTCAGGTGGTCTTCCCTTATCTTTCCTATCGTTCAGAGTTGTTCTGGTTTGAGAAAGGAGCACCGGCCGAGCGCCCTGAATGAATAAGAAATCAATGAATTCTTTTTAGACTGAGTTCAAGCTAGCAACATGTCGATTACCAACCCGAAGGTTGGTAAGAACGGAAGGTTTAAGAATGGAGCAGTAACCCTGGGCGAAACTATACTATCGAGAAGGGTTATAAGTGGCTTAAGACTCCCACGCAGGACGTAGAAAGGTACCACCTGGTTTGGACCAAATGGTCCATCCCGAAACACAGTTTTCTTGCGTGGTTGGTGCAGCAGCGGGGGTTAAATACGATGGACAAATTGCATAGGCTGAAAATCGTGCCGGACACGCTATGCTGCATTTGTAAACAGGGGGAGGAATCACTACAGCATCTTTTTTTCTCATGTAATTTTAGCAGGCCGATCTTGGATGAGCTGCAGCGATGAATGCTTATTCGGATCCTGGAAAAAGACGTGACAACCTGGAGGCTGAATAGACGAGACTCAAGGCTGAAGACAGGCATTATTAATGGCATCATTAATGCTACTACGTACCATGTGTGGATTCAAAGAAATTGGTGCAGGCATAACAGTGTTATTAAACACCCGAAGAGATGCGCTGCAGACATTAAAGTGGATATTAGAAAGCGTATTCAAAATCAAATCAAAGGCCCCCTCCAAACAAGAGATAAGTATTGGATAGATCGACTCCTAACAAACTAAGCTACTCTTTGATGTAAGAAGATATGGAGGTTTCTCCGATATATGTATGTTTGTTTGGTGATTAATAATAATATTTTTACACTTTACCAAAAAAAAAAGAATGGAAGGTTTTTCCTCCTAACCTAAGTGATAAATCCTATTTTTTTATTGAGATCTGTTGACTTTGTATACCATACCATTTTAAATAAATGATTTTTTCATAGATCCAATGGGGTCTTGAAATTATATAATAATGGAAACAGCAACCCTAGTCGCCATCTTTATATCTGGTTTACTTGTAAGTTTTACTGGGTATGCCTTATATACAGCTTTTGGGCAACCCTCTCAACAATTTAGAGATCCTTTCGAGGAACACGGGGACTAGTTGAAGTAATGAGCCTTCCAATATCATAAGGCTCATTACGTCAATTGAGCTAATGACAAAACATTTCACCTTTTTAGTTGGAACTTTAGGAGGTTCCCGAAAAAAGATAGCAAAATAAATGATTCCTAGAGTCGAGACTAATAAAAATGTATAAACCAATGCTTCCATAGATTTGATTGTGGTTTACAATTATAGCTTCCATACATGTTAACTAGAGATTATTTTCCCGATAATGATAAAAAGAAAAGTCAAAAAAAGGGCGGTGATTCCAATCAAGATTTATTTAGTATCCTATGTCAAATCACAAAAAAATATAGGAAAAATCTTCTATTAGACTCCTTGTCTTTTTGTAGTAGGATCCCCAAGTTGTTGGAATGCTCCAAATACTACCTGAGCATCTAAATCGGGGTCAATACCAGCGAAAATATCTCTGAACAAGGTTCTAGCCCCATGCCAAATGTGTCCAAAGAAGAAGAGTAAGGCAAAAGAAGCATGTCCAAAAGTAAACCAACCTCTTGGACTACTGCGAAAAACACCATCAGATTTCAAAGTAGCACGGTCAAATTCAAAAATTTCACCCAATTGAGCACGCCTAGCAAATTTTTTTACTGTAGGGGGATCGCTATAACTGACTCCGTTGAGTTCACTACCATAGAACTCAACATTTACACCTACTTGTTCAACGCTATACTTAGATTCCGCTCTTCGAAAAGGAACGTCAGCTCTTACAATTCCGTCCCTATCGATCAAAACGATTGGAAGTTTCAAAAAAGGTAGGCATACGGCGTACAAAAAGTTCACCTCCGTCTTTATCTCTAAAAATGGGGTGTCCTAACCATCCAACAGCTATTCCATCGTCATTGTCCATGGAGCCCGCTCTAAATAATCCTTCTTTTGCTGGATTATTGCCAATGTAATCATAAAAAGAAAATTTCTCAGGAATTTTTGCCCAAGCTTCTGAAAAACTTTGATTTTCAGATAGCCCAGTGCTTACTCTTTGGTATATTTCCTGCTGAAAGTATCCCTGATCCCATTGATAACGAGTGGGACCAAATAATTCGATCGGAGTAGTTGCTGAACCATACCACATAGTTCCAGCAACAACAAAAGCCACAAAAAAGACAACAGCGATACTACTAGAAATAACGTTTTCAATATTCCCCATACGTACTCCTTTGTATAGACGTTGAGGCAGACGGACACTAAGATGGAATAGACCTGCTAATATGCCTAATGTCCCTGGTGCAATATGATGAGAGGCTATTCCTCCTGCAACAAAAGGATCAAAGCCTTCGACACCCCATGCTGGACTTATAGGTTGTATTTTTCCAGTTAGCCCATAAGGGTCGGATACCCAGATTCTGGGACCATACAAGCCTGTTACATGAAATGCGCCAAAACCAAAACAAACCAATCCAGAAAGAAAAAAAATGAATTCCTAAAATCTTAGGCAAATCCAAAGAAGGTTTTCCTGTACGTTCATCAGAAAATATTTCTAGATCCCAATACACCCAATGCCAAATAGCTGCTAAAAAGCACAAACCAGAAAACACAGTATGTGCTCCGGCCACACCCTCGTAACTTCAAATACCCGGATATGTTATAGTCTCCCCTTTAATACTCCACCCGCCCCATGAATTGGTTATTCCTAAACGAGTCATGAAAGGTATAACGAACGTAGCCTGTCTCTACATTGGATCAAGAACGAGATCAGAGGGATAAAAAACGGCTAATTCATATAGAGCCATCGAACCAGCCCAACCGGCAACCAGAGCTGTATGCATTATATGGACACAAGTCAATCGGCCGGGATCATTCAATACGACAGTATGAACATGTTACCAAGGCAAACCCATGAAAATACCCCTTTCTCCAAGAAAAGTAACACTATGTAACTTTATTGCATTGGAAAAGACTGTGATTATGCAATGCACCCATTATTGCTCAATGGATTATCTCGGAATAGGAACAAGGGCTCATATTTGTTCTATTCTGTTGGTAATAATATAACAATTACGTTTGTAGAAATAAAGAGAAACAAATCTATTCTATATCCGATAAGTATCAATACATACGCAATGGGAAGGTTATATCATCTTGTATCCGTAACTACTTTGCTACTTGGTGATTATTGGAAGGTTATATTCCAAATAAATTCCTTTATTTATTCTATTCTGTCTTCATTTTTAACTAATTTTTTTTTGTAATCCCCTAGAAAATCTAACACGATGCAGTGGCGGAAACACTGTAGAGTCGGGATTAAAACACACTGTAACTATGTCTTAGTAAATTAAAATGGTAAAGTCAAACAATAGGCCTTAACTAAAATGGCCAAAATTTAAAACAATCCACAAAAGAAGGTTTGAACAATTAATAAGACATAATTATTAAAATAAATAAGCAGGATCCATAACTGCTCGCTAGCCCACCCGAAGAGAAACACATATACCAGCCATGTTAAAAACATAACAACCACAATCAGTGGGGAGCAACGCCAACGTTCTCCCAGCCGTAAAATATGATTTTAAAAGTGTAATTACTATTATATGAAAATAGTAAAAACGGAAAACAGTAAAACATTATTCACAAAAATCAGCTTTCAGTGAAAAAATATAATAAAAATGAGTTTTCCGGAGAAAACATAAAACATTTGCCAACCTGCAAATCAATTTATATCGATAATAAATAAAATAATCAATGTGGCGTTATGGATAGGGTTAATGTAAAATCTAGACTTTCACTAGGACAATACTAGAAACTAGTTTCGAGAACTGTAGACTTAACTCATAACAGAATCCAGTCTCTAACTAGGCAACTCAACTATAACAGGACTGCGTGCAGCCAGGACCTGGTTTAAGTAGTGCACACCCCTCCTAGATACAAACCATATCCAGTTCAACCCGACGCGACTTATACGATGCGATATCTAAGTTTGAGGTAAATATACACTTTCCTGACCACAAACCATGCTCAGTTCAACAACCAATGCGCCCCATAAAGACACACCAGCCTTACAGTTGATGGCAAAACGTACGTCCCAGACTATATTACTCTAAACCCACACTTGTCCTTATTCCATAACTCCAAAACAGGGTCATCATCGATACTTAAAAGATATAATCATTGTAAACAATATGGAGATAAAAGGAGTAATCACAATATTCTAAAAGAGGAAACTTTTATTTTTAGAAACTTTACTAAAAATAACCTCATATCAAAATAGCGAAAATATTAGTTCATACTAATAAAATATTTTTAGTAAAAGATATAGATTTATAAAACTAATACTTTCGGCCTTAACAATATTAATTTCCAAAATAAGGATAAATGGGTTTATGAAATTATTGAAATATCATACAAGTTATTATAAAATGATTAAAAATGTCTTAAACGTTTTAGTACGTACTACTAATTAGGGTGTTTCCAAAATTTATAAAACTAAAATTTCCTAATTATTAATAGTTTCAACAAAAGCATAAATAAGATTTTACGGCAAATGTAAAATTAAATCTTTTAACGTCTTTTCTTTCATTTAAATCATTAAACAAATTTAGAATATAATAAGGGGCGATTTATCAATCAAAGTTTCAGATTTAAATATTTTCAAAATTGCTGGAAAAATAATTCTTTTATGTAAGACGAAGCATTTTAACGATAAATCGTAATTTTGTCCAAAAATCATTACTATTAATTAAAGACTTTAATAAATAGTACAAAAATTACTTAAATAGCTAAAATATATTTTTGGACATTCTGACTAGAAAAGAGAATATTCCAGAATCATTAAACTCGTTTTTTAAAGGGTTTTCTCGTTAATCGTCTAATCTCGACACTAACGATTAATAAAAATAGTAATTACAAAACGATTTAAGTATTAATATCCAAAAACTATTATTAAACTTTAAAAATAATTATTTTACATAAAAAAAATACTTTTTTCAGATTTCCAAAGTTCCAGATTTATGCAAAAGACCAATAATCGAGAATTTAAACGACAAACACGGTTTTAACGATAAACGATGATTTAAAGTGATTAATTAATTCACCCACTTAACAATTCCGAAAAATTATAAAAAATTTCATAAAATTATTTTTCAACAGAAACTTCATCCATGAAATATTTTAGATTAAAATAAAATGTTTAAGTGCTAGAAATAAAAATCGGTTTTTAATCGTTTTTGTTCATAAACGGTAAAAATTCAATAATCGATAAAAAAATTATCAGAAAAATACCAAATTATTAAAAATCATTAAAAACTTCATTTTTACAGAATATAATCATATATTACAAGTTTAGGCCAAATATTACGATTTTACAAACTAATATAACAATTTAATCGTTAATTTCGCAAAAGCGATAAAAATACCGAAACATGCAAATTTTCAACTTTTAAAAATTTTCCAGATTATATGACATACATATATTGTCAAAAATGAAATATAAAAATATACATGCAATTACACAATTAAAATCACGAAATACCGAGTAACATCGACGTTTCCTCTAATCCAAATCAGAATTGATAATATACTCGTCAGCCTCGGGATCATCCTCAAAATCTACATCACACGAATTTCATGGTAGAAAAATACCATGAGAAAAACTAATAAAATCAAGGTGAATAACGATCGAAAACAACATCGATTATTACCTTAACGAAAGGATCGGAAAGAGGATTAATTCGACGCTAAAAATTGAAACGATCGAGACTCGAATTAATCAAAAATCAGCCAAAAGAAGATGGGTGAGTGCCACGGCCAAGTTTTGATGAAGAAGATGTTGTGGTAATTTTTTTGTTAATGCACAAAATGAATGTAGAGTAAAGGAGGAGAAGGAGGTTACTACACTTAAAGAGCATAAATGATAGTAAAATGGTTGAAGAATCTTAACTGCATCTAGACGAATATGGCTGGCCAAAGGAATAACAAGAGGTGTAGGAAGAGCTTGAGTAGTAAAGCCTCAATTTAATGAAAAGTAAAGAATCTTATGTTTACGGTTTAAATTGATAAAATGAAACGTGTTAGTAAAACGTAGTTAAATTGCAACAAGAAGCTTTGTCGGTCCAAAATATGAGGACACGTCTCAAATGATTTATAAGTTGATAAAAATAAGAATCGTAAAATAGTTAAAGACATTTTAAAGCAATTCGAGTAAACCTCGCGTAAGAAAATAATTATTCGCGAAGCTTCGTAATGGAATCATTAATGGCCAAATTTTCGTAAATAAAAATATTTACTACTTGAAAATATTATATAAATGTATTTAAACATTTTTAGGAAAAAGAGTGACTTAAATCCAAGTTTTAAAACGTCAAATCAAAGAGGAACAGAATTCCTCGCGGAAAATTAATTAGCTTACGAATAAAATCAAATAAATAGATGTAAAAGAATTAAAATCTTTTAAAATAAAAATAAATATCATTAAACTCAAAATTGAAGATAAGCTTGAAAAAATGATGACACATAAGCCAAAATGTGATAAAGTTATAACGATGTCATAACGGTAAAGAATAAAGATGCTAGAAATATAGCGGGTGTTACAATCCTCCCCACTAAAAGAAAGTTTTGTCCTCGAAACTAAGAAAAAGCATAAAGGAATCAAGATTAGCCCACTCAAAAAGATGAGTATACAAATTTCGGATAAAAATTTTGCGTTAAAAGAGAATGTTACAACCTTCAAAGGGATACGAAATCGAATGCAAATATTTATTCCAAGAGGAATTGGGCTAAGCTACCCGGAGTTTAAATTTTTTTTTTTTAAAATAGTGAAATCGTAAAGTAAAGTTATTTAATAAAATAACGACGTCAAATAACATTTGTAAACAAACTCGAAGTTAATAGGATAACCAAAACATTTTTTAAAACAAAAGTAAAATAATTTGATTAAGAAATTCGATAATATTTCTTTTTATGATGAAACAAAATTTAGTTTGGAGAAATCATATTTTGTAGTTAGCAATAAAAATCGAACCAGCCGTAAAAAAATTTCAATAACAGATTCAAAAGTCCTCCAACAATAAAACGAAAACCAATTTTCAAAACGTTAAAATTTCGAAAATGTTATCAAAGTAATTATGAAAGTTTTCAAAAATGTTATCAAACTTGAACATACAAAATAATTTCGACAATGTTAAAATATTTTACATAATAATAATCCTATAGAAATTGAAGTATTTGAAATATGAAAGTCTTTATAAAATTCTGATTGCTTGAAAATCAAAAATTGAAATAATTTTGAAATAATTTAAGATAAATTATTAAAGCATTTTGAAACAAATCTAAATATAAATATCAACCAAAGATAAAACAAAAGTGAAGTATAAAGTTCTTAAATTATAATTCAAAAATGTTAGATTTCACGATATCCAAAAAGTTAAAGTTAGTCAAACTTTTTACAAAACGGGCAAGTTAACAATTAGAAATTATAGCTCAAAATGTTAAAATTTTACGATAATCCATTTTTTTTTAAACAAGTCAAACTTTTAATAAAATAGGGAGTTTGAAAAAAAATGGTTAACGGGTAAGTAAAACAAGGATAAACAATAAATCAAAATAAGAACTTTCAAAATCGATAAAGGTCGAAGGGATTAGCAGCAGATGCGGTAACAGAATTCAAGAGAAGCAGAAAGGAAGACGGAGTTGAGAGTCAGAAAAAGCCCTCAAGGATTATAGAAGAAATTAACCATCTCGAGATTCCTAGCACGACTCTCACAAACACGGCTTCGTAATTGGCTCATCAAATAACGCTAAGTCCAATATCGGTACAGAGTGGTCCTACGTACTCAATCTGCAACCTCCAAAATTAAGTATACTTACATACTTATATAATCTTTCAATTAGTATGGTAAGAATCCACAAATGATTTAGACTAATCCATTAATTAAGATTCCAACGGTCATCAAAACATACCCAAACTCGTAATCACTAAGGCTCATAAATTCAAAGCTCATAAGGTCTGAACTCTCGAGTAAGGAACACTAAATAAAATCCACCAAATAACAATGTTCGGACACGAAAACTTCTAAAATGATCATCAACATATTCTTAACATCATCAACAGACAGAGGTTAGTAAAGTACGCCAAATCTTAAACACACTCAGCCTGACATGTAACGACAGATATTCACATTATCAAGCACGTCATTCGACTAAGGTTTCTGAGAATCCCATCAAATTTCATATCGTAACAGCGGAATCACTAAAATATTTGTTAACTCAACGAAGCCACAATCTTGTTGGTCTAAGGGTTCTGAACTGTAAATCCATCAAGATGATTGACATTAAGTATTTCTCAAAACAACGTGATAAATTCAACCTCTAATTGTGCAAGATGTTTCTCTTCTTTCAGGTTAACAATAATTTATCCAAGGTAGATCACTCAACTCCAAAGTTCATAGGTTACAACCTTAAACAACGAGCAACGACCTAATCCTTAAGAAACACGGGAAATCTATGTCCACGAAAATTTCTAACGGCATTAATGAAAACCTTTCATGGTACCACAACACTCAGGCTAACATTTTAAACGATACTCTATGATCCCAAATATTCGCGATGTATCCATCCAATAAGCATTAGGTAAGAATCCCAAGGTAATATTATCGGATACACTTAGTTCGGTTATAGGTTAGGTACTAAGTATCCATCAAATATGACAAACTCTTACTACTCCAAAATATATTCAGCTCTAAGTACTCCAAAGCAATCAAATTAACCGATAACCCAAGGTTCAGTGTTTAAAGTATCATCCTAATTCCATCAATCAACAATTTACCATTCAAATCGATCCTCAAATGCTTACTAAGATAGATAACAGAGTATACTCACAATCCTCAAACCATGTAACATGGGTTTACTAAACCTCAAACTTCTATGACTTTTCACGGGGTCCACTGAGACGGAAATTGGTCAAACCAAGAATCTCAAGAGGAAAGATGGTAAAGTAAGAAAATTAGTCGAAGATTTGCCTCAAGAATGAAAGCGACAATTTATAAAAGAAGAGTTGAAAGAAGTGGAGGAAGAAGGAAAAGAATCGATGATCCTAGATAACTAAGATCTAAAACGAGACGGGAATGTTCGGACCTCTAAGGTCCCACAAAGGAAATAGCGGGATATCTTCTTCATCTCGTAGAGATACGACCATACTAGAATTGGGTCTCTCCATCCGGATCCAAAGTGATTTCACATCTGAGTCTGTTGCATCGTCATGGAACTAGAATCTACTCTTGATCATCTGGCCAGTGGCTTAAGCGAACTAAACCGGAGCTGAAGAGTCACCATTGGCATCTTTCTTGGAGCACCAAGTTATCCACTCGAGTCATCAAGCGTTGAGAGTTCTGAGCAAATCTTGTCCCGATCTGGAGCAGCATCATGTCAACCTCTTGTCCACTTATCTTCTTCTTGGACAAATAAAACAAATATTCAATGCTAACACGAAGACTAAACAAATAAGTCCTTATTTGTTTCTACCCATCTCTAATAATATTTTTATTTACTGTTTAAATAATTTACTAGTATTTTCCTTATTTTTAGGTGTAAGCGTTGGGAGCAGTGATGCTCTGATACCAACTGTAATCCCCTAGAAAATCTAACGCGATACAGTGGTGGAAACACTGTAGAGTCGGGATTAAAACACACTGTAACTATGTCTTCGTAAAATTAAAATGGTAAAGTCAAACAATAGGCCTTAACTAAAATGGCCAAAATTTAAAACAATCCACAAATGGAGGTTTGAATAATCCATAAGACATAATTATTAAAATAAATAAGCAGGATCCATAACTGCTCGCTAGCCCACCGAAGAGAAACACATATACCTGCCATGTTAAAAACATAATAGCCACAATCAGTGGGGAGCAACGCCAACGTTCTCCCAGCCGTAAAACATGATTTTAAAACTGTAATTACTATTATATGAAAATAGTAAAAACGGAAAATAGTAAAAAATTATTCATAAAAATAAGCTTTCAGTGAAAAAATATAATAAAAATGAGTTTTCCGGAGAAAACATAAAACATTTGCCAACCTGCAAATCAATTTATATCGATAATAAATAAAATAACCAATGTGGCGTTATGGATAGGACTTTCACTAGGACATGACTAGAAACTAGCTTCGAAAACTGTAGACTTAACTCATAACAGAATCCAGTCTCTAACTAGGCAACTCAACTATAACAGGACTGCGTGCAGCGAGGTCCTGGCCTGGTTTAAGTAGTGCACACCCCTCCTGGATACAAACCATATCCAGTTCAACCCGACGCGACTTATACGATGCGATATCTAAGTTTAAGGTAAATATACACTCTCCTGAACACAAACCATGCTCAGTTCAACAACCAATGCGCCCCATAAAGACACACCAGCCTTACAGTTGATGGCAAAACGTACATCCCAGACTATATTACTCTAACCCCACACTTGTCCTTATTCCATAACTCCAAAACATGGTCATTATCGATACTTAAAAGATATAATTATTGTAAACAATATGGAGAAAAAAGAAGTAATCACAATATTCTAAATGAGGAAACTTCTATTTTTAGAAACTTTACTAAAAAAAACATCATATCAAAATAGCAAAAATATTAGTTCATACTAATAAAACATTTTTAGTAAAAGATATGGATTTATAAAACTAATACTTTCGGCCTTAACAGTATTAATTTCAAAAATAAGGATAAATGGGTTTATGAAATTATTGAAATATCATACAAGTTATTATAAAATGATTAAAAATGTCTTGAACACTTTAGTACTACTAATTAGGGTGTTTCCAAAATTTATAAAACTAAAATTCCCTAATTATTAATAGTTTCAACAAAACAAGCATAAATAAGATTTTACGGCAAATGTCAAATTAAATCTTTTAACGTCTTTTCTTTAATTTAAATCATTAAACAAACTTAGAATATGTTAAGGGGCGATTTATCTCTCAAAGTTTCAGATTTAAATATTTTCAAAATTGCTGGAAAAATAATTCTTTTATGTAAGACGAAGCATTTTAACGATAAATCGTAATTTTGTCCAAAAATCATTACTATTAATTAAAGACTTTAATAAATAGTACAAAAATTATGTAAAATAGCTAAAATATATTTTTGGACATTCTGTCCAGAAAAGAGAATTTTCCAGAATCATTAAACTCGTTTTTTAAAGGGTTTTCTCGTTAATCGTCTAATCTCGACAATAACGATTAATAAAAATAGTAATTATAAAACGATTTAAGTATTAATATCCAAAAACTATTATTAAACTTTAAAAATAATAATTTTCCAGAAAATACTGTTTTTTTCAGATTTCAAAATTTTCAGATTTATGCAAAAGGCCAATAATCGAGAATTTAAACGACAAACACGGTTTTAACGATAAACGATGATTTAAAGTGATTAATTAATTCACCCAGTTAACAATTCCGAAAAATTATAAAAAATTTCATAAAATTCTTTATCAACAGAAACATCTTCCACGAAATATTTCAGATTAAAATAAAATGTTTAAGTGCTAGAAACAAAAATTGGTTTTTAATCGTTTTTGTTCATAAACGGTAAAAATTCAATAATCGATATCAAAAATATCAGAAAAATACCAAATTATTAAAAATCATTAAAAACTTCATTTTTACAGAATATAATCATATATTACAATTTTAGGCCGAATATTACGATTTTACAAACTAATATAACAATTTAATCGTTAATCTCGTAAAAGCGATAAAAATACCGAAACATGCAAATTTTCAACTTTTAAAATTTTTCCAGATTAGATGACATACATATACTGTCAAAAATGAAATATAAAAATATAAATGCAATTACACAATTAAAATCACGAAATACCGAGTAACATCGACGTTTCCTCTAATCCAAATCAGAATTGATAATATACTCGTCAGCCTCGGGATCATCCTCAAAATCTACATCACACGAAATTCATGATAGAAAAATACCATGAGAAAAACTAAGAAAATCAAGGTGCATAACGATCGAAAACAGCATCGATTATTACACTACAAGAAAAACTTCGCCGGGCGTCCACCTGTTTGGCGTCCTTGGCATATGGACGCCGACATGGCGTCGAAAAAATCATACGGGCGTCCACAGTCGGACGTCAAAATTGGCGTCCGATTGCATTTTGGAAGGACAAAACTCAGGCCGACAGGCGTCCACAGGCGGACGCCATTTGGGGTAATTGGCGTTCACTAGCGGACGCCATTTTGGGTAAAACGGGCGTCCACACATGGCGTCCGACAGTGGACGCCCGGCGAGTTGGTTTTGGCGACATATACTCGCGCACCCCCCTCTCCCCCATCACTCTCTAAAAAAAAATTACTCTCTAACTCTCTTCCTCTCCTCGCCGCGCCATTCCTCCATTCCTCTCCTCAAATTTTTCCTAAATTTTGGTATGTTTCTTACTTAGTTGTTATTCATTATATTTAGTTGTTGTTTTCTATTGTTATCGTTATTTATTGATAGTTTGCTAGTAAATATTGTTTAGGTCTAAATTTAGATTAGGTTGATTAGTTTAGGCCAAATTTGATTAGGTTGATTAGTTTAGCCCAAATTCGATTAGGTTCATTAGTTTTGCCCATCACAATTTTGATTAGGGTTTGATCAATTTGGTTTAATTGAGCTACAATGACCTCTAGGGCATTCCGTGAGTTTTTGTGTCACTTAGGACGGACCAAAAGGTGTCGTAATAATGCCGGATTTTCCCGAAACCACTTCTATCTTGATCGGGGTTGTAATTAGGTGTTAGCGGTGCTTTCAGAGTTTTGATATCTATATCCGAAAATTTGACCTTATTTGACCTGTTTTAGCTGTTTTTGTCGGACCTAGGCCATGAATTTTTGTCTTTCGTTTGGTTATTTTGGGATTAAATTGATAAATGAGTTCGGGTTTTCGTAAATTGCGATGAAATTGTGATTACATTTGTGATTACAATCGGTGACTGGTTTTTGTAAGGTCAATTCTAGAGTAATAAGACATTTGGGTTTACTTCGACGTATTAGGGATTAAATTGAGGAAACTTAGTTAGAGTAATTAAGTTTAAGTTAAATGGTGATCAAATTTTCGTTTAGTATGTTACAAATGAAGTTAGGAAAATTAAACTTTAATTTGTTATATATATTTTTTGAACATAGAAAATGAAGAGAATTGAACGGAAATGGATGTATGAGGGAAGACTTGATAAGAAGAGATGTCCCACCGTCGAATTTCTGAGGGGTGTTGAATCATTTGTCGAGGTGGCTAAAAAGTCAGTAGATTATGCATCGATGGGGGAGGTTAGGTGTCCGTGTACTAAATGCAAGAACATAAAATTTCTTGAGATCCTTGTAGTTAAGGAACATGTCATCTATAGTGGTTTTTTACCCCAATACTATAATTGGATTTGTCATGGTGAGCCATCTCAGTGTGAGGAACCCGAAAACCATCAAAATGAGGGGGGATTGAGAGGTATGATAGTTGACGTTGTGGAGTGCAATTTATTTAATAATGAGAACACATATGGGAATGACGACTCACCTAACCCAGGAGACTCACCCAACCCACAAGACTACCCTAACCCACAAGAGCCTAACCCACGAGCAAAGGAGTTTTTTGACATGTTGGATGCTTCGGAGAAACCGTTGTACGGTAGGTGTGATGTGACTTTGTTAGAAGTCGCGTCTATGGTAGTTAGCCTTAAATGTGAGTTCAACCTACCCTTTGCTTGTGTCGATGGTATTGCTGCCTTGCTCGAGAGGGTTATTCCAAAGGACAATATCATGACCTGATCATTCTACACAACCAAAAAGGTTGTGAAGGGACTTCAACTCCCGCATCAAAAGATTGATGCTTGTCCAGATGGATGCATGCTATTTTGGAAGGATGATGCGATGCTTGATGAATGTAGGAGATGTGGTAAGGGTAGGTATAAGATGGTTGAGGGGGATATTGTTTTGAGAGGTAGAAAAGGGAAAAGTGGTGTCAGGGGTAAGAAACCAATCCCAATAAGTCAGCTTACGTACTTCCCTATTGCACCTAGGCTTCAGAAATTGTATGCCACAAAAAAAATAGCGGAGCAAATGAGGTGGCACAAGGAGGACATTAGGGTACTAGGGAAGATGTGTCATCCGAGTGATGGTGAGGAGTGGAAGCGTTTCGATAGACTACATCCCCACCTTGCGTTAGAACCCCGAAATGTAAGGCTTGTGTTGTGCACTGATGGTTTTGCACCGTTCGGCCAATTTGGTAAATCGTACTCTTGCTGGCCAGTGATGATCACACCTTACAACCTACCTCTTTGGTTGTGTTTGAAGCAGCCTTTCATCTTCCTATCTCTTATTGTGCCCGGACCCAAAACCCCAAAAAATCATTTGGACGTTTACTTGCAACCTGTTATTAAGGAAATGAAACAACTGTGGGAGGTAGAGGTGGAAACTTATGATGTCTCTCTTAGACAAAACTTTCAGTTGAAAGCAGCTTTGTTGTGGACTATAAATGACTTTCTCGCAAACGGTATGCTCTCGGGGTGGTCTACTGCGGGTCAGAAAGCGTGTCGGTGTTGTATGGATGAGAGCAAAGCTTTTTATCTTCCAAATTCTAGTAAAATAAGTTGGTTTGACTGTCATCGACAGTTCCTACCAGAAGGTCACCCATATAGAAAGAATAAGAAGGCATTCAAGAAGGGTGAGGTTGTGCTTGATGACGCACCTGATCGACTCCCCGGAGATGAAGTCTGGGAGTTGATTTCCGATTACCCGTCCACTATCGACGGAACAGAGCAGGAGTTCAAAGACATCAAGAAGTTGAAAAATGGTTGGTTTAAACGTAGCATATTTTTTGACCTACCATATTGGAGGACTTTGTTAATTCGTCACAATTTAGATGTGATGCACATAGAGAAAAACTTCTTTGAGCAGTTGATTCACACGGTGATGGATGTGGAGGGAAAGAGTTGTGCCACTATAGGCTCCCGGCGAGATGTAAAGAATTTTTGTGACCGTCCTCCACTGCACATCAAACGGGATGGGTCGAAACCGAGAGCCTTGTTCACACTTGACAAGGCTCAGAGAAAGGCGTTGTTGGAGTGGGTAGAGAAGTTGAAGTTCCCTGATGGGTACGCCTCCGACTTCAAACGCTGTGTTGATCTTAAGAACCTGAAGCTGCAAGGGTTAAAGAGTCATGACTGTCACGTCTTCATGGAGAGGTTGCTTCCGGTATCACTAAAGAACCTTTTGCCACCGACGGTGTGGAATTCTTTAACTGAGATATCTCAGTTCTTCCGAGATTTGTGTTCTTCTACAGTATCAATTGAGGACATGACTCGGCTGGAGGATCAAATTCCACAGATACTTTGCAAACTTGAGATGATCTTCCCACCGTCGTTCTTTAATTTCATGGAGCATCTACCTGTCCACTTGCCCTACGAGGCTAAGGTTGGAGGACCTGTCCAGTATAGATGGATGTACCCATTTGAAAGGTACATAAATGTTTTTAACTTGATTTATACAATTAATTTAAACATAGCTAATATTTATTAATTGAAATACATAACTTGTTTATTTAGGTTCCTCAATCATTTGAAGAAGAAAATTGGTAACAAGGCTAGGGTAGAGGGATCTATTTGTAATGCATATTTGACAGAAGAGATTGCAAACTTCTGCTCCCTCCACTTCGAGAAAGATGTTCAAACAAAAACAAAGAACTTGAGCCTAGAACATTCGGTGTCCATTGATCCTACTATACCAGAGTTTTTTCAAAAGAAGGACGATGAAGGAACTTCATCCGCTGAGGGTTCTAGGACACTAGATGAGAAAGAGTATAGCCGAGCGCACCTTTACCTACTCTCTAATTGTGAGATCTTAGAGCCTTATGAGAGGCAATTTGTAACTGAATATGTAGCTGCGAACCCTGACGTGAACCCTGATGACGTTTGGAGTAAGCACGACGAACATTTTTCGAAGTGGCTCAAGGATCACGCAGTTTCCTTAGACATACATGATGACTTGGTTAGAAGTTTGGCATTTGGTCTAGTGCAAGCGGTTAAAACCTGGAAACGATACTCGGTGAATAGGTTCAATTTCCACACATTCAACTACGGGAAGAACAAGGCTAGATGCAACTTTGGTGTGAGTGTGTCATCTCTTGATGGTGATGAGTACTATGGTATTTTGGAGGATATTTTTGAGTTGTGTTATGCCGGCAAAGAACGAGCGTATAGAGCTGTGGTTTTCAAATGTGAGTGGAAAGACAGCTCCGTGAACGGGACCCGAGTGCATGAACGTTACAAGATTGTGGAAGTTAATCACACAAAGAAATATCCTATGTATGATCCGTTCATACTCGCCCATCAGGCGAAGCAAGTCTATTTTGCTCCTTCTCCTTGCTCAAAAAATGACAGAAATCAAAGTCAATGGTGGGTAGTCTTTACAACTAAACTACGGGGACAAATAGACAGTTCTCTGTTCCAGGAAGAAGCTGTTTCAACTGGTACACGCTTATCTTCTATTGAAGAGGCCATATTCTCCGAAGAAGATCAGGATGAAGGGGCAGAGGAAGATTTTGAGGACAATGTTGATGATGGACAAGGAGATTACATGGTTATGGATGTTCCGGAGATCCTTGAGGAGGATGACGGACACGAAGAAGGCAATTGGGAGGACGATCAAGTGGAGGGCAAGGAGACGGAGGAGGAGAATCAGACTGAGGAGGACGAGGCTGAAGACAATAACGACAGTGAAGATGACTAAGCGAGTTGTTGTAGTAAGTTATATTGATGATTACATGATTAGGTCACTGTGCTACTTATTTGGTACATTACTTAAATCAAGTTAGAATGTAGTCGCTAGTTGTTGTTAACATTGTTTAATTTGTTGCAAGGTGAAGATAATGGCATGCAGTAGATCGACCAGGAAACGTGGTGGGGGTAGTAGGTCTGCTCAGACGTCGACCACACAGCAGGAGGAGGAGGAAGTGATTCCCGAAACGATACCGGAGCAGACCGATGAGCATGAGGAGGAGGAGAAGCAGCAGGGGCAGGTAGAAAAGCTGGACAAGGACGATGCCGGTCGAGTGATTCTCAAACCTACAGGCACATGGTAATATAATCTAACTTGTTGATTATTCGTTTATAACATGTTTATTTTTGGACTACATCTTGTATGATTTTGTACATATATGTGCTTCTGGACTTGGTGTAGGTTTCTGCATAAAGATGTCGTCAGAGGCTGTACTACCAGCTACATGGTCGACAAAGGACAGGGGTATGCCTGTTGGTCTCAGGTGCCGGAGGAAGTACGGCAGTGGTGGTTCAACCAATTCCGGGTATGTGGATTGTTTTGCTACCGAGTTTTTAATTTATAATGAGGACTTTGTAAATAATTTTGATACTAATTATTAATACTCCTTGATTGTGTAGATGAAGTTCAGTTGGGCACCCGAGCTAGAGGGAAGGGTCTGGAGCCGGTACAGTGAGGCGTGCACACGACGTTTCACTTGTGTGATGAATAAACGACGCACGCGGGGGACTCCGCTAAAGGACCTTAAAGGTGTTGTTTTTATTTTGGTAATCAATTTTAACAAACAATCTAACTTCAATATTTCACTGTATTAAATAATATATTGGGTCGCCATATTTTAGGTGAAGCATTGGCGAGATGGGTCGCGTACCACGACAAGAAGGCCTTTAAGGTCAGGTCTGAAAGGGCCCAGAAGAACAAACTGGCCGACTGTGAGCATGAGGGCCACGCAAACCCGACACATCATCGGGGTTCTCGGTCTTCTTTCAGTCGTGCCAAGAGGGTATGATTTCTACTAATTAATACCGTACTCTTACTTGAATAATCGGAAACTATTTTCGCATAATTTATATTCACCTAATAACATTCGTACTCATTTAATAGATGCATGCTAAGCTCGGGAGGCTGCCAACCGCGGCGGAGATATTCTTCGACATGCATGGGCATACCGATGACAAAAAGACTAGCTTTAAGACGAAAAAGGATCAGGCGCTCTGGGTGAGTACTAACTATATCAAATAAATCGACTTTAGTTGGTAGATAACTATCTTCGATGGTTTCATCTAATAATAACTTCAATTGCAATCGTTGTTCTGTACGACGCAGGACGCCTACCAAGAAGAGCTAGCGAGACTCGAGGCTGATCATGATGTTGAGGAAGTCGACCCGAATGAGACTTGGTTCAAGGTCGCCAAGGGTTACAAGAAAGGTAGTGTGTACGGTGTAGGAAATGCACACGGTATGTACTTCACACCTCCCACACCGCGTGTCATCACCTGCACACAAATGGAGTACACGCCGGCCGGATCGCAGCAACCCGACCCGGAGAAGGACGCCATGAAGGAACAACTGACGGCCCAGCAGCAGCACCTGAAGGACCAGGCCGAGAACATAAAGAAGATGCAGGAACAGATGGCCATGTTTCAGGCCATGTTCAGAAATTTCAACCAAGGTCGTCCCCCGTCCCCTCCAGACGACAGAGACCCATTTGGTGATGGTGGTGGCAACTCTGGTGCTGCAGCTAGCTTCACAGTTTGCTGATTGTTTTTTGTTGCTGTTGTTGTAACTTAATTTGAGGATTATGTATCTTCTAACTAGTTTAGATTTGTGTATCTTCAAACGTATGTTAAATTTTTTGTATATAAGTTTTTTCAGCAGAAATGAGTCGAGAGATGAAGTGTTTTGGTTGACTGAGAGTGAATGAGGTTGAGGTATTGTGGATAGTCCACATTTGTGGTTGGTTGAGTGTTGTGGATGTGGTTTATATTGCAGGTTTTGGCTAGACATTGAACGCATGTTTACGGCCATGCAACAGCGTAAATAACGTCCGATAACGGACGCCATGACAGACGCCAGGGGAAGCTAGAATGGCGTCCGACAGTGGTTGCCAGAGGTCCCCAGATGGCGTCCACAGTCGAACGCCAACTTTTGGGTCCTGACGTCCGACTCTGGACGCCATCTGGGGACCTATGGCAACTACAGTCGGACGCCATCCATGGCGTGGACTGTCGGTCGCCATTTCCCTTGGCGTCCAATAGTGGACGCCCGTTAAAAAAATGGGCGACTGGTCATGGCATCCGCTTTTTGACGTCTGTTTGCGGACGCCCGTTTGCTTATAACGTCCACTGTCGTGGCCACTAGGTGGACTCCTGGGGCCCCTTTTCTTGTAGTGTTACCTTAACGAAAGGATCGGAAAGAGGATTAATTTGAAGCTAAAAAATGAGACGATCGAGACTCGAATTAATCAAGAATCAGCCAAGAGAACACGGGTGAGTGCCACGGCCAAGTTTTGTTGAAGAAGATGTTGTGGTAATTTTTTTGTTAATGCACAAAATGAATGTAGAGTAAAGGAGGAGAAGGGGGTTACTACACTTAAAGAGCATAAATGATAGTAAAATAGTTGAAGAATCTTAAGTGCATCTAGACAAATATGGCTGGCCAAAGGGATAAGAAGAGGTGTAGGAAGAGCTTGAGTAGTAAAGCCTCAATTTAATGAAAAGAAAAGAATCTTACGTTTACGGTTTAAAGTGATAAAATGAAACGTGTTAGTAAAACGTAGTTAAATTGCAACAAGAAGCTTTGTCGGTCCAAAATATGATTTATAAGTTGATAAAAATAAGAATCGTAAAATAGTTAAAGACATTTTAAAGCAATTCGAGTAAACCTCGCGTAAGAAAATAATTATTCGCGAAGCTTCGTAATAGAATCATTAATGGCCAAATTTTCATAAATAAATATATTTACTACTTGAAAATATTATATAAATGTATTTAAACATTTTTAGGAAAAAGAGTGACTTAAATTCAAGTTTTAAAACGTCAATTCAAAGAGGAATATAATTCCTCGCGGAAATTTAATTAGCTTATGAAGAAAATCAAATAAGTAGATGTAAAAGAATTAAAATCTTTTAAAATAAAAATAAATATCATTAAACTCAAAATTGAAGATAAGCTTGGAAAAATGATGACACATAAGCCAAAATGTGATAGAGTTATAACGATGTCATAACGGTAAGGAATAAAGATGCTAGAAATATAGCGGGTGTTACATTTTTGATCTATACGTAACATATGATATCAAGGTTGAGATTATGAAAACAATAACTCTATTATTACGTTTCCACATCAAAGTGAACCATAATACTTAAATTTTTCTTTTGTTAAATGCCTATTGGTGTTCCAAAAGTTCCCTTTCGAAGTCCTGGAGAGGAAGACGCATCTTGGGTTGACGTATAGTGCGACTTGTGAGATATATTGGATACTTTTATTTCAGATCCATACCGTTCTTTGTTCCCCTCCCAAGGAGGGTTCTTACGAGTTACTCACCTGTCCGCCACTGGAAACACCACATCCCGTCTGACTTGCATGTGTTAAGCATGCCGCCATCGTTCATTCTGATCCAGGATCGAAATCTCCATGAGATTCATAGTTGCATTACTTATAGCTTCCTTGTTCGTAGACAAAGCGGATTCAGAATTATCTTTCATTCCAAGGCCTAACTTGTATCCATGCGCTTCATATTCGCCTGAAGTTAGCTCCCAAAAATATAGCCATCCCTACCCACTCACGTCAATCCCACGAGCCTCTTATCCATTCTCATTCAATCACGGTGGGGGGCAAGTTAAAATAGAAAAACTCACATTGGGTTTAGGGATAATCAGGCTCGAACTGATGACTACCACCACGTTAAGGTGACACTCTACCACCGAGTTATATCCCTTCCCTGTCCCCATCGCGAAATAGAAATGACTAATCCTAAGTCATTCTTCTTAATTCTAAGTGAGCCGGTCATCAAGCTTTTGGTAAAGTTATAATTTAAGTTTAGAAGTCTGTATAGTAAACCTCCCGGTTGATATTGCTACAGTTCATCTTTTTGTAGGTGAAAGAAAATTTTCTTCTTTTTCTTGTATTTACCTTACCTCTCATCCATTCCCCGGAACCAAGGCTTGGAGTTTACACACACTTCACTTGTTTTAGCCCTTTTTTATCATGTTTAGGTAAATGATGAGTAGGAATATTAGTAGCTAAAAACGCAGTAAAACGCTCTATAATGGCCTACGAGCTTGTTTTGAGTGAAAAGCCTGCCAATAAGAATGCTAGGAAAGATCGTCTCTTTATTGTACTTTTCCACTACACAAAAAACCTTAATGCTGGTCACCGATGGTCTAAGAGCCGATGCCAATGAATAACTCTAATCTTGAGAAGACGTTCAAATAAGGATTTCATGATCCGTAATTTCTATAGAGGTAGAGGGGCTTTAGCTACTCGACCGGAGGGAGAGGACTCAACAGGGTTTCGATCTGTTTTGTTCGGCTTAACAGAGGACCTCTCACTCTCTCCTTCAGGCAGTAGATTGTGGACCATCTGTTAATGGATGGCTTCTAAAGTCAGGGCTCGATCCTGCGCAATTGACTTACTTCATACCAGCTAGTATCTGACTTAATTAATGCACTCACAAGCGTTCGCATCGCTTACAGATCAGAACAGAGAGGTGACCACATCTTTGAAGAAAGATCTATTGCAGTCCGGTAGCTAAGGCGGAGTTACCATCACGTAGTCGTTGGATAACGAGGCCTCTCTTGGTTCGAAATCTCGATGACGCATTCCCGTTGGTCCTTAGTTAGGCTGTATACCACGATATCATCGAGGTAAACAACAACGAAAGGGGCAATGTAGGGCCACATTCATCAAACTCCAGAAAGTGGCTGAAGTAGGTCTAGTGACTGTAGTCTTACCTGACCTTTCCGTACCTCCATCTTCGTTTTGTTGGTTGATTCGAAGGTTTGCGCATTTGAATAGTATGCCCATTCGCTCACGGTTTGTTTCGTGCTTATGCACTCTACTCAAATGCAGTTGCATGTTCAGGCAGACCAGCGTGAGTGCAAGAATGACATGGAAATCTAGCTTCCCCTTGTGAACAGATGGCCCCCCGATTCTTGGGTACACTTTCTAGTGCCCAATATTTCTCTGCTGAATCGATTGTTGTTACATGTGTCATGGGGAAACTTGGATCCACTCGCTCCATGTTGGGTGTGAACTCTTTCTGGTCCCTCTTTAACAATCTGATCTTTCACTTTATTATAATTCTATTTTTTATATTATTTTTTATTGTTATGCTTTTGGTGATCCTAGGTGGGGAGATAGTTATAGCCAAGTGGTGCAGAATAAAGAGGAGTGGAGCAGACTCATTGGCTATTGTTCCGGCCCAGAAATAGTCCCACTTTCATTGACCAAGCCTGAATGGGCTGCTCCTGCACTTGGTTTCTGGGGAAAATGGTGTGCCCACTTGCTGGTTGCTTCATTGGATCATTGCTCGACTCGATGGATACTTCTACTGGTTTGCCGAACGGAGAAGCTCTTGTTTTCTTTCAAGAGTTGGTTGGTGGCATGGACACCTAACCTTTTATTATTTATAGTAATAGTCGCTAGGTGTTCTAGGTCGAATCTGATGTTATGAAAAGGGGAAGCTCAAGCCCTAAGTTAAAGGGAAGCTTCTTACATACTTATTTAGCTAGGCTTCCTCTTATACTGCTAGTAGGCAGATTACTTCGAGTGACTTTTTCTTCGGTATGAAGAAGAGGCCTATCCTGGTTCATTTTTCTTCGTAAGGGGACTGAGTATGGCGGGGACGGGGAAGCAAAGCTTAGGAATTGACAAGACCAGCCTTTGGAACATACGCACGACGCTTCCAAGAAAAGCAATAAGTATGACGATTGTCCTCTAAAATCAAGAAGCTTGCTAGTAGTAGCTTCAGTGACATTGGTTGCTTTCAGGTATCCCCAAACATCGAAAAAATGGATAAGCTTGGTCATCATATATGACCATCGCGCAAAGTAGGATACTATTTTTTAATATAATAAAAAATAAAAATTTTAAAATTTTTGTAATTTGTGAATATATCTAACTTTTATTTGATCTTAAGATTGTATCTTAAGGAGTCTTAAAGGTATAGTGAGATTAACTCACTTCCTATAGTGAAATTACAAGAACAGAATGTCTTTTATGCTGTTCTTCTTTTTTATAGTAAGACTTATATATTCACTCTAAAGGGCGAATTTAAAGATACATATTTTTTATATAATTTCTTACTGTTAACCACTATAAGATAGATAGATTGGGTTCCCTCTCGAAACAGAGATTTCATCGATTACATACGATCGATCTTACTTAAAACATAGTAAGACTTGCATGTCTTAATCATATAGAAAATGAAGAAAGATGCTGAGGGAATGCATCAAAAGCTACTAAGCCAGGCAGGCTTCTAATATTTCTACTGTCCTACGACTCAATGTCTTATTATTGAATTAAGAAAAAGCTTCCATTCCGATCAGAGTTTAGGCTGTAGTGAAAGATTCTCTCTTTCTTCCCCTTCTGAGTGAATTTGTTCAAAAATTCTCCAATAGCATTGTGAAGGGGCCCACCTCACCACTCCCCTTCCCTTGGCCAACTGCTCACTTAAGGAATGCGATGCTGAGGCCAAGGCCCCTTTTTCCATGCCTCATCGACGTCGGCGCTCGTGCGCCTGGATGAGCACTCGTAACCACGAATTTAGCAAAGTCAAGCAGGACTGTCGTTCTCTTTGCTTTTGGTATTGTTCGTTCAAAACTTGCTGAAAGTGAGCAATTTGATGAGCCCTCTGGGCATCCTTTGCTTTATTCAGCTCAATTTTGATTTCGATAGCATCTAGTTCCACTTTCTTTGATCGGAATACGAATGAAATAAAAAAGGCCATCATTAGGGCAAATAATGCAATAGCCTCGGTTAGAGCAAAGCCCAAAATAGCATAACCAAATAATTGTTTAGCCAATGACAGATTTCACGCCACGGAATGAATCAAAGAACTAAAGACGTTTCCAATACCGACAGCAGCTCCCGCTGAAGCAATTGTAGCAGCTCCGGCACCAATTGATTTTGCACCTTCTAACATCTCGACTTTCTCATTCTCGTGACGCTTTTTCATAATCGATTTTCTCTTCGTCATTCTTTATCGATTCTTCCCCTCCTTCCTTTTTTTATTGTAAAAAAACTTGAATAAAGAAAAAGAAGATCAAAGGCGACAAAGACCGCGAGTCGGATCCAACCCTCGAGCCACGAGGAAAACCACTCCTCTATTTCTCTTTTAGAATAGAGAATCAGTACTAGGACTAAGCCAAAAAGGGCGTTTTGTATATCTCGTATCATGGATATTTCTGCTTCTCTGACTGTTCTGCTCTCCCCCAATAGTTGGCTTCTTCTGAAGTTGCTTCGCAATTAACTATCACTATAAGCCTTACCTTCACTTTGCTTCTTGCTCGCTCTTCGCTCGCTCCCTTCCTATGCATAAGTCCGTTCCATGAACCATGAAAATCATAAGTGCGATTCATGCCTTGCAAATTCTTTCTCACCTATAGCTGCGAATTGTTCTCAGGTTAAAACCCCTTCCAAGTCAAAAGGACGCGAAGTGAGTGAAAGACCTCGACTAAGTAAAAAGAGGGTCCAGAGGAGCTCTGGTAATCTGAGAGTTAAGTGAAAGGGCGTGTTAGCACGCAATGAGTTCAAGCAAGAGTGATTCCCACATCCCGCTTCTTCCCCTCTAACTTCAAATCCTTCGACAAATCCTTCGACTTCATCTTCCTCTGTAAATGCGTCAACTGCTTCTTCGTCCTCTGCTCCAGCAAACGAGGTCATTTCTTTTTATACAGAAAGCACCGAATGCATCTAAGTATAGGTAGCTGGTTTTACACTTTTTTGGATGAGATTCAAGGTTTAAATAACGTTGATCGCATGTATAAGATAGATTTGCTAACGTCATTAACTGGTATTACTAAAAGGTAGATTCTCTTAGCTGCTAAACCTTATCTTGGGGATGATAGCTATATTCTTAGACTAATACTTTCTATGTTATCTCTTTCAATCTATAAAGTAGATTCAAATCAATATATTGAATTAAGATGTATTATACCTCCTATTGGAGAGTTCGCAAGAACACTATATGATATGGTCCTAATAGAGATCTTTTATAAGCATTTGAAAAGAAGAAAGATAGAATTTCATAGAAATCTATATGAAGTCTTCATACCAACGTATTCTAGTATTCAATCTTTTAACGAAAAAGAATGTCTTAATTTATTAACTTCAAATGGTTTGACTGGTCAAATCTTCACAATAATGAGAGGTATGAGCATACGATTCGGTATGGCTTTGAGTCTTTATAAGAATAATTATAGACTTCTCTTTAAGGAATGTGGTAATGTGGAAGTAGAAGATTACAATCATTTTCTATAATCTTTAAAGTCAACTTAAGTCAGAAGTTTCTTTTCATTTAAAATCGTGCCTACAAGAAAGAAATGCATTCGGGAAGAGAAAAGGCGCACCGGCCGAACTATACCTTCGGGTCAATGTCCCCAAAAGCAAGGAGTACGCCCGCGTGTTTCAACGAGAACACTTAAAAAGCCTAATTCAGCTTTACGTAAGTGGGTCAAAGTACAGTTGGCCAATCGTCATGATATCTTTACTCACATTCAGGGCGAAGGTCATTCATTGCAGGAACATTCTATGGTCTTAATAAGAGTAGGTAGAGTGAAAGATTCGCCAGTTGTGAAATCCCATTGTATTCGAGGAGTGTTTGATTTGCTTGGAATTCCTCCAAGAAGAGGAGGCAGATCAAAATATGGTTCTTCAAAAGAGAAATCCATATGAAACGAGCGTAGGTTACGTAGCGAGTGTGTTATGGAACTTCAATTTCTTTTTTCATTGCTTTTATAAATGAGACCCTATTCTTTAATTTAAAGAATGAGCATAAGGATGACCATTTGGTTTCGATTTTCAAGTATGCAATCGGGGCGTTGGCCCTATAGAAATACCGTTTCAGATCGACGTTTCCACTCTGGCATATTTTTCTTGAAATCAAAATTTGTTTGGGCATATAACTAGATTAGTCTAGTACTTTTCTTAAAAAAATTGGAAATTTCAATATTGATACGTTTCGGATCGTCAGTCAAAAGCAGAGGTTGATTCCGGCTTATAGTGATAGGCGCGTCAGTGAAGTTCTTAAGTCTTGCGGTCTCAACCCTGTACTCAACCAATCCCGACAAGCGATCTACCCTGCCATTGGTCATCCCAACACGAGCTTACTTCACTTAGCCCGCCTACTTAACCCACTACTTAACTTCATCCCTAAGGAGTATCCGTGGGCCTATGGTACTGAAGAGATACCGCAAGGATATCGTCGGTAGGAATTGGATATCGTGTGTGTTCCAACTTTATCCTATAGGTAAACCGCATCTTAGTCGGGCATTTCATCCCGAAAAAGTACATTTAGTAAATGAAAAATGAGGTTAAAATAGAGATTCTTAATATAGGAAAAATGTCATTACCAAACATTCAGCTCTATGTAAAAAGAAAGAATCGGCGGGTAAACAGATGGTTTCAAGCCTTGGCTTCAATCCTTGATTGGGCTAAAGTAAGCTGCAAGGTGAGGTTTGGGCCTTTCCTTGCCTCTGGTTAAGCCCCTTCTTACGTAAGACATCGTAATCTCCCCGCCTTCCGCCAGTAAGCAAGGACAACAAGATATCGAGCAGGCCATGAAATATGTATAATAGGAATTTAGAAAGCCTCCCCGGAAAAGAGGTTTCGAGGCTAATCCCTTTTCTTAGTTTAGGGATACCTCTATACGATTGACAGGAGATGCTTGCTCATAAAGGAGTATACACAAGGGCCATCCTTGTTTTCTCGATCCACGCTATGATTCATTAAAAGAAAAGGGTTCACCTTAGACCACCAGGGAATTGAACCCCGAGTACCCAACCGGCATGCGTGGGTAGATTCCTTCTGATCTTGAAACTGAACAACGTAAAGAACGAATATTAACTTTACAAAAATAAGGAACATAACGAGGGACATTATAACATGGACTCACGACAAAGAGCCCATGCAGGAGGGTTCTTTCAGGACTTGTTCAGAACTATTGGGATGATTCAGTTACCATTTTTTTTACCGGAAGATCTTAACGATGAATACAGACATGGAACGGATTCAGAAACAGAGCCCCTCCGCAGCCTCTTACTTAGGCAGATGAATCTCTTAGAGAGAATCGTGGTGTGCTAAGGGCTGAAGTTCGAGTTCATGCTTTTTTTGCTTATGTATGGATTTCCCTATCGGTTAGCCGGAGAATGGGGTATTTACTTCCTCCCTTCATTCTTCTATTCAAGTGGGAGGAGCAATAGTCTGACAGTTGCCAGCTCTTCATTCTGATCTTGATTGCTTTCCGGTCCATTGTTCCATTCTATAGCTGATGTAGCTTAACTCCATCTCTCGTTTCGGTTAATCAATGAGTGGGGACATGAGAAGTAGGCTTAGCTGCCCTCAGAACACTTTCTAGCCTCCTAAATCTAAGCTTTCTTCCTTCACTTATGAACTATAACCATCTCCACAGATACTATTTCAAACTGACTTGAGACTCTTTCTCGCCTAACATCTCTCAGTTCCTTATGAACATTGATTTGCCCTCGAGTAGCTGAAGTAGGGGAACTAGCGACTAGGAAAAAAGACTACTCACTATTTGACC
This sequence comes from Agrostemma githago, assembly GCA_958450325.1. NCBI lineage: Eukaryota > Viridiplantae > Streptophyta > Magnoliopsida > Caryophyllales > Caryophyllaceae > Agrostemma > Agrostemma githago. Next base: position 30,091,924 of record OY288249.1, read on the forward strand.
ATCAAGCTTGTGGACAAGTTGCTTCCCTTTGGTCGAGCTAGTAATAGAATTCTAATAGTCAACGAAAGAGTTGACCGAGATTCTGGAGTCAACCCTACTACTATATCAATTATTTTGGAGTTCTCGTTGGAGAATTCTAATTAAGAAAAAGCATAATAGAAGAAATGCGGTGGACTTGCATAATTTGATTAATAATACGACGGAAGGAAGAGAGGCATTAGGGGCTTTATATATGAATGAAAGTGGGTAAGGGCCTAGCTTAACCCTCCTAATCAGGTCGGAGGTGGAGACCGGCAAAGTTCATCATTAAGTGGTATAGTGTTCATAGAAAATAAGGCGTCGCCCAACGAGTGACAAACTCTTTTTTGGAGGCTCGCTTGGATGCTAAGGCAGTTCCGTTTTTCTGGTTTTCTAGATAGAATCTCGCTCGTGGAGGAAGAGTATGCGTGCTAGCGCGCTACGGCTTAGGCAGTTAATCGGATGAGATAGCCCTTCGGGCAACGACACTCTTGACTTCCGATCAACAACTTGGAGGGATGGCTGAGTGGCTTAAGGCATTGGTTTGCTAAATCGACATAGAAGAAGATTTTATCATGGGTTCGAATCCCATTTCCTCCAGCACGGAAGTGTAACGAGAGGGCGAAATTACGTGAGAGAAAGTACCCCTCGATGGAGTCTCCAGTCCCCCGGAGGACAGAATAGCACTACTTAGTGACTAGCAGCAGAGAGCCCGTTGCGCCTTATTTTTTTTACCGGCCTATTTTCTATAAGCAAGCCCCCTCCGACGGTCCCTGGACGGCTCTCGGTTCTTGAGCATGTTGGGAGATTAGGCGCCAGTTGCTCGAAAGCTTTACGAACAAGCGAATAGCGCCCTTAACTTAAACTTTTTTTTGGTGAAATGTAAGGTATTGCATTCATCAAAAAAATATACAATGAAGGCCATATTCTGTACAAATAGTATCAAAGACAAATTTAAAAAAGGATCACAAAATTGTTAACTCGAGTCAACAATCATATCCTATACGTCGAAGGCATATACCATCTTCATCAGTTACTTCATCATTCTTATTGATCTTTATGCGAAGTCTCACCTCGGACAAGATTTGTTTCACCACTTTTTCTGGTCTGAGTACAAATCCGTCAATTTTCGCCACATTTCGCTGCTTCCAAACATTATATAAAGTAGCAGCAAGCAAACATGCAGACATTTTCCAGGTTACGGACCCATCAACATCTTGTATAACCCAATTCATGCACAGCTTCAGTCTAGTGTGTTGTTCAATTAGCAGCAGCACCTTGGAGCTATACACACAAAAGACTTGTCTTTTGTGTTGATTCTTTTCTGCATAATAATCCAGACAATCAGAGCATATTTTTGTACGTTCTAATGGTTTCACACAAAATTCGTCCATGAAGCGGCAGTGGGCTGGGGAGCAATCCATTCGTAAGCACTCCGAACAGAGTACCCTTTGTCATCCATCTTCCATCGATCATTAAGGAACCCATCTTTCAATTTATCTTTAACCTTGCATATAGTCTTCCAAGTCCAAGGAGCATCATTGGGCGAGATATAATCACGTCAATTGCCTGCTTTCAGATAAATATTGGAGACCCATTTGATCCATAGGCTATCTATCTTTTCATATATCCAGTTAACAAGTTTCCCTATAGCCGCAATGAAATCTTCAAATGCAAGCGTAACTTAAACTTAAAGGGCTTTTCTCTTTATTCTTACTTCACTTAGCTTTTATTTGAATAAAAAACGTTAAGGACGCTATTCGATGTAGAAAACAGACTTTAGAAAAGTGGTTCAGGTAGCTCAGCTGGTTAGAGCAAAGGGCTGAAAATCCTTGTGTTAGTAGTTCGAATCCACTTCTAAGCGGGCGAAGGGTCCAATCCAAAAAGGAGGAGCGAGTTCGGTTTGAGTCTTGATCGATCGGGTAGATCTATATTCTTCGGAGGGTGAAACAAGGTGTAGCGCAGTCTGGTCAGCGCATCTGTTTTGGGTACAGAGGGCCATTGTTTCGAATCCTGTCACCATGATGTGATGGGCTGATGTGCACAGACCCGTAGGCCTTAAGGCTGACGAAAAAAAGCAAGAACATTTCTCATTTTTGGTAAAACATGATTAGACTTTTTTCTTGACTTTCTAGGGCTCTCGGTGTTTTTGTAGCCATTTTATTTGGACGGATCAAGAGGAACCGCTATAGTGACGGTATACTAACAGCCTAGCCTATGGTTTTCTTTTTGTACATTGGTCATTTTTTCTATTCCTTTCTAAGACTTCTTCTTCTATTAGTTTTTTCTATCTTCTTTGTGTGAAACTCGAACGCATGGACTGGGTTCAGACCCTCTTTTTTTAGGGGTTGGTGATCTTTGTATAGCCGCGTCTTGTTGAGTCGGTGCTTAGGCTTCGAGAGTGCTTTAGCCTTGGCTATTATTTTCTTTTTTTCTAAGGAAAGCCTCTAGGCAGGGGGGTACAGGAGTCTATTGTCGAAAGTCAATGACTTTTATAAAAAAGGATAGAGAAGGCTCTTCTGTCTAAGGGGTTTTCTCGGGAATCGTTGTTTAACAAACGACATCAGATCAGAGGCCATCTATTCTCATCTATCTTCGGGGGACCCCTTTCTCGGAGTCGACATAGAGAGGCTATCTTGACGATATGTAAAACTAGGGTACACACCATAGCGTTGCATATCATCGTATCATGGAGGCGATATATAATATCTTTTCTCTTTACAAAGAAAGATATTATATAGGTAGATTTGGTAAGTAGTTGGGATTTCTTGTGTTTCGGGTGGGAAAGGTTGGTTCTGGAACTCCCTTGTCAAAGGAAAGAAGGGTCCTGATTCCGGAATGGAGCCGTATGACGCGAGAGTGTCACGTACGATTCCTTTGAGAAGGGTGTGAGACCTCCACCTATCAAGCCCGACAAGTGGTTCACGGAGCTGCATCCTTACTCACCTGGTCTATGCACATTGCTTTCTCCAGGAGGTTGGCCACCTATCCTAGATCTTCCCATTTCCAAGAAGATCCCGGGCTCGATCTGGTTTAGTATCAAGGTGATTCTCTTTCTCTTTCTGTATATATGGGTCCGCGCAGCATTCCACGATATCGTTATGATCAACTAATGGGACTTGGCCGAAAAGTGTTCTTGCCTCTATCATTAGCTCGGGTAGTCTTAGTTTCTGGTGTTTTAGTCACCTTTCAATGGCTCCCTTAATTATGTAAGAGGAGTTGCTCTATTGAGTAATGGGAAGTGGGCTACTCCCCGAAAATGTCCATAGTTGGTTGGGGTTCAAAATATTCTTTCCAAAAAGAAAAACTTTTTCTTGTGATATGCCAACCTGAACCTTCACTCCGATCGTCCTCACTACCCTAGGTCTCGCTGAAGACGCTCCTTCGTGTCCGTTCTGAGGTTCAGTTGCACTATATCTCCGGTTCTTGGTAATGCCTTCTGTCTTTTTGCGCCTCATACGCCGGCTCCAAGAATTGCTTGTCTAATGACTAGATCCTGGTAATGCCGAGGCACGTCTTAAAAGAATAAGTTCTCCCCTACGGGTCCACCATCGTCAACTATCGATGACCTTCCTGAAGTGTTCTTCCAGCGCTTAAAAGTATTTTCTTTTTAAAGTTTTTTTTGTACACCTGTAGAGCTGCTCATAGTCGGTATGCAGTGCTACTATCTAAATTAAGTATCAGAAGGAGAAGGGGGAGAGATTCAGGTGGCTAGGCATCCGTTTGAGTTCGAGATCGAGACCCCAAAAAATATAGAAGCAGATTGAGTTGCAGGAATACATGGTTCAATACCCGATTTGAGAACCAGGTAACTTAGTAGCCTCACCCATTGAACCATAGTACCCAGCTTCCCTCGCGTCCGAACCCATATGTCTTGTATCATTGATATGCCACAAACAAGGAATGCCAGCGGTAGAGAGAGTTGGGTAGGTACCCCCGCAGTTGCTTCAGCTGCTTACCTTGAACCGAATAACACTACCCGTATAGGTATAGACTAAGGCGGATTCCATTGGATTTAACCCGACCGCCCAGCATATGAGTAAGCATCAGTAGTTTCAGTTGATGATCCTGAGGCAATATGATATGAGGAACAATTCATACAAGGTAAGCTTCTTCCTTAGCGATCCGTAAGTAGAAGATTCAAATAATATGAGTAGTGTGTGGCAATAGAGGAAGACATATCCGACTCTTATGGAACGTAGTCCAGTCCCTATATATGCTTGGTTTAATTGATTGACTTTCACTAGCTTATCTTCCCTTGGACAGAAAGATGTTATGCTTGAGCCAGCTACAATTCTCAATTTGTTCCCGGGGAGGGAATGAAAGGTGATGTAACATAACTTGAGGGAGAAAGAGACTTACATTGGATAGCCATAAACTGGAATGAGACTGCCTGGCTTGAAGGAAACTCTGGCAAAGACCTGGATAAACCATACCCTGAGTTAGCTTCCTTTGCCCTTCACCTAGATGGATGAACTGGATTTGACTTCCTCTTTTTTGAGTGGGAACATCCAGAACTCCAACTAGAGCTTAAACTCCACCCCAGAAACAACAGGGTTTACCATTTTTCATCTTTATTCTGCAATTGAACTTGTTTAAGAACTAGAAATGCCAGGTTTTTCCCTAAAAGAAGACTTTCGTTAAGATAATTCGCCCATACAGTAGAACAAGGAGAGCAATCAACGCTTTAGCTACTTTAGGACAATTCCCGCCTTAGGGACCTCTACTCTGACAACAGCTACTACGCATCCCACATCAGATAATGCTATCGACGAAACAACCCTTTATCCAATTCAAATTTATATAAAATATATATAAGAGAGATCCTATAAGAGTGCTTACAGAATAGGCACTACATTTCAAATATAACTAACAATTGTCTAAAATAAACTAATTCTTTTTCTTCTTTCGAGAAAAAAATAGACTCCGTGAGCCACTTCAGCAGAAGGTCTTGAATAGACTATACGAATTCTCACAAGGAGAGAGAGCAAGGAAGAGCAATCTTCTAATCCGATTTCCCATGGTAAATAGAAGCCAAGGCGCAACCGCAGGCAGAGAGATGTGTATTCCGGAAGAGGGGTGTAGTCTACGGTGCAGCCGCAGGATGCTCTCAACCGGGGTATGCATTCCCAAGAAAGGTAACCACAAAAATGGTTTAAGGCTTGCGGAAAAGCCGGGCACATTTCGTCTTATGTCGAACCGAAGGTTCCGTCTCTCTTTTCCCGCCAACAAACATGAAGTATATTGTGGACGTTCGTCCGCACCGCCCGCCGCCCCGCACGCGCCCGCGCGGGATTGACCCAGTTTTCAACGTGTGGCGGCGGCCACACACGCGGCCCCTTCCCTTCTAGGGGCCTGTCCGATCTCGCATACGAGGCGAAGTGCCAGACCTCAATTTTGGATGACGATCCGGACTTGTACTAGACGGTTGCGGACACCCGTGTTTCCGTTTGGGAATTGATCGAGACGTGGTTGTAAATGTTTAAAGGTCGATTCAATTGGTAAGGCGACCTTTTTAGTGAACTGAATTCGTTGCCGATTTGTGGAGTCGCCACCGAGTCAATTATGGGGACTCGGAAACCGTTCAAGTCGACTTTGATCCCATACCGGCTCAAAGTTGAGTGGCACGGGACCTAAAGATAAAGACCTGTACCCTTAAGCACTCCATGCCTTGAATGACTCTAATTGCCAATGGTTTCGGACATCCAGAAACCGTCGATTCTGAGTAAGGGGTGAGGGTACGTATTGGGAAGCCAACATCCGATAGATGTCAACACCCAATCCCGCCCGCACTATAGCGGCCTCTACTAATCAATCGGTGGGCTGATATCCTAGTTCTTTTGTTGTGGTGGAAGTATTGTAACATCCGTTGTTTTAACCCTATTCCTTTTGCTACGTCGGTTGTTTTAGGACAAGTATTTTCGTCAATGTAGTTGAGTTTACATTCTTTGCAAGCAATTTCACGTGACAGGCAGGCCATGAAAAGATGCACGTAGGAGAGTAGAGAGTACTAGTATTATACGTATTAGCAAATCAGTTTTAACGCGATAATACGGATATTAGTCATTCTCGTGGTATACCTTACCTTGTATTCTGCTTAAGATGCGTCGGTTCGGTATTAATAGGGATGTGTCGAACCCAATAAGGCGAGCACTAGGACTAATACGGAATCCGACCATCGCTTTGTTCAGTTTTAGTTATTTTACGTTTTGAATTCCGTGTTAGGTGATTTAGCATGCGATTATAAGGTCATAAAAGCAATAAATCATACGAAAAACTGTAAATGCGAATGTAAGTAAATCATGTAGTGAGGAGTTGCACCCTCGGAGTATACACTAAATGGAACACGATGCATAGATAGTTTGAGAACGGATCTCGGAATTACTCGGGTCTATTTGGTGTATTTTAGTGATTGTGGTTGAAGTTGGGACTTTACGTATCTTAGTATGTGTAGTGGACCTAGTGTCCATGCCTAGTATAGTCGTAGTGCATAATAATAGAAAGTGCGAGAATGGAAAGTTTTGTTTAGATGACAACCAAGTGACGACTCGATCAAAAGGCGGATCCTCCTAGCTTGACCAGTGACTCCGGCAGAGCTCCGTTACCGTTTGACCTTCCCGCGGCTATTCCGGCAGAGCTTCGTTACTAAGGACTAGTTCTGCGGCTAATCCGGCAGAACTTTGTTACTAGTTTTGCGCTAGTCATCACAGGCACCTCGGTATCGAGTGGAGTGCTCGAAGGTGAGGAGTAGTATCGATGTCACTTTTTTTATCGGAACTACAATCAAGTGGATCGTTTGCCTCGGGTGTCGGAGTGCGAGCCCTTAGCGAGAGTTTAGAGGGAGAAGAGAGGAGTGAATTGTGTCGTAATGAGGGCGTGAAGGGGGGTATTTATAGGTGTTTTCGGCCCTCGTCGCCCATATGGGCGCCCGAGCTGGGGCGTGCTAAGACTCAGGCGCCTGGGTCCGAGCGTGGGGAGACCCGGACGCATCAGGTGGTGCGGTTGGAGTTTTGAGGATACGGTTTTGATACTTTCCAAAACCGAGCGGGAGGAGCGTGATATGTTTCTTCGGGATTAAGTTTACCCCGGGTTTGACCTAGCATCGTGCATTTAGTGGGCCTCGGGTGTTCATCCTAACGTTCGCTTGGCGCGGTGTTGACTCGGTTTGAGTGTCGGGACCGACTCGGGGTCCTGGTGTCAAAATTGATTCTAATTAGTGTCTATGTGACCGTAACGACACGACTAAGGCTGCCATCATGTTAGTTTTAATTTTTCCAAGTAATTATTTGATCTGTTCTATAGGAAATCTATCTAAAACATCGCGAACCCGCGTCGCGTTGCAGTTCTATCGTCATTGGGTGTTTGTTGGGCACTTCTGGAGCCACCAGGTCCAAATCTTGGTGTCTACAGAAGCTCCCATTTTGACTGAGGCTTGGACAAGGCGAAAGTCAAAGTATAGCCGCCCAGGTCAATCGAAGATTACGACTTTGCGCCAGTCCGGTCGGGTGGTTTTATGTCTAGTGGACTACGTGTTGAGGCTCGCTAGCCAGGGTTTAGGGGTCATACCTGTCGTCTTCGCTTGCGGTTGCTTGTTTGGGCCCGGGCCGTTGCTTTGCTATATTGTTCTTGATTCTTTGTGCGCGCGCTTTGTCTTCTTCGGTTTATTTAAGGTTTTGTTTAATTTTAAGCGCTTTTATGTGTTAGGTGTAAATGTATTTGCTTTTACTTGGGATGCTTATGAAACCTTGGTGACATAAAACGTTCGAGGGCGTTGGTCTCCGCTCGAGCGATCCTCTTTGTTCGGATTTGTTTTTTTTTGAATGGTTCAGGATTTAATCGAATTAGCTTCGGTCACAGTCATTGCTTGGGTTGTTATGTGCTTTGGTATGAGTGGTCTTGTTAGCTAGTGGTTCTCGTGTTCGTTTATCGCTAGGGGTCGATATCGATTAAAGGAGGTTTTAAGGCTTGCTTTATGAGTTTGAATTTACTCCTAATTCCCTCGATTAGTACCTAAGCCGGTGCGGGCTTGTCCGGTTAGGTTTCCGGCGGGGATTGAATGGAGGTTTGCTCAGTCTAAAAGCACGATGAGTCACTACTCGTCGGAGAATGTGCTGGTGAACTAGCTGCGCCTTGCAGATGTAAGTCTCTTTCTTATAGTTTGTTTTAGTAGGCCCACAGGTTTAGGATTATTGAAGCGTCGGTTTTGGTTTCATCGCTTGTTTTCTCCTATGGTCTAGTGTTTGCTTTCATTTTGAACGGTTTGTTTTTCTTTTAGCTAGTAGATTCGGATGATGCTGTTCAGCCCCCAGACTTAACCTTGACACTGCTCGGGGTCGATGTGGCTGGGGTAACCTTTATGTAGCCTCTTTCCCAGTGTTCTGCTGAGGAGACGAAGGCTAGGATGGATTGGCGTGATCGGGTATACCGGGTAAGTTTCGGTTTCTGTTTTGGATTCTAAGGGTTAGGTTTTGTCTGGCTAACTTGCGTGGTTTCACCTTCCATGTTTCATCGGCTTTCCATCAGCGGTTGTGGCAGGCTGCCAACTGCTTCAGGGTGTATGCCTCGAGGGTCTCCCGTGATACTTCGGGACCTCGATCGGTAAGTGCGTGTACCTAGGGTTGGCTCTTAGATTGTTTGTGTGTCTTCCTCAAGTGCGAGTTATGATTGCAGGACATTCTCGATATGTTGGGACAGCTGGAGACTCGGGTGACCGAGCTTGAGGCGGAAGCGGCTGAGGCGCAACAACTCCCGCAATCTCGGGCCGACGAGATTACTCAACTTAAGGAGCGACTGGCTCGGTCTCAGGGCGAGACCTTCGCGCGGTGTGAGGCTAGGTATCGGGTTGAGAGGGAGAGAGAGGATGAGGCTATAGGTCGTGCTACAGGTGCTAGTGAGGAGGTTGGAGAAGTTCCCGAGACAGTTACCCTTGATATGTTGTCGGGAATGGACGGTAGTGGGTCTCCTCTCCTGGATTTAGAGGATCTAGGTTTGGTCGACAACATTGGTGGGCTTGTGATAGCCATAGGCGCAGCTTCTAGGGGTCCTCCCTGGTTTTTGAACTCGATTTAACTTTTTAGTGTTTGAGTTGTTTTAGTTTAGTCTTTGCGTTTTTGTTTTGTGAAATGCTTACCTAAATTGACAAGTAATCACTTCATGGTTATTTTATTCGTGATTTCATCGTAGTTTAGGAAGTTTTACAATGCGTTGGGGTTGCATGAGAGTACGAAAGCGTTTTTTTGGATTTTTGAAATGCGTTAGCTAGTTTGAGCCGGGAGTTGGATCAGATAGTACGTCGATTAAAACATTTTGACTCGAGACGGACGAAATGTAAGAGGTCAATGTGCTATGACCGAGTGCACTATAATGCAAATGTAGTTGTTTCGATATTCATAATGAGGCCGAAGCCGAAATCTAGGCTACCTTTGAAAAAAAGTTATACCACTTTTTTGTATATTCAAGACAATGTCGTACTGGGCTTACAGACGCGAGTTGACAACAATCGTTAAAGGCTACGACATGCCTAGGTGGGGTAGCTTATCCCTCTAAAGAAAAAATTAATGAAAAGACATCTAAGTCTGATGGATCCGATGGACGAAATGTACCATCCGTGTGGACTTGACACTCTTGTGTGGGCATTTCGGCTGTTGGAAAGGGATTTAGCGACTTCAGGAGGTCGTTCCTGACGTCCGTGGTTGTCGGATGTGAGTGAAAGGTTAAGGATCGTGGAGATTACCGTATTACAGAATAAGGAAACTATGTGGGCTAATGTCGCTAAGCGCCCGACCAAAGACGGCGTTACCGATCCTAGTGTTTGTTAGATCATCTACACAGGTCGAGACCGACAAGACCCATATTGAAAATGTGAGTGAGGAGGGGAAGTGACATTGGCTGGGCTTGCTTTTGGCTAGGGAGGTGGAAGCTTGCGTTAGGAGGGTCAATGGTGAGAGACTCAAGCAAGCACACCCGAATGGCGAGGGAAAGGAAATGTTGGACGTGTAGAGCCCAGCCGTTTAGTACTATGTTCTATTAATTGATATTATGTGGCGTATTAGTACTAGTTTTTTTTGTAGGGTTTTGCTTCACACGTCGTCATTTTTCGGGGTAGCCGAATTTCGGATGCTCGATGCAAAGGGCCTCGACAAAGGCTTGATTTAACTGATTTTTTTATTAACGAGAAACACATTTTTTTTTTCTTTTTTTTGTGGTGGCTCGCAACTCGATTCTTCATTTTGCTTGGAGCGCCCTTTCGGGTTTTCACTCCGTCCTCGGCTCACCTTTGTTTTGTCTTTTTTTTGTTTGTTTGACGACGGCTCGCAACTCGTTTCTTCATTTTGCCCGGGGTGCCCTTTCGGGTTTTCACCCCGTCCTCGGCTCGTCGTTTGTGCTTCGTCATTTTAAAAAGGAGTCCCGGTTTGTACATGAATCGATTTACCGATTTTGTTTTGTTTAGTTGTTTGGTTGCACCCGGAGAAGGGTTGCCTACGTATCCGCTTTTGAACGGAATCAAATCATGTTCGTAGTTCAATTATAGATGTGAGTGATTTTGCTTTAGACTTGTTATGCCAATTGTCGATGTGAGATGCTTGGGGTGTATTCCCCCTAGTTAAAGAACTGAGGCGGAGGGATTAGGTGCGACCTCTTGAAAGTGACAATTACCGAGATACCGTGTTTGGGTCAGGGTGACTGGCTTGGATGGTTTTGGAATGTGGAGCTAGGTAGTAAGTGGTTTCTATAGATCAAAATCTGGAGCTTGATTTTTGTGGAGTTAAGGCTATGGGGTTACGGTTTCATAATGTGGTAGAAAAAGGGGAAGCTGAGTAAAAATGACCTAGACTTCAATCGGGTGGGATGTAAATCGTGGGATCTGATTTCCATGTCTGGCCCTAACGGTTGGGATTATCCTATTGAGCTTGAATCCCCTAAATTTCGGCCTGTCTCCTAACAAGTGTCTCGGGAAGGTCTTAAGGGTTGTAATGTAGGGAGGCTAGTTTTTGGGTGCTAGCTGACTGGTCTGTTCATTTTTTCTTTTTCTTATTTTTTTGCATTTCGTTCGGACTTTGCACTTAAAGTCGAGTTGAATGATTGGGGGTTTCATTTTGACCGTTGAGTTTGGTCTTGATCATTGAATTGGGCCGGTTTAGTTTGGCCTTGGTTTCATTTTTCTTTGGCTCCTTTCGGCCATTTCAGACTCTTTTTTTCTTTTTTTCAGACTAGCACCTATGGTGGGAATTGGTCGGTCTTTATTCGAGGGATATTTATTGTGGGAAATGGGTTTGCCTTCCGTCTTTGATCACAAGCTAAGAGACTATCTAGATTTGTCATAGGATTCAGTAATGCTCGTTCTAAGGGATGTCTATGTGGCTTTCTATACCAGACATGGAATAGGTAAAAGAAAGGAACACGGGATCTTGGTTCTTGTAACTCCTCGTCGTTTCGAGGTATGTTTGATCGTTATCGATAAATGGCATAGTATCGAGTTGTAAGCGAGAAATATATGTTTTAATCAAGCGATTGTCGAGGCGCATTATAAAGGAAGAAAAGTTTATTTCTTTTTAGGGTTTTTCTATGGGGTACCCCTCAACTATCGGCTTTTCCAAGTGGTACCCCCGCCTTTTTCGAATTACAAGATGTATCCCTAAACTTTGTAAATTAGTCTATATTGTAACCAAAGTTATAATTTTCCAACGAAAATTTTTCAATTGATGATATAAATAGTGATTATTCCCTATTTTACTTTCATCAACCATGATATATTTCCTCAATTTACATCCTTTATTCGAAAAAATCCATTCCACCACACTACGACATGGGGGTAACGGAGGGATTGAGGTTGAAGGATTTAAAAGAGTGAGGGAGATAGGTCGATGTCGGCCGACAACAGAGTGCGTTTTGATGGGCATTTGGTGGCTTGGTGAATGGTAAGGAAAAAGAGGTTGTTTGTAGCATCAAATAGGATTGATTAATATGTTAATTATTCATTTTAAAAAAATGGTTTTAATACACTTATCCCTTTGGTTATGATATGGAGTGATAAGTAAAGTTTAGGGATATACCATGTAATTCAAAAAAGGCGGGGGTACCACTTGGAAAAGCCAATAGTTGAGGGGTATCTCATAGAAAAACTCTTCTTTTTATTGATAGTAGTAAGCGGGTTAGGTGCCCGAGACATTGTTTTTAGGGAGGTGGAGGTCAGGTCCCCTCATACCTCTTGACTTGATGCGAAAAATAAAAAGAAATTTATTACATTATTAGGTCTATGCCCTAAGACAAACTAGAGTCTGACTCGGACACAGATTTTACTCGTCTTGGCGGGTGCTTGCAGGTTGTCGGGATCTTCCTCGATATTCAGGACATTCTTCTCTATGGGATCGAGGTGGGAACAATCAATGGTGTCGCCAAAGATAGCATGGACACTAAATGGGTTTCTGGTATTGTTTGGTTTCTCCGGTGGAGGGAGAGGAATCGTCCCGTTTTCGATCATGTCTTGTATGACATGTTTGAATCGAAAGCAAGAATCGGTATCATGCCAATTGCCACGGTGGTAATGGCAATACTTATTGGCATCCCACGACTTCTCTTTTCTGGACACGAACGGTTCTGGGGTCGGGCCTATGGGTTCGAGCTTCCCTTGCTCGGTTAACCTTTTTAGAGCATCGACGTATGTGATGCCTAGTTTGGAGAATGTTCTAGGGGTAAAGTTTGTTCTTCCTCGGGTGGTTGGTTCGACTAGGTGCACTTCTTCGATTTTGTTATTCCCGGATGACCCATAAGAGCGGGTTCCTGTGGATGTAGTTGGACCCTGATAACCTTTCCCCATTATTTTGGAGAAAACTCCCTTCCTCATATCGTCTTCTAGGCGTATGCCTAAGGTGGATAGCTCCTTAAAGGTGTGGATATTTTGGTACCTAAGGTGAGAGGCATAAGCGGGTTTAAGGTTTTCGACGAATTTTCCTACTAATGTAGCTTCGTCCGGACGGTTTACTAGCTGGGTGCTAACCTTTCTCCACCTAGTCAAAAATTCGGAGAAGCCTTCCTTCTCGTTCTGGGAAAGGACCTCGAGGTTTCAGATGGTAACTTGTGTTTCGGAATTATCCGCGTATTGTTTTGCAAATTCTATGGAGATGTCATCCCAGGTGGATATGTTTTTAGGGTCAAGGCAATAAAACCAGCATCATGGGGTGTCGTCTAAAGAGGATGGGAATATCCTAGCGAAAAGGATGGGTTTGACCCTCTTAATGGCCATGTAATCCTTAAAGGCCCGGATATGGTTGAGGGGGTCCTCAGTTCCTTTGAACTTTGGTATGTCGGCTAAGGAAAAGTTTTCTGGTAGCTAGTCGTTCACCATTTTAAACTTTCGGTGATTTTCGAGATGGGCATTGTAGCCTTGGTTTAGGCGCATTTGGTTTTCAAGAAATTCTATACGACTCATGGCAGACTGTAGGATGTGGTCTTGAGGTGGTGTAACGGGGTCATTAGGGGTGACTCCGGCAGGAGCACCGTCTAGCGGCGTGGAGGTTAAAAGGACCTCGTTGAGGATCCGGTTATGGTGTTCATCAGAGGCCTTATCTTCCAAGTAGCCTGGGCGGCAATCGACGTTGTTTACGGATGCGTTCATGGTAATGATGGTGGCCTGTAGGTCTCGGATTATGTTGGCTAAGGTTCCTACGGTGTTATACCCGGATTGTTCGGCGTTGTTCCCACTATGGTTACTTGTGTCCACGCTTGAATCTCCTGACATGACTCCGGAATTGGTCGTATTAATGAGAATGGATCTACCAGACGGCTTAAAGACTCAAGGGAGACTCGTTGTTGTGCGACATGGAAACAAGGCCCTCGATTTGCGCGTGTTTGCGGTCATTGAATTAGGGACTCGGGTGCTTGAGACTCTCGGTGTATTCGGCAAAGCGCCTGATGAATTTTTGGTCTGGGACGAGATGATTTGACACAAACCTCGGGGGTGAGATTTAAAGAGGACTTTCTCGAGATGAGACGACCCAAAATGTAAGACCTCGAGTATAAGTGACCCTAGCCACTAACACAGACAGTTAATCACACAGTTGTACGACCGAGCTTTTGCGAAGGAAATTTTTTTCGAAAAAAGCGAATTCGTAAAATTGGGGTGACGATGGCGTGATGACATCGTTTGTGACTTGAAAGTGTGTTGCTACTTGTGCATCGAGGATTCGACGATAGCAAAACGCAAAAATGTTTTTTTCTCTTTTTGAAATGAACATGGTCCTCAGGGGGACCGGTTTTGAAAATAATGAAGTGACGTTTTTATCGAGACTACAATTAATTAGCTAGTTCGATATTTGTAGTTTGCGTGGTGCTCTAAAGGTGTGACTGTATCCTTGTCAAGGGTTTAGGTAGTGAGTAGTTTTTTTTTTAAAAAAAAAGAGTTGTTGTTTTTCTTTAAAATGAATGATCCACGTTTCGACAATGGATGGTGGTGTGTTGTGAAAAGTGTTTCGGGAATGTAACCGTTTTGGATTCCTTGACTTCATTAATTGAAGCTTTGGTTGTGTTAACGGTGTGTGTGTAAAAACATTTCTTCTTTTTTGAAATAAAATGTAACCGTTTGAGGTACCCTGATCCCATTGATCGGGAGTAACGGTATTTGTTGTTTGAGGGGTTTTATTTTAACCACGTGATGGCGTTTGAAAATATATTTTGTTTGCAAATGTCGAGTGGAAAATTTGCCATGGCGATGGCATCTGAAAATGTTTTTCCCTTTTTGAAAATTATGACTTAACTAGAGTATCGGTGTTTCGTTTTGGAAAGATGAGACATTTTTCAAAAACGGAATTGGGTGCATTTGAATATGTTGGCGCGGTTGAATCCGGATTTTTAGTGCTTTATTTGGGTTGGATTGTTCAAACACGCTACACATAACTAGGAATGCATACACTCGTGCAGGATGCAGACACGGGTAGGTTAGGGTAGGCTACCGCCAACGAATAGTCTTCCCTTAGGCATTGACAATTATCTGGGGAGATGAAAGTCATACCGTTCGTTCAGAACTATCCACTTATTAACCCGCGGGTTACGCGTTAAGCGGCCGGAACGTCAATCGAGGATCTCTCCACATGTCCCTAAAGATCTTAACGCGATGAGGTCGATTGGTCCTAATATCGGTTAGGGTGGGCTTTTTAGTGCCGAAACCTGTAGTGACCACAACTAGGAACTAAGAAATGAGCTTCACCGACCTTGTTCATGTTACACCACCATTGGAAACTTGTTTCCAAATCCCCAGCGGAGTCGCCAAACTGTGGACGTCCATCCGCACCGCCCGGCACCCCGCGCGCGCCCGCGCGGGACCGACCCGATTTTCAACGTGTGGCGGCGGCCACCCACGCGGCCCCCTCCCTTCCGGGGGCCAGTCTGATCTCGCATACGGGGCGAAGTGTCGGACCTCGATTTTGAATGACGATCCGGACTTGTACTAAACGGATGCGGACACCCGTGTTTCCGTTTGGGAATCGATCGAGATGTGGTTGTAAATGTTTAAAGGCCGATTCATTTGGTAAGGCGACCTTTTTAGTGAATTGAATTCGTTGTCGATTTTTGGAGTCGCCACCGAGTCAATTATGGGGACTCGGAAACCGTTCAAGTCAACTTTGATCCCTTAACGGCTCAAAGTTGAGTGGCACGGAACCTAAAGATAAAGACTTATACATTTAAGCACTCCATGCCTGGAATGACTCTCATTGCCAATGGTTTCGAACATCCGAAAACCGTTGATTCTGAGTAAGGGGTGAGTGTACGTATTGGGAAGCCAACATCCGATAGATGTCAACACCCAATCCCGCCCGCACTATAGCGGCCTCTACTAATCAATCGGTGGGCTGATATCCTAGTTCTTTTGTTGTGGTGGAAGTAATGTAACATCCGTTGTTTTAACCCTATTCCTTTTGCTACGTCGGTTTTTTTAGGACAAGTAAATATTGTCGTCGAGGTAGTTGAGTTTACATTCCTTGTATGCGATTTCACGTGACAGGCAGGCCATGTAAATATGCACGTAGGAGAGTGAGAGTACTAGTATTATACGTATTAGCAAATCAGTTTTAACGCGATAATACGGATATTAGTCATTCTCGTGGTAAATCCTACCTGGTATTCTGCTTAAGATGTGTCAGTTCGGTATTAATAGGGATGCGTCGAAACTAATAAGGCGAGCATCGGGACTAATACGGAACCCGACCATCGCTTTGTTCAGTTTTAGTTATTTTACGTTTTGAATTTCGTGTTAGGTTATTTAGCATGCGATTATAAGGTCATAAAAGCAATAAATCATACGAAAAACTGTAAATGTGAATGTAAGTAAATCATGTAGAGAGGAGTTGCACCCTCGGAGTATACACTAAACGGGACACGATGCATAGATAGTTTGAGAACGGATCTCGGAATTACTCGGGTCTATTTAGTGTATTTTAGTGTTTGTGGTTGAAGTTGGGACGTTACGTATCTTAGTATGTGTAGTGGACCTAGTGTCCATGCCTAGTTTAGTCGTAGTGCATAATAATAGAGAGTGCGAGAATGGAAAATTTTGTTTAGATGCCAACCTAGTGACGACGCGATCAACAGGCGGATCCTCCTAACTTGACCAATGACTCCGGCAGAACTCCGTTACCGTTTGACCTTCCCGCGGCTATTCTGGCAGAGCTTCATTATTAAGGACTAGTTCTGCGGCTAATCCGGCAGAACTTTGTTACTAGTTTTGAGCTAGTCGATCACAGGCATCTCGGTATCGAGTGGAGTGCTCGAAGGTGAGGTGTAGCGTCGATGTCACTTTTTTTATCAGAACTACGATCGAGTGGATCGTTTGCCTCGGGTGTCGGAGTGCGAGCCCTTAGCGAGAGTTTAGAGAGAGAAGAGAGGAGTGAATTGTGTCGAAATGAGGGCGTGAAGGGGGGTATTTATAGGTGTTTTCGGCCCTCGTCGCCCATATGGGCGCCCGAGCTGGGGCGTGCTAAGACTCAGGCGCCTGGGTCCGAGCGTGGGGAGACCCAGGCACGTTAGGTGGTGCGGTTAGAGTTTTGAGGATACGGTTTTGATACTTTCCAAAATCGAGAGGGAAGAGCGTGATATATTTATTAGGGATTAAGTTTACCCCGGGTTTGCCCTAGCACCGTGGGTTTAGTGGGCCTCGGGTGTTCATCCCGAGGTTCGCTTGGCGCGGTGTTGACTCTGTTTGAGTTTCGGGACCGACTCGGGGTCCCGATGTCAAAATTGACTCTAATTAGTGTCTATGCGACCGTAAAGACACGACTAAGGTTGCCATCATGTTAGTTTTAATTTTTCCGAGTAATTATTTGATCCGTTCTATAGGAAAACTATCTAAAACATCGCGAACCCGCGTCGCGTTGCAGTCCTATCGTCATTGGGTGTTTGTTGGGCACTTTTGTAGCCACCAGGTCCAAATCTGGGTGTGTACATATACAAAGACTTATTCTCATGAATGGAATGAAAACAAAGAGTGATTCTTCTTCCCAATCATATGGGACAAATGCGATCTTATTCGCGTATACTACAATAAAGGTCTTATTTAATTGCTCGAAAGGAGGGATGTATTAGCTTGAGAGTAAGAGCTATATTAAATGAAATTGAATTAAATATATTAGTTATGCAAAGTTCTTGGGTAATTGACTAATAGGGATCCCCCCGTATGTAAAAGGAGCTAGGTGAGGAAGAGATTAAATTAGATCTTTTATCATGCAACTCTTACAGTGGCATTTTCATATCTGAAGCACTTTTACGTGAGGGAATAATGATTCCTTATTCGTCGACAACGCTAGGTCTATCAAGCCAGTAAACCTCAAGGTAACAGCCGGGTGTAGATCCTATGGAGACGACGTCAGCCCACCAGCCAGAAACAGAACAAATACAGCTGCAGCTTCTGAGTTCGTATGACTTCGCTCTCGTTGTGCGTGGACTTCCTAATCGAACTAAGATGGATTGGGCTGTTGGCTCTGAAAAACTTTGCTCGGGGAAGGAATAACAACATGCTTTTAAGGCTGAAAAATAAAGGAATTCTTTTCCACGGGCGGCAGGAGGGGAAGCTAAAGTAAGCGACTCAGAAAGGTCAGGTGCTTTTACATCTCATACTGTGCATGGAGTCCAAGTGCTAAGGCATTGGTTTTGGGAGTAGAACAAGTGCCTTAGATATGAAGTCAAATCAAATCAGTGACAATCGTTCGAATGCATTCTAGGAAATCATGGCACCAGATCGTAACGCGGCATCGTAGCTTCCTGCCTCGCGCCAGCCCTGGTCTTGTGGTCTTTCCTTTCGCTGATGTCTATTTTCACCTAATGCGCGGCCAGGTGGGACCTAGATGGCTGGTGGGTCAATAGTGAGCCGTTCAACCAGCCATCTACTCATAGTTTTGTGTCAGTTCCCGTTCCAATGAAGTCAGAGATCCCCTCAAGGACTCTCGATTTGGCTGCCGCTATTGACCTTGCTCCAACCGAAGGAGGCAGATGGTTTCACTATAGCCACTAGCGGCGATTCCCGTGGGAAGCACTTGTCTTTCATTACTTGAGCAGGCACTCTGGGTTAGTGACCAGTCTTCAGAGTTGCTTTTCCATAAAAGCTCGGCTCGTCGAACTATTTTTCTTTTAAATTTCTTAGAATGAAACCAAACATAAGCGATTTCGAACATTTCTTTTCTATAAAAAAAATCTGACCACCCATTCTCCAAGCGTCAGATGCGGGATTACCACTGTTTGTTTACTGGCTTGATATAATTCAGAAAACACTTGTTTTCTCGAAGCCTCTTGTTCATATCTCTCATCAAAAGGTGTGATTCGATAATGTCTATCTAGTAAACCTCTCGCTAACCCGAGCGAACATTCAAATATCTGTCCTACATTCTTTCGTGAAGGTACTCCTAATGGATTAAAGACCATATCAACGGGTCTTCCATCTTGCAAATAAGGCATATCTTGTCTAGGCAAAATTTTGGAATTGATACCTTTATTTCCACGTCTTCCGGCTACTTTATCGCCAACTTTTATTTCACGTTTCTGTAAAATATATACATGAATTGTTTCTGGATTATAACTAGAGCCCCCTTTTTCTGGATCCATCCCACATCATTAACTCGACCCCTACCACCTAAAGGGAGTTTTAGACACGTTTCTTTGGATGTGGATACCTGAATGCCAAGTATGGCTCGTAATAATCTATCTTCGGGGGCATATGAAGATTCTTTTGCCATCTGGGGTGTTAATTTACCTACCAAAATCTCTCCTGTTTCTACCCCTGATCCCAACCTCACAATTCCATTTTTTTTTCTAAATTACGGAGTAAATGGGCTTCTAAATGTGGTATTTCACTCGTGACCCTTTCGGATCCTTGACTTGTCACATAAGTCTGAATTTCATATTTCCGTATGTGAAAAAAAGTGTAAATATCCTCATATACAAGACGCTCACTAATGAGTACCGCATCTTCAAAATTGTAGCCTTCCCACGGCATATAAGTCACTAATACGTTTTTTCCCGAAGCTAGTCCGCCCCCAACTGTAGCAGCACCATCTGCTTAAATTTGCCCCTTTTTTTTCATTTACCCCGTGGAATCCAAGGGTTTTGGTGCATGCAAGTTTTTTTGTTGGAACGTTGATACATTACTAATGGAATGCTTTGAATATCCTCATTACTTGAAAAATAATCTTATCGGTATAAATGATCTTTTCCTCATGTTCGGCTATAGCGAGAACCCCTAAATCTAGGGCCGCTTGGCGTTCCACCCGGTTCCAACAATGCATTTCTCGTATTGAGAAAGAGGAAATGCTTGACGTTGCATATTAGAACTCCTTAAAGCTCGATTTCCATCGTTGTGTTCGATAAAAGGAATGAGGGAAGCACCAATAGAAAAATATTGGGAGGGAAAAAGACTTCGAAGACGAACCTGTTCCCACGCAATAGTCAGGAATTCTTGACGGTATCGAGCCAAAACAACATGTTCTTTCTGAATACCTTGATTAAGGGCTAAGGGGTTACCCGTGGATACCATATAGTATTTATCTCTACTTGGTGATAAAAAAAGCATCTGGACGGTTGTGGATCTCAGAAATTTTATAAAAAGGACTTACGCACCTAAGAGAAGGAAACTCCCACGAAATTTCTTGCTTTTGTTTGCTGAGATGGTACGAATGGGATGGATGTCACTTCCTTTATAATCTTCCTTCTTTTTTTGTTCTTTCTTGACTCTTGATTCAATTCATCTGCACCAGCAGTTGATTCGATCACAGCTTATTCTCATACTAAAGCACCGGATAAGATCACACCGAAAGGGCAAACAAGAGCCCATCCCTACTGCAAGAACGGGGAATCTACTAAGAAAGGATGACAAGACAGTCATTCAGTGCAAGTGGTATCCTATATTAAGATAAGATTCCGGTTTAGTTTAGAAAGGATCTATCCCAAATTGAATAAGAGAAGAAATCAATGCCCAAAACTCCCACGCTTTCCGGATCATTGCTTAAGAACCAAGCGGTCATTTCCTTCTTCCTGAATTGGGAGAGCAAGAATCAGTCTTTCTTCATTTTTCGAGAGAGAAGAGCAGTCAAAGAATGCAAAAAAATGCAACCTAATATCCTTCGTCCTCCTCTAACTCTCCCGTTGGTCGAGCCTGTAAACTTCCTCTAGGCGAGATGTAAACAACCTCCACTGAGGAATGCCTTCTTTCTCTTCTCTGAAGTCTACAACAAACAAGTCGGAGAGGCAGGATTCGAACCTATATAGAAAAACTTCAACAGATTTACAGTCTGTCGCTTTTAACCACTCGGCCACTCTCCTCTTACCGGGCCGAGGCCCTCCTCAATGGGTTCTAAAAAGGAGGCGATTTGTTCGCTAAATCAATCAAGAAGCTTATTGAGAAACTAAGACTATTAGCTTAGCTAGCGTTCCGGGGGAATCTAGTCATTTTGTCAGTTCATAACAATCTTTGTAAAGAAAGGGGCAAAGCTTCGTAGACAGCTTCCCTCTCATGTAGTCGTCGGTCTTATTCCCCAGCCTCCCTTCGTCGCTTCTGGCGAAGCTGCGAGCCTACTTAAATAGCTTACGCCTACTAAGCCTAGTCTACTAAAAAAGGGCTACAACAAGCAAGCTCTCCCCCTTCCTTTGTTGTGGGTCGCGTCTTGCTTTACCGCAGGCACTGAATGAAATGACTGGAGATCTTCCTTCCTCCTTGCTAATTACCAAGAACTTCGTTGCCACTACTGGCGAAGAAAAATGCGACCATCTTACCCAAAAAGAACTCGGAGCCAAAAGAAATTTAAGTCTACAAGAAGCTGGCAGAGCTTTAGCCATGCCATTGGACCATATCCATCTATTCTACCTAAACAGTAAGCCTTTTCTTGTTCGTTCTTCGAATGACGCTAGTGGAGACTCATTCCTTCCGGCTAATGAAGATACTACTTCAGTCTGCCCATTCATTCCCAGTGGATCCTTCTTCTCCATAAGAATTGAACGAACTAAGTTCACCTATACGATAATGAGGAATAAAAACCAACAAAAAACTCCCCACTTTTGATGTCCCACGATTCTGCTAGTTTAGAAACGAAGGAGAAGGACGGGTGAAGCCCTTTGGTTTACGTTTTGTTACGGCACGCCTGATTCCGATGGGGCTTGTCCCGACTCCTTATGCATTGTATCAGTGAATGAGACCAGTCAACCGATTTTATAGGCACGGAAAGCCCTCGATTAATATCATGGCTAGAAAAAGAAAGCTTCAAAGACGAATAATGCTATGGCAAACCCTACTTACCTATTATCAGGGCGTGGTTGGTGTGTCACTAGGTCGGTAAGGGAACCCGTAGCAAGGCAAGCTACGTGAGACCAAATTTACATCGAAAATCGCCAACTTGAACACAAACTAAATCTTGAATTCTGTATAGAAACAAAACGAACCACTTCTATTCTCGGAGCTAAGGTATATGAAGAATGGCTTTTTGGTCCCTTTCATTCAGTGGTTAGGACATCGTCTTTTCTTGTCGAAGATACGGGTTCGATTCCCGTAAGGGATAGGTACTAATTCTCGGTTGCTTTCAGTTAGTGTTCATTGTTAAGTGATTGCTTGCTATCTGGCTGAAAAATGTGGGGAAGAAGCTTCCAGCAAGCAAGACGAGATCACCACTTCTCTCAGTATTGGACTTTCTTGAACAATTGAATTGCCATAGATGTATTTTCTTACAATTAGGAATTTCCGACAGAAAGAATATCCATGCATGCCTTCTTTTTATTCTCCTCTCAGCCTTCTATTTTTCTTTTTAGCATTACTGCCAATCAGTATAGTTCCAAGCCTTCTCATTCCATTGTGCCCTAGGATTCATTCGTATCTTTTTTTGAATTCGCCAGAGCGATAGTTCTTCAAAAGACGTGAACCCCGAGTGGTGATGGTGGCTGGTTCATCTTCAAGGCAGGCGAGAAGGCATAAAGAATCGGCCCACCTTTCCATATCGAGGACCAGCTCTTCCACACCGTGAAACCGTACCGAGATACCATCATGTTAGTCAAGTTTTAATATTCTTTGTTACTCAAGCGTTGCTAGGTGGTGAAACCGAGGTAATCCACTTAGGACACTGTCTTTGCGGATGCGCGTAGTGAAGAATCTCTAACTCAGCATGGAGTGAGTCCCAAGCAAAGGAAAGAAGGACATGAGATGCATAGAAAGGACTCAAGGACAAGACAGGACTTGCGCATCTACCAAAGACATCTAATTGAATGGATTCGGGATTTCTATCAACATAGATTCAAATGAACTCCTTGGGATCAGAGTTCCCTTGAAGCAAAGAGCGAACACTCTTCCTACGCCACTGTAACACCCGCTATTTTTCCTAACAATTTTATCCTTTCCGTTATGACTCTTTCACATTTCGGTCTTGCGTTTCTTCTTTTTCCAAGCTTTATTTTAATTTTTGAGTTTAAAGATATTTATTTTTATTTTAAAAGATTTTAATTTATTCAAGGTTGGTGTATATACTAATCAACCAAAACCCTAAATGAGAAATGATAGGCAATTAGAGGCGATCTTGAAAAAGTGACGACACAATAGAGGTTTATCACCATGGGAAAGAAATCAGCGAGCAAGACTAAGAGTAGAGAAAGAATTTCATTGCAGAAGTTAAGAGATATGCATAACAAGGATAAGACGAACCAGAATCAGAATGAAATGGAAATAAAAGGTCCAGAAGAAGAAGACGGACAGCGTACTAAACCTATGCATGAACTCATGGGCATCCCTGGTCTGGACTTTGAAGATAAGGAGATAATGGAAAATAGTCTATGGATTACGCAAAGGGGAAGAAAGAAATCATCGGTGCAGAAAGAGGTACCCCTGAATGAACCTATGCCAGAAACGAAAAATGATGAAGAAGAATCATTGCTCCAATTTTCCGATGAAGATGTTTCAGAAGAGATAAACTATTGGAAAATGTTGTCTATTGTTATATTTTGGGGGCGAATCCTCCTTGGGAGGTTATACAAGGATACGTGAACAGGGTCTGGGGAAAATATGGAGTCGATAATATATCATTTTTACCAAATGGAATTTTCCTTGTGCGATTTAAAAATGGGGAGGACAAAGAAAAAGTCCTACTGGAAGAATTTCCAATGTTTGACAGCAAGCCATTAATCGTAAAGCCATGGAATCAAGACATGAATTTGATGAAGGAGGATGTGCAGGCTGTCCCAACGTGGGTTAGAATCCATGAACTGCCCCTTAAATTTTGGGGGCGATGTTTACCGGCTGTGGCTGGGCTAACTGGTAGGTACATAAAAGCGGATCAAATCACAATGGAAAAGAAAAGGTTAGGATTTGCAAGGGTGCTAGTCGAGATTAAAGTGGGTAAAATGCTACCGGACGTGATAAAATTCAAAGATGAGAAAGGTGATGTGCAACAGGTGAAGGTCGAATATGAGTGGAAGCCGATAAAATGCGATCTTTGCAAGGGTATGGGACATGCCACAGACAAATGTAGGAGGAAAATACCTGTGCAGAAAGTCAACCAACCTGCAAACAGGAATGCTAAGCCTGTCCAGGTTTGGAGACAGATACCTCAACCTGTGCAACATCCTGTGCAGCGTATACTTGTGCAACATATACCTGTGCAGCAGAAAACTGTTAATAATGCTGTTCCTGAAATGAATGAAGTACAGTTTCCAACTCTAACTAGACGAGATGACACAAATGGGACTATCAGGCCTTCATTAGAGCAGCAGGTTGCGACACAAACTGAGAGTATGAATGCAGCGTATGCGGATCCTAATGTGCAAAATGTCACGACTGTAAGCACGCCTGTCATTTCTCCACATGTTATCCAATGATTTACAAAATTGGATTCTGTAATGTGAGGGGGATAAATGATGTGAATAAACAGAAAAGTATTAGTTATTTTATTAAGAATAAAGAGGTGAGCTTATTTGGCCTTGTAGAGACAAAAATCAAAGCTAATAAACTGCAAAGTGTTATCCAAAATGTGTGTGAGGGATGGTGTGTCGCCACTAATTGCCACCAACATCCTCGAGGTAGAATCTGGCTTATTTGGAAACCGGTGCATTACGATGTTTGGATAGTTCAAACAACACCACAGTGCATCCAAGCCCAAGTTATCGACAAATCTGATAACTCTAGATTCGCCCTGTCCATGGTATATGCACATAACAAGGGGGAGGATAGGAAGGAGTTATGGACACAACTGATGAATTCTGTTGCAAACATACAGGGACCATGGATTATGATGGGGGATTTCAACACAGTTGCAACTCCTGATGCGAGATTGGGAGGAGAGTCCAAGCAAGAGGACATGGATGATTTTAATCATTGTCTTAATGTGTGTGATATGGTGGATATAGGGGGAACGGGTGCTTACTACACCTGGAATAACAAGCAAGACGCCCAACATAGAAAATACAGTCGACTTGATAGAGCATTAGTCAATACGGAGTGGATGCAAACATACCCGGATTATCAATCTTATTTTTTCCCGGAAGGTATATTTGACCACTGTCCTTGCCTGATATCGAACACCAGGGTCACTAGCACCAAGAGAGCGGGGTTTAAATTTTTTGATATGTGGACGGACCATGAAGACTTTATGTCGCTAGTGGCAGACCATTGGACAATGCAAATTGAAGGTACTAAAATGTTTAGATTGGTGAAAAAATTGAAGGCCCTTAAGCATATTCTAAGGAATTTGAACAAAAGTGCATTCTCTGAGATCGAAAGCAGGACAATGAAAGCAAGCAAGGAATTGGAGATGGTACAAGTTCAACTGCAGCATGACTATACTAACGAAAAATTGATTGAGAAAGAAGGGGTGCTGGCAGAATTATAGACAGTTAGAGCAAGCGAGATGTTCTTATCTCAGCCAAAAGGCAAAAACAAACTGGATTAGGGATGGCAATGGAAACACTGCCCATTTCCACAGAATTATCAAACAGCGAACTGCACAGAATGCTGTACATCAGATCACCGGAATGGATGGGCAGCGACATAATGATCAAGCGGGAGTTCAGGGGGCATTCCTTGACTACTATAAAAAAATTATTGGGGAGTACTGCTGTGACGGAATCTGTCCGTTATGATGTCATGAGTAAGATGAACTGTTGTAATGCTGAGCATGCTAAAATACTGCAGGCGCCAGTGACTGACAAGGAGATTAGAGACATTATTTTTTCTATCCCAAACGATAAAGCACCTGGACCGGATGGATACACTAGTGGGTTCTACAAGAAGTCGTGGAATATTATTGGGAATGAAGTGAGTGACGCGGTCAAGGACGCTATGAACTCGGGACAGATCTTAAGCCAAATAAATGCAACTACCCTAACACTTATCCCAAAATGTGAAAGACCCATGGAGGTGAAGCAATTTCGACCTATAGCATGTTGTAATGTTATCTACAAGATAGTATCCAAGGTCATTTGCAATAGACTATCAAAAATCCTTCCTGACATCGTGCAAGAAACGCAAGGAGCATTTGTAAAAGGGAGATCGATAATAGACAATATTCTGATCTGTCAAGACATTGCTCATTTATATGCCAGGAAAGATGTGTCACCGAGATGCTTGATTAAAATTGATTTGCAAAAGGCGTATGACTCGGTTGAATGGAAAATTGTAGAGGAGCTGCTGCTGAAGTTGAACTTTCCTGCTCATTTCTGTAAGCTTTTGATGAACTGCATCTCAACTCCTATGTTCTGTTTAAGCTTAAATGGTGGAATGTTTGGTTATTTCAAGGCACAAAGAGGGCTGAGGCAAGGGGACCCAGTCTCACCACTAATCTTTACGCTATGTATGGAGTATTTGAGCAGACTATTGGCATACGCGACTGATAAGTGGCCGTTCAGATATCACCCGATGTGCAAGCATCTAAAGTTGACCCATCTCATTTTCGCTGATGATCTCATTTTCTTTAGCAAAGGAGATGCCCAATCAATAATGCTACTCATGCGAGTCCTATCTTCTTTCACCAAGGCATCGGGTTTAAAACTAAATGCGACGAAGACAGCTATTTATTTTAATGGAATGCCGAGGAGCATTAGAGAGGATATTGTTTCAGCCACGGGCTTCACTGAAGGAGAAATGTCGTTCACGTATCTGGGTATCCCAATAAAATCCAGGATGCTCACAAAACAAGAATGCTCGATCGTGGCTGAAAAAATAATCAAGAGGATTAGGAGCCTCGGTGCCAGGAAGTTATCGTATGCTGGGCGGATTGTACTTATAAATTCAGTCCTGAACACATTTCATAATTACTTGTCTAATGTCTTCCTTTTCCCTAAAGGAGTTATGAAGAGAATTAAAGCAATATGCAGGAACTACCTCTGGGAAGGAAACTCTGAATATAATCGGGTCCCATTAGTCTCTTGGGATAGAGTAACCAGACCGAAGAAGGAGAGAGGACTCGGGATTAAAAAGGCTGAGATGTGGAATGTAGCGGCAGTCGGAAAACTGGTGAATTGGGTCTATGAGAAGAGCGATAAGTTGTGGATCAAGTGGATTGATCATAACTACCTGAAAGGGAACAATTGGCATGACTACAAACCCCCGACCGATGTTTCTTGAACCTGGAGATCAATATGTAGAGCAAAGGACAAGCTTAAAGATGGGTTTAACGGTTCTAACTCGTGGAGCACGGCTACCAATGGATACACCATCGCAGGTGGGTATCATTGGCTGCGTGGCAGTGAACCGGAAGTAAACTGGCACCGTTTTTTATGGGATGACTGGTGTATCCCGAAACACGCTATTATCTCATGGATTATGTTGAACAATGGCCTTAACACTAAGATGAAAATGGCGAAATATGGCTGCTGTAATGACAATTTATGCTGTCTTTGTGCAGTAGAGGAAGAAACGGACCAACATGTGATGCTGGAATGTGTTTACAGTAAACGGGTCCGTAGTGCTTTGAGTTCATGGATTGAATTTGACTTTCCTCAGTACCCGGATTACAAAACACTGAATGGTTCGAAAGGAAGGATTCAGTCCTTGGTTCTAAATGCGTATCATCACGCAATTTGGCTTAAAAGAAATGGAGCGTGGGCAGAGGGTCAATTACAGCATCCAACTAAAGTGGTTGCACAGATTCAGCAAGATGTTCGAAATAGGTGCAGAGTGATACTCCAAAGGACCTATAATACAAATGATGAAGTCCAAATGTTGAGTCGACTTATTGGAGTCTAATTCGGATTGAGGATTATTAGCCGGTTCGCTATATTGTACATGTACCACCCTGAATGTACATCTAATTTTGTGAATGATATATAATAGCTCACATTTACACAAAAAAAAAGATTTTAATTCTTTTAAATCTATTTATTTGATTTTCTTCGTAAATTATTTATTTTTCCGCGAGGTTTACTCGAATTGCTTTGAAATGCCTCTAACTTAGAAATCATTTGAGACCTTTTCCCCATATTTTGGACCGACAAAGCTCCTTGTCACAATTTTACTATGTTTTATTAATACGATTCATTTTATTACGTAAAATCGAAAATATATGATTATTTCCCCTCTCATTTAATTGTTGCATTTTTGCTCAAACTCTTCACACTCCCTCTTAACCTCATTGGATTCCTCATTGGATTCAACATTGATGATACCACATTGATTTCTTCATCCGTTTTAATTCCATTTATGCTTAAAGCCATTCCTCTCTCCCTTACATTCATTTGTGCATTCAAAAAAATTGTTACAACATCATCTTCCTCATCATCCTTTGGCCGTGTTACTCCTCATCTTCTCTTGGCTGATTTTTATTCAATTCGAGTCCTAATCGTCTCATTTTTTAGCGTCGAATTAATCCTCTTTCCGAGCCTATCGTTAAGGTAATAATCGATGATGTTTTTGATCGTTGTTCACCGTGATTTTCTTAGTTTTTCTCATGGTATTTTTCTACCATGAATTTCGTGTATGGTAGGTTTCGTGGACGATCCCGAGGTCGACAAGTATATTATTGATTCCGATTTGGACTGGAGTTAACGTCGATGTTACTCGGTATTTCGTGATTTTAATTGTGTAATTGCATGTATAAATTTATATTTCTTTTTTGACAATATATGTATGTCATATAATCTGGAAAAATTTTAAAAGTTAAAAATTTTCATGTTTCGATATTTTTATCGCTTTTACGAGATCAATGATTAAATTGTTATATTAATTTGTAAAATCGTAATATTCGGCCTAAACTTGTTATGTATGATTATATTCTGTAAAAATGAAGTTTTTAATAATTTTTAATAATTTGGTATTTTTCTGATATTTTTGATATCAATTATTGAATTTTTACCGTTTATGAACAAAAACGATTAAAAAACGATTTTTATTTCTAGCACTTAAACATTTTATTTTAATCTGAAATATTTCATGGATGATGTTTCTGTTGAAAAAGAATTTTCTGAAATTTTTCATAATTATTCGGAATTGTAAAGTGGGTGAATTAATTAATCACTTTAAATCATCGTTTATCGTTAAAACCGTGTTTGTCGTTTAAATTCTAAATTTTTGGCCTTTTAAATAAATCTGGAATTTTGGAAATCTGAAAAAAAATAGTATTTTCTGGAAAATTATTATTTTTAAAGTTTAATAATAGTTTTTGGATATTAATACTTAAATCGTTTTGTAATTACTATTTTTATTAATCGTTATTGTCGAGATTAGATGATTAACGAGAAAACCCTTTAAAAACCGAGTTTAATGATTCTGGAAAATTCTCTTTTCTGGACAGAATGTCCAAAAATATATTTTAGCTATTTTACGTAATTTTTGTACTATTTATTATAGTCTTTAATTAATAGTAATGATTTTTGGACAAAATTACGATTTATCGTTAAAATGCTTCGTCTTACATAAAAGAATTATTTTTCCAGAAATTTTGAAAATATTTAAATCTGAAACTTTGAGATTTAAATCACCCCTTATCATATTCTAAATTTGTTTAATGATTTAAATTAAAGAAAAGACGTTAAAAGATTTAATTTGACATTTGCCGTAGAATCTTATTTACGCTCGTTTTGTCGAAACTATTAATAATTAGGGAATTTTATTTTTATAAATTTTGGAAATACCCTAATTAGTAGTACTAAAGTGTTTAAGACTTTTTTAATCATTTTATAAAAACTTGTATGATATTTCAATAATTTCATAAACCCATTTATTCTTATTTTGGAAATTAATATTGTTAAGGCCGAAAGTATTAGTTTTATAAATCGATATCTTTTACTAAAAATGTTTTATTAGTATGAACTAATATTTTCACTATTTTGATATGATGCTATCTTTTTAAAGTTTCTAAATATAGAAGTTTCCTAAAATAGAAAGTTTCTTCTTTTGGAAGGCGATCCGTTTTCCCTTTTGTTCTCTTATTGTTTACAATGATTATATCTTTTAAGTATTGATAATGACCTTGTTTAGGAGTTATGGAATAAGGACAAGTATGGGTTTAGAGTAATATAATCTGGGATGTACGTTTTGCCATTAACTGTAAGGCTGGTGTGTCTTTATGGGGCACATTGGTTGTAGAACTGAGCATGGTTTGTGTTCAGGAGAGTGTATATTTACCTTAAACTTAGATATCGCATCGTGTAAGTCGCGTCGGGTTGAACTGGATATGGTTTGTATCCAGGAGGGGTGTATACTAATTAAACCAGGACCTCGCTGCACGCAGTCCTGTTATAGTTGAGTTGCCTAGTTAGAGACTGGATTCTGTTATGAGTTAAGTCTACAGTTCTCGAAGCTAGTTTCTAGTATTGTCCTGGTGAAAGTCTAGATTCTACATTAACCCTATCCATAACGCCACATTGATTATTTTATTTATTATCGATATAAATTGGTTGCAGGTTGGCAAATATTTTATGTTTCTTCGGAAACCCATTTTAATATTTTGGTTTTGCGCTGAAAGCTTATTTTTATGAATAATGTTTTACTGTTTTCCGTTTTTTTACTATCTTCATATAATAGTAATTACAGTTTTAAAATCATGTTTTACGGCTGGGAGAACGTTGGCGTTGCTCCCCACTGATTGTGGCTGTTATGTTTTTAACATGGTAGGTATATGTGTTTCTCTTCGGGTGGGCTAGTGAGCAGTTGTGGATCCTGCTTATTTATTTTAATAATTATGTCTATGGATTGTTCAAACCTCCTTTTGTGGATTGTTTTAATTTTTGGCCATTTTAGTTAAGACCTATTGTTTGACTTTACCATTTTAATTATACTAAGACATAGTTACAGTGTGTTTTAATCCCAACTCTACAGTGTTTCCGCCACTGTATCGCGTTAGATTTTCTAGGGGATTATAGTTGGTATCAGAGCATCACTGCTTACACCTGAAAATAGGGAAAATACTAGTAAATTATTTAAACAGTAAATAAAAATATTATTAGAGATAGGTAGAAACAAATAAGGACTTATTTGTTTAGTCTTCGTGTTCCTGAAACTCAATGGTTATCATTGAATATTTGTTTTATTTGTCCAAGAAGAAGATGAATGAACAAGATGTTGATAGGATGCTACTCCAGATCGGGACAAGAACTGCTTAGAATTCTTAAACACCTGCTGACTCGAGTAGACAACTCGGTGCTCTAAGAAAAGATGCCGATGGTGACTTTTAGCTTCGGTTCAGTTTACTTATGCTACAGGCCAGATGATCAAGAGTAGATTCTAGTTCCATGACGGTGCAACAGACTCAGATGTGAAATCACTTTGGAACCGGATGGAGCGACCCAATTCTAGTATGCTCGTATCTCTATAGAGATGATGAAGATATCCCGCGATTTCCTTTGTGGAACCTTAGAGGTCCGAACATTCCCGTCTCGTTTTAGATCTTAAATATAGGATCATCGACTCTTTTCTTCCTTCCTCTACTTCTTCTAATTCTTCTCTTTTATATTCTCCTCCTCATCCTCTTGGTGAATCCTTGTTATATTCTTCTACTCTACAATCTTTCCTCTTGAGATTCTTGGTTTGACCAATTTCCGTCTCAGTGGACCCCGTGAAAAGTCATAGAAGTTGAGGCTTAGTAAACCCTTGTTACATGGTTTGAGGATTGTGAGTATACTCTTTTATCTATCTTAGTAAGCTTTTGAGGATCGATTTGAATGATAAATTGTTGATTGATGGAATTAGGATGATACTTTAGACACTGAGCCTTGGGTGTGGACACGACGTAGGTCCACCCCGACGCGGCCACACGCGGGTTTGGGTAGGAGAATGAATCTCGTGGTGAGATTGTTCTTGGGTTCGAAATTTAAGTCAAAGTTGGAGTCGCCACCGAATTTATGGTAATTCGGAACCATTCGAGCCCACTCTATGTCGTCATGGGCTATCACAAAGTACGGCCCACTTCGATTTCAGAGTTTATGGGGCCCGTCCCTTTGCATTGCGATACCGATACCATCTACACCGGTATCGTGTAAAGAATGACTCTCGTGCGCCAACGGTTTCGGGCATCCGAAAACCGAGGGTCTGAGTAAGGGGTGAAGGTACGTGTTGGGAAGCCCACTAAGGACACCCAACCCCGCCCGCACAATGGCGGCCTCTAATAAGACATCGTTCGTGTTCGTGTACGCGCGCTAGTAAAACGACTAAATGATATGCAAACAGCGTTTTCGGGATAAACATGTGAATTATGGGTTAGCTATGTCATTTAATGCATCTAACTATCGTCGAAGTTATTTAGAATGCAAGGTTCATTTATAAGGCGGTAAACATCAAAATAAACAAAGCCCGAAAATAAATAACGTACAAAATACACGGGCGGAAATACAACCCGGCCAATACAAAAATTACAAATAAAATAACAAACGGAATAAATGACATAAATGTAAACAAACAAAAAATAAAGACTAGAAACGGACCCGTATGCAACAAATACGAATTAAGCCGTATGTCGTGTAACCGGACAAACTTTAATTAATTACGCATTATATTGCGTATTAATCAAAGGACGGAGGTATGGGACCTAGGCGTGGTGCTAGCCCGATCCCGAACCTCGATGCCTTGTCCCGACCTATCATCTCGAAATGTTGGCGTATAAACTAGTCATGTGTCGGATACGACTAAAGAGTCGTCGACACACGACCAATAGTGAAGGACAATCGATCAAAGTCATTTTGAGTGTAGTGACATGCATGGGTTTTGAAAATTAGGATCACGTGATTGACTTTACACGTGTCGATTAAAAGTCGTAAAAAAAAATGACGAGGCTCAAATGATGATCAAAGTGCTCGGATTTCTGGGCTACAGGACCCACTCGATCGAGTCAGGGCATGGACTCGGTCGAGTGCGTTCTCGAAGCAGCTACTGCTCAATTTTTGAGGTGCTACTCGATCGAGTGGCCTATGGCACTCGGTCGAGTGCCCCCTGTACGAGGCATGCCTCGTTTTGTTTTTATTTGTTTAAAATCGATGGTTGGCCGAGTAAAATAAAAATATCGTATGATTTAAATTTAACATGGCTTCTGGTATTATAATCGTGTATTATACAATTTTGTGAAAAAATGTCGTTATGGGATTGAAAAATGTGACTAGTGACGAAATTGTAGTCCTCCGCGTCACGACATCGATATTAACCCTAACAGATTATGTGATGTCGGTTTTCGCATCAACGGATCTCGCACTAAACTTAGAAATGGAGTCCTTCACGTTCAACTATGAACGACCATGATCTCGTTATGCCCTTGAGCACATTGGGGCGGCGCTCCTCGAAAGGGTGCCACCTCCGTCGTTACTCGTAAAAGGATTAAACGGACTTTGGATGGTGTTCATAGTCAAACGTGTTAAGATCCGAATTTTGATACTAATATATATATATATATATATATATATATACACACACACACACACACACACACACATACGCGGCATAATGTTAACGATGATGAATAAATGTTAGAGGTTAGTAACGAAAATTAAAGAGTTAGTATACAAGAATTAAAATGTTAGTGTTAATGTTAGTATACTAGTATAGTTATAATATAGAATGCAAAAATGTAAATGAAATGAAACATGATAGTAAAGATCGAGATGGGGTTTAGGACACCCTCAACATACATGCTTAGTAAAGGCCTCGGAAATGGACTCGTAATAGCGGCGTGAACGCGGGAGTATCGAGGATGTATGCAAGTTATGGTGTGTGTGTGTGTGTGTGTATGTGTGTGTGTGTGTATTAGTTTTACGAGGGATGCTAACTCGGTTTTTTGACTAAGGTTTCTTAGGGTTTGTAGTATGGAAGTGATGAAGGTGGATTAGGGTAGAAATGTAGGGTAGAATTGCATTAGGAAAAAAAGTGAAAATGCAAAGGGTTTGAGGGGGTATTTGTAGAGAATACCTCACGACCTAGGGTCACTCAATCGAGTGGCCCTAGTGCACTCGATCGAGTACCTTTGAAAATGGGTCTGTTCCGGTTTATGAGGCTCCAATCGACCGAGTGGGTCAATCCACTCTATCGAGTGGATCAAGGGAATCGAGTCAATTTAGGAAATAGTTGACTCTTTGATTTTTTGAATTTTGAGCTTGGGCGCCAGCTTCTAGAAGCTCTCTAGGCTGGTTTTGAGGATAGATTCGTCTTTGACCGGGTTTTCACCCAGTCGTCAAAAGACGGTTTTTATTTTTGGTGACGGTTTTGGCCCAAATTAGTGTTATTTTACTCGGAACGACCCACTGGGCCTGGATTTGAGGTCGGTTTTGAGATATTTGTACTCCGCTAAATGTCCACGTCGGATATCATTGATTCCGAGCCCATATTCGAGTATACTAAGTCACGTTTGCGTCCGATCATCATCGGGTGTTTTGTCGGGAACTGCTATAGACACTAGCAGGCAAAATGCGGGTGTCTACAGAGCCCTCACTCTGACTGAGGCTTGGACAAGGCGAGAGTCAGAGTAGATACTAGGCCAATCGCAGATTACGACCTGGCAGCTTTCCGGTAGGGTCGTTTATAGTCCAGTGGACTTGCGTGAAGGGCTCGCCAGCCATAAGCGGAGGGTCATACCTGTCCTGACGATGGTAGCTCCGTGGGGAGTTAAACTTGCTTCTGAAGGTGTAGGTGTACCCGTATGCTGATACATCACAGCTCTGATTGTAACACCCTGATTTTATAAAATTAAATTAAATTAAAATTATGTTCGTATTTTTCATTTTTTTTACGATTTAACTCGTAATTCTTAAAAATTTTATAAAACGAATTTTTCGTTTAATCGTTTCAAACTTCTAAAATTCTATTTGACTCGGAAACTCTTCTTATATTTAAAACATATTTTTATTTCTGTTTCGATTCATTTTATACATTTAATTTAATTCTTATCGAAAGTCTACTTCGACGATTTAGATTTTAAATTCTTTTTATTTATTTATATTTAAACTTGAATTTCTATTTTTGACTCGAAGCTAATTTATTTTAAAGTTTCGTCAAAATATTTAATACCTTTCCTCGAGAAATCAATTTAATTTACTTTATCGAGGATTTATTATTTATCGGGAAATACTATTCTACCGTCAAATTATTTATTTCTATAAGCTTCATTTTCATCTCAAATATTTTATTTACTCATTTTATTTGACGGCCCGATTATTTATTAGTTTGATCGAGTCGTTTTTTATTCAAATCGTGAGTCAGTCAACTTCGTTACGGAATTCGTTTCCTAACCCGATTCATTTTATTAATCCGTTTTTTTTCTTACTTTGTTGATTCATCAACCACTTGATTCATCCCCTTGCTATTATTTCATACACCCTCCCTTGTCGGTTTGTTACCCCACTTATTGAGTGTGCTTCCCTTCATTTTCTTCCACCGCTTCGTCCATCTTCCCTACCTGCACACCTCTTCGTTCCCCTTTAGTTTTCTTCTTCTTCTTTTCTCCTTAAACCTGCAACGCAATCTCCATCTTTCGGCCTTGGTCGACCTTCATTTACGCTTCTTTCAGCAATCAATTTAATTTGCTGTTTCCCTTGCGCTGTAGCTGTCCGTTTTTAAGCCGATTCGTGAAGGTAATATCCGTTCCTTTCCCTCTTAGTTCCTCCGTTCCTCCTTCTTCTTTTTCATTTTGTCCTTTCCGTCTTTGTTTTTTTTGCTGCGATACGATTCGTATCGTGTCGTTTCGTCGTCACCGTCTGCTGTTGGTTTATGATGTTCTGTATCTCGATTTCCCTTCTCTGTTTCTACGGTATGTTGTTGTTGCTGCTGCGTTTACTGTTCTGCGGTTGTGCATATTGCTGCTGTCTGCTCTGTTCTTTCTTCTGCGCGTGCTGCTGCTTCTTTCTTCTGCGTTCTGCTGCGGCTGTCTGCTGTCGTCTTTGCTGTTTGTGTTGTGCGTTTATTGATTCTATTTTTGGTCCACTTATGC
This sequence comes from Agrostemma githago, assembly GCA_958450325.1. Lineage (NCBI taxonomy): Eukaryota > Viridiplantae > Streptophyta > Magnoliopsida > Caryophyllales > Caryophyllaceae > Agrostemma > Agrostemma githago. The sequence continues at coordinate 30,127,788 of OY288249.1, forward strand.
TCTCTGTCCGCATCTTCTATCATCTCTACACGTCTCTGTTTCAGCATCGACTTCTTGCTTTGATTTCTTTCGTTCCTCTATCCCTCTTCTTATTATTTTCTTCTTTTCTTCTTCTTACACTATTTTGTTGTTGCGGTTGCTGATCGGTGCTGTTGTTACTGTCGTGGTTGCTGCTGCTTTGCTCGGTTCCGATATTCTTTGCGGTGTGGTCATGTGTTTCGTGGCTTTTGTTTGCATTTGTGTTGATGGTGCCTGTTTTACGTTCTTCTTCTCCTTCCATTATCATTTTTTTTTGCCAGCCTATCATCGGTCTCAATATCGTTCTCAGTTTCGGATCCTTTTATGCCTAGTTTTGATATAGATCTCTTCTTCCTCTTTGTTTTCCCTTGTCACGTTTCCGTGTCATCTTTAGTTTTTCCTACTTTCTCTTATCCCGACTCCTTTTTATTTTTATTTTTATTTTTTTTCCGTGTCTACGTGTTTCGGAGCCGTTAGAGCCTCAAGCTTATGGTGGAACAAGGGTCGGAAGGATCAAGCTTGGTCAGGTAGATGGAAGGACAAGTGCGTGATCGATTCACCGGTGACCTAAGGTAACTTTAGGACGTTACTCGATTTTATATCGTATGTTTGAGTAGTAGTATGTAGTAAATATTTTAACTTCAATTTTTCTAATTTAGCTATTTATTATTGCTAATAATATTAATTTTAAATTGTATACCTTATAAATATTTTACAAATTTTCGATATCGTATTATAAATCGTTTGTGATTTAACTATTTACGATCGTTGTAATATTTTGTTGGTTATCGTGACACTCGTAACTAAATAATATAGATTTCATATTTTCGTCATATTTCGTTAATTTCTAATTTTTAACTCAAAATCGTATTTTCATATTATAATCGGGATTTGTATACTTGTTTAATAAATTAATTTTCGTTTTACGATTTATACTAATAAATGAGAAAATAGTCGATTTAGTTTTAAATACATTTTAGTCGAGACTATTTTCACTAATAATTTCTTTTTTGTTTCCGATTGACTATTTTTATTAAAATTTGTATTATTTATAAATCAAAGCTATTTCTTAAAAATAATTTCAAACCTTTATAAAATTCATTTCATTTATAAAACTCGTTGACTCAATTAATTTTGATATCGTTTTTCCTAAAATATCTCTTTTCTAAGATTTATTGTTTTAACTCGATTTCCAAAATTATTTATAAAATACTATATAACGACTTATCATATTTTATTTATATTTTGAGTAACGAATTTAGAAATATAATAAAGTTACGATAACGATGATAATAATAAAATGTTAATTTCGTTAGAAATGCTATTTTTATACATTTCACCTATTTTAATAACTTACGTATTTTCTATAACAATATTTCTATTTTAAGTAAGTTTCTAAAATTAGTAAGTTTCTATTTATAGAAAGTTCCCCCTTTTAATATAAAATGGTTATTCCTTTTATCCATATCATTTATATTGATTATATTTACTTTTGAATATCGATAATGGCTGTTTTGGAGTTATGGAATGAGGACAAGTGTATGGGTAGAGTAATACAGTCTAGGATATACGTTTTGCCATCAACTATAAAGCTGGTGTGTCTATGTTGAGACGTATTGGTCGTTGAACTGAGCATGGTTTGTGTTCATGAGTGTGTATATTTTGACCTTAAACTTAGATATCGCATCGTGTAAGTCGCCGTCGGGTTGAACTGGATTACGGTTGGTGTCCAGGAGGGGTGTACATTACTTAAGCCAGGACCTCGCTGCACGCAGTCCTGTTATAGTTGAGTTGCCTAGTCAGAGGCCGAAGTCTAATTTGTTTTGACTAAGTTCTCGAAGCTAGTTTGAGTATTATCCTAGTGAAAGTCTATTTCGTTGCACTGAATGATTTCCATAACGCCATTTTTGAATATTATTATTATCGATTGATATTGACTTGCAGGTTTGCAAATGCTTTACGTTTCAATGAAAACTTATTTTTATTATATCGTTTTAATGTTTTCTCATTTTAATTATTTTGATATATTAATATTATTATTTTTTCATATGATATAATATGGCTGGGAGAACGTCCGAGTTACTCCCCACTGACGTGGCTGTTATGTTTATAACATGACAGGTATTTGCTGCTGGGTTTTCGGTGTGAGCTAGCGAGTAGCGTGGATCCTACTCTTTCTTTATTCATATAATTTATGGATTAGTATAACCCGTTTGGAGAATTTTCTATTTAGCCCTTTTGTAAAAAGTGGCATTTGTATTGACTTACCATTTCTTTTATTAAGATATAGTTTCTCAGTGTTTTTTAATCCCAACTCTACAGTGTTTCCGCCACTGTATTGCGTTAGAATTTCTAGGGGATTACAGTTGGTATCAGAGCATTGTTGCTCCCGACGCTTACACCTGATTTTAGGAAAAACACCAGTAAATGATTTGAACATTAAAAGAATATTAGTGGGAGATGGGTAGAAACAAAGTAAGGACTTAATTGTTAGGCTTACATGTTTCTGTAACTCAATGACTAGCATTGAATATTTGTTTCATTTATCGAGAAGAAGATGATAGAACAAGATGTTGATAAGATGCTGCTCCAAATCGGGACAAGACCTGCTCAGAACTCTCAACACCTGCTGATTCGAGTGGACAACTTTCTGTTACAAGGAAGATACAATGGTGACCTTTCAGCTCAGATTTAGTTCGCTCAAGCTACAAGCTAGATGATAAAGAGTTGATTCCTGTTCCATGATGTTGCAGTAAATTCAGATGGAACGACCCAAGACTTGTGTGCTCGTTCCCTACGAGATGATGAAGATACCCCTCGAATTCCTTTGTGAACCATAGAGGTCCGAAGATTCTCCTCTCTTTTTAAATCTTACTTATTTAGGGTCGTTGATTCTTTTTTCTCATGCCTCTACTTCTTCTAATACTTCTCTTATAAATTTCGTCTTCATTCCTGTGATAAATCTTCAAATAATTTTCCTACTTTACCATCTTTCCTCTTGAAATTCTTGGTTTGACCGAATTCCGTTCCAGCGAACCCCGTGGAAAGTTATAAATGTTTGAGGTTTAGTAAACCCTTGTTACCTGGTTTTGAGGATTGTGAGTCTACCCTGTCTTCCAAGCAAGTAAGAATTTGTGAGGATTGATTTGAATGGTATTATATAGATTAATGGTATTAGGTTGATACTTTAGACACTGAACCTTGGGTTATAGGTTACTTTGATTATTCTGGAGTACTTAGAGTTGAATATATTTTGGAGTAGTGAGAGTATGTCATATTTGATGATTACCTAACACCTAACCTAGAACCGAACTAATTGTAACTGATAATGTCACTTTGGAATTCTTACCTAATGCTTATTTGATGGATGCATCGTGAATATTTGGGATCGTTGGTTGTGGTACCATTAAAGGTTTTCATTAACGTCGTTAGAAATGTTGGTTGACATAGATTGCCCGTATTTCTTATGGATTAGAAAGTTGATAGTTGTTTACGGTTGTAACCTACGAACTTTGGAGTTGAGTGAACTAACTTGGAGGAATTATTCTTAACCTTGAAGAAGAGAACTATCATACACAATCACAATTTGGTTTTACTGTGTTGTTTTGAGGAATACCTTGATGCCAATCATTTTAATAGATTTTACCGTTCAGAACTCTTTGACTAGCGAGATTGTGACTTTGTTGAGTTATTTAACATATTATGGTCGCCTTGTTGGAATTAGACATTTCATGAACTTGTCGGAAACCTTAGTTGAATGACGTGTTTTGAAGGAGGCTGAGGGATTTCTTGGGTCTGTCTCACGCTGAGACAGATCGAATGGTGCGGGGAAATACTGTTTCCCTCTTCGACCTGGCTGACAAGTTTATGAACAGTCAAGATGTAAGGGCTACCCCTTCTCACAGGCGTAGGGCTTTCGCCTTTTGCATGCTGCACCGCTACGTTTTTGAAGGGATGATGGATGTTGACTCATGCTTGGGTCAAATCAGGCTGATTGGAGTAGTTGACCAGATGGAGACTGGTCATAATCCTGCTTGGCTAACCACCGGGGAGATCATCATGGGTCTGGATGCTAGACGACTTGACCCGGACCGACATCTGACGGGGAGTACTCGTATTCTGCAGGTATACATCTTGCGATTTTTTTCTTTTTTGTTTTGCGCAAATTTCTTGACGTCCGTAAGTCACTCGATCGAGTGACGCCTTCGAAGTGCTTCTGCCCGTCTTTGGAGGGCCTACTCGATCGAGTCTGCTGCAATACTCGATCGAGTGACACCCTCTACGAGTTTCTGTCTGCTTTTAGAGGGCTTACTCGATCGAGTCAGATGCTGTACTCGATCGAGTGGTCTATAGCGGACCACTCCGTAGCTTACGGATTTTGTATAGATTTTGCAGATTTGGTTGTCGGAACGTCTGTCGATCATAGAGTCCCCTCCGAGCATTCCCAACTACCGCAGCAGCCAAATTAGTTCGAGGGGCGTCGGATAAGCTCAAGTCACCATATAAGCCGAGCTTACTGGGATGAGGAGCTGGTGTTCCATGGTGGTCCATTAATCAGGTGGAATGTCGCTTGGTGGTTCCTTTCCAAGCTGACGGGACTGGCCAAGAGGGACCAAGCCCGTTACTTGGTGATACTGTCCCTTGACTAGACAGTTCACATTTACCCGGACCGCATCCTGAGGCAGTTCGGTTCGTCTCAGCGCATTCCTGAGACTGAAGCCATTATCAGCGTCTCGCTCCAATTGACAGACGCTATGTGCGACACCTGGTTGCAGAGATGGTTCACCCGTCCTACATGGACTATTCCCAACCCTTGCCAATCCGCTTGGGTTTCACGGGCTTACGAGAAATGGACTTTCGAGGAATCCGAGGAAGCTCTTAAAGCTCTGAAGGTCGATGAGGCCTTCGAACTGGTTCGTCGGGAGACGGTAAAGGACAACAGGGGCTTCTTCGATGAGGGAGACACCCTGCTACTTTAGTCCGACTATAATCGGGTCTTAAGTCACATACTAAGACTCGAGCTAAGGATGTCGGTGCTAGCAGCACGCGGGGGCAGCTAAGCCCCCAGACTGATTTGGAGAGACGACTTGGGCCAAGATTGGCGGCTAGGGACCGACTTGGTCCACGCGAACGGCTGCCAGAGCCCGTGAGGGCCCGACTCGGGCCTATCGATGTGGATGAGGATTCGAGTTCCAAGAAACGAGTCCGGGCTAAGGAGGTTCCTGTGGTGATTTGGGAACGCTCTCCTCCACGTCGTCGTCAGTGGACGGCCAAGGAGGCCAAGGACAAGGGGAAGGGCAAGATGCCCTGAATACCAAGTCCTTAGTTTTTATTATTTAAATATTATTATTATTTATTTTGGAGTGTCGTGTGTTTTTCTGTTTTTGTAATTTTTTTGGAGTTCCTGCATTTTGTAATTTTCCCGAGTTTATCGGTTTTTTTTGTGATAATTAATAAAAGAAATTTATTATTTAACCGTTCCTGTCTTTTTTCGATTGCACTGGTTGTGCCCTTTTGAGGGGTTGCCTACGTATCTGCAATTAACAGAATCAACCCAAACGTAGATCAAGCTCAGTAAATTTGCAATCTCGAATTACACCAAGACTATTGGTTCAAGATGTTTGCCACAGTAGAATAAGTAATTCTAGCTTATTGACTTGTTTTTCGTGAAATAATTTTTAAAACAAACTGCTAATGACATTGAGAAAAGGCTAAGGGTAGTAACTCTTCAGCTGGTCCAGGTTGGTGGGGTTGACGAACTCATTTCCGTCCAGGTCCATCAGCATCACTGCTCCTATGGATATGATCTTCTTTACCAAATATGGCCCAGCCCAATTGGGTTTGAATTTTCCCCTTGGGTTAACCGGTAGTAAGACTCGGACAGACTTAAGGACCAGATCCCCTTCCTTAATGTTCCTGGGCCTTACCCTTTTGTTGAAGGCCCATTGGATTCTTTTCTGATAGATTTGGATGTTGTTGAGGGCACGAGACCGTCGTTCGTCTAGTAGAACCAATGAATCATACCGTGCTCGAACCCAGTCAACTTCGGGTACTTGACTTTCTAACAGAATTCTGAGGGACGGTACCTCCAATTCAACTGGTTGGACTGCCTCCATCCCATAAGTTAGGTAATACGGTGTCGCCCCGGTTGCGGTGCGAATTGACGTTCGGTACCCCCACAGGCCAAAAGGTATTTTGTCTGGCCAGTCCCGGTAATTATCAGCCATCTTTTTTAGTATGGTGACAATCGTTTTATTGGCCGCCTCTACTGCTCCATTCGTTTAGGGACGATAGGGCGAGGACGTGTGCCTTTGAATTTTATATTTAGTCAGCAGGGCTGCGGTCTCAGCTTGAAAATGAGTCCCGTGATCACTGATAAATTCATGTGGGATTCCATACCGACATATTATCTTGTTCTGGATAAACTTGGCGACATGTTTAGCGTTGAGAACGCGATATGATTCAGCTTCGACCCATTTGGTGAAGTAGTCAATAGCTACTAAGATGAAACAGTGTCCACCAGTACCGGAGGGATTTATTTTCCCGATTATGTTGATACCCCATGTCGAGAACGGCCAAGGCGACGTCATGGTATAAAGCAGAGATGACGGCAGATGCTGCACATTGGCGAAAATTTGACAGTTATGACAATGTTTGACATATAACTGGCAGTTAGCTTCCATGGTATTCCAGTAATATCCGAGCCTCATGATTTTTCGGACTAGCATGTGAGCATTCATATGTGGGCCATTTTCACCATCATGTACTTCGGCCATAACTTTTTCGGCCTTATATTTATCAACACAAAGAAGAAGAGCCCCCTGTGTCGTCTTTTTGTACAGTTGCCCGTCATCAGTACGGATGAACTGGGTGGCTAGCCTCCGTAAGGCTTTCTTGGCTCGGCCTTCAGTCCCGGGAGGATATTCTCCATTTGTCAGGTACGTTAATACGGCCTGGTACCAAGGTTCGGGATCAGTTATCTCGATGTCTTCAATGTCATGAATGTATGCCGGCTCGGACCGTCTTTCGACACAAATTGGCATACTGGTCACGTGGTCGGGAATATTCAGTAAAGATGCCAATTTTGAGAGTGCGTCTGCAAACTGATTTTCTTCCCGAGGCAGGTATATGTACTCCACCTTTTGGAATTGTTTCTCGAGATCCCTTACTCGTGCCTGGTAGGCCACGAGATTAGCATTCCGAGTCTTCCATTTTTGAAGTGCTTGGTTAATGACCAAGGACGAATCGCCATGTACCCGAAGAGTTGTGATTCCCAGATTGGCGGCGGCTTGTAGCCCATAAATCCATGCTTTGTATTCCACTACAAGAAATACTGCATGTAGCTACTAATCACGCGCGACTGATAAATTCAGTCGCTAATTTAGCGACTGAAAGTTCAACGCGCGACCGACATTAGTAGCTGGACGAGGAGACGAAAATTTAAAATATCAATTTTTTTTAGCGACCGAAATCGGTCACTAAAAAAAATTTCGCGACCGATTTCAGTGGCTAAAAATAAAGCGCGCGACTGATTTAGCGACTGAAATCGGTCGCTAAAAAAAAAGCGCGCGACAGAATTAGCGACCGAAATCGGTCGCTAAAGGTCGTAATTTTTTTTAAATTAACGAACACCCCCCCTCCCCAGAGTCATTCCCTCATTTCGCTTTATCTCTCTAAAATCCGCTCCCCCCTCTCTCTAAACTCGTCCCTCCTCCTTTCCTCTTCATTCTTTATTCAATTCTCTCATTTTCCTTAAGGTATGTTTATCTATCTTTATTTAATTTCAATTATTTGTTAATTTCTGTTTTTATCGATTTAAATAAATTAGTTATTGGGTTGGATAGTTTCTTAGTTGTTGGAATATTTAGTGTAGTTAGAATTTTAATCGCCCAATAGGTTCCCCAATTTGAATTAGGTAGATTGTTAGTATAAAATTAGGGTTTGCGGTTAAGTAGTTGATTGAATTGGGTTGTTTTGATGTGTTAGGAATTTGGAATTAAAATACAATTATGCCAATTTGGTGATGTAATTATGGACGAATTGGGTGGAAATAGTACTATGTTTAGGTGAATTGAGAATTTTACATAATATTTGACTAGTGTATATATATTAGTAAATTACTTTAGAGAAAATAATTTGTATGTGGTTATTGTCTTAAATTTTTTAGATAAAAAAATGAAGAGACAGGAACGAAAATGGATGTATGGGGAAAGATTCGATAAGAAACGACGTCCCACAAAGGAATTTTTAGATGGTGTTAATCGCTTTCTTGAGTTCGCTGAAACCCATCCCGAATACGCGTCAGATGGTAGATTTAGGTGTCCTTGTGTGAAATGTAAGAACATCAAATTCTTGGATAGTATTTTGATTAAAGAACATATTATCTCAGATGGGTTTAGCCCAAATTATTATTATTGGATTTGTCATGGTGAGAAGTCTGATTTTGAGGAATCTAAGGTGGATCAGAATGAGGGCGGGGTGAGAGGAATGATTGTTGATGTGGTTGAGTGCAATTTGTTTAATGATGAGAGCATGTACACTAACGACGATGACCAACCAACCTCACAAGAGCCAAACCCACGAGCGAAAGCTTTTTTTGATATGTTAGAGGCTGCGGAGAAGCCATTATATGGAGAGTGTGATGTGACATTGTTAGAAGTCGCGTCTATGGTAGTGACCCTTAAATGTGAGTATAACCTACCTTTTGGGTGCGTAGACGGAATCGCTGCGTTGATTGAGAAACTCATCCCAAAAGACAACATTATGACCAAAACATTCTACAACACCAAAAAAATAGTTAAAGGTCTTGAACTTCCGCATCAAAAGATCGATGCTTGTCCCGATGGATGTATGCTTTTTTGGAAGGACGATGCCATGCTTGAGGAATGTAAGGTATGTGGGAAGGGTAGATACAAAACTGTAGATGGAAATATTGTTTTGAGGGGTAAGAAGGGAAAGAGTGTAGCGAGGCATAAAAAACCTATATCACTTAGTCGACTTACCTACTTTCCCATCGCCCCTAGACTTCAAAAATTATACGCAACCAAAACCATTGCCGAACAAATGAGGTGGCATCAAGAAGAAACTCGTGTAGAGGGGAAGATGTGTCATCCTAGTGACGGGGAGGAGTGGAAACGGTTTGATAGGATTTACCCTGAATTTGCTGAGGAACCCCGTAATGTCAGACTTGGGCTGTGTACCGATGGTTTCGCCCCTTTCGGTCAGTTCGGTAAGTCATACTCATGCTGGCCTGTCATGGTCACACCGTACAACTTACCCCCATGGCTTTGTCTGAAACCACCGTTCATCTTCCTTTCTCTCATTGTTCCCGGCCCAAAAAATCCCAAAAACCACTTGGATGTTTACTTACAACCAGTGATAGAGGAATTGAAACACTTGTGGGAAGTAGGGGTGGAGACATATGATGTGTCGTTGAAACAAAATTTTCAGCTTAGAGCATCGCTTTTGTGGACTATAAATGATTTTCCTGCGTATGGTATGTTGAGCGGTTGGTCTACGGCGGGCCAAAAAGCTTGTCCTTGTTGCATGAGTGAAAGTAAAGCATTCTACCTACGTAATTCAAGCAAAATTAGTTGGTTTGACTGTCATAGACAGTTTCTACCCGAGGGTCACATGTACAGGAAGAATAGGAGAGCTTTCAAGAAGGGTGAGGTGGTGCTAGATGAGGCACCGATTCGTCTCCAAGGTGATGAGATTTGGGAGGTGATTTCAGAGTTCCCATCTACTATTGACGGGACCGATCAAGAGTTCAAAGATCTTAAGAAATTGAAAAATGGTTGGTTTAAAAGAAGCATCTTCTTCGACCTTCCATATTGGAGTACTTTATTACTCCGACATAATCTGGACGTGATGCATATTGAGAAGAATTTCTTTGAGCAACTGATTCACACCGTCATGGATGTAGAGGGTAAGACATGTGACACCGTAGGATCCCGAAAAGATTTGAAAAAAATTTGTGACCGTCCGAAACTACATATCAAGCGGGATGGGTCCAAGCCTAGGGCCTTGTTTAGTCTTGATAAGGCTCAGAGAAAGGCCGTGTTAGAGTGGGTAGGGAAACTGAAGTTCCCTGATGGGTATGCATCCGATTTTAGTCGGTGTGTGGACATTAAGAACCTGAAGCTCCAAGGCTTGAAGAGTCACGACTGCCACGTGTTCATGGAGCGGTTACTACCTGTGGCGTTGAAGCACATGCTGCCGGAAAGTGTTTGGAATCCTATCACTGAGATATCTCAGTTTTTTCGAGATTTGTGTTCGTCGACAGTTACAAATGACGACATGACTCGTTTGGAGGATCAAATTCCTCAGATAATATGCAAACTTGAGATGATCTTCCCACCCTCCTTCTTTAACTCAATGGAGCATCTACCGGTCCACTTGCCCTACGAAGCTAAAGTGGGAGGACCGGTACAGTTTAGATGGATGTACCCGTTTGAGAGGTGAGAACTTTCAACTACTTACTTATTTTACCCACTAACTAACGTTAGACACTGTAATTTGATAATAACATAATTGCTTGATGATTGTCATAGATTTCTCAACCATTTGAAGAAAAAAATTGGTAACAAGGCGAGGGTTGAGGGCTCCATATGTAATGCTTACTTAACAGAGGAGATAGCGAACTTCTGTTCTCTGTATTTCGAGAAAGAAGTGAACACCAAAACCAAGAATCTAAACCTAGAAACACCAGAGACGACGATTGACCCCAACATACCAGAATTTTTTCAAAGTAAGGAAGGTGAGGGATCGTCATCAGCTGGCGGGTGGAGGACATTAGATGAGAAGGAGTACAATCGTGCTCACCTGTACTTGCTATCAAATTGTGAAGTTTTGGAGTCGTACGAGAAAAAATTTGTAACAGAATTTGTAGCTACTAATCCACATTTAAATGCTGATGACATTTGGAATAAGCATGAGGAACAGTTTCCTAAATGGCTTAAGGAGCATGCAATTTCTGAGAATATTCAGGATGATTTGGTTAGGAGTCTAACATTAGGTCCTTTATGGAATGTTAGAACTTGGAACCGGTATTCGGTCAATGGTTACAATTTTCATACATTTGCCCATGGTAGCAGTAGGAGTAGATGTAATTTCGGTGTGAGTGTGTCGTCACTTGAAGTACACCAAGCACACCACGCACATCAAGCACATCAAGCACACCAAGTGTACGATCCGTTTATACTCACAAAAAAATACTCCAAGTACGATCCGTTTATACTTGCACATCAAGCACACCAAGTGTACTTTGCGCCTTACCCAACCACAAAGAACGACAGAACTGTAAACCAATGGTGGGCGGTGTTCAAAACTAAGCCACGGGGGCACTATGACTCTGACCTCTTCCAAGAGGACGTCATTTCTAGTGGTACAACATTGTCTCCAGTTGATGAGAATCTTTTTGCAAATGATGACGATGACAATAATGAGGTGGATGTGGGGGAAGATTTTGAAGACGATGAAGGCAGTGAGGAGGAGGAAGGTGCTTCTAGTGATATGGTCGAGGAGGAGGATGACACCACTGATTTAGAGGTCAATGACGAGGAGGACGAAGATGACGTCGAGGAAGAGGATGTCGTCGGTTCGAGTAGGCAAGTTGAAGATGACAACGACAGTGACGATGATTTTTAGTAGTGTATAGTTTCAGTAAGTTATATTATTTGTACATAGTAATCTGCAAACCTTGATTTTTTTTCGAGTGTATTTCAATATTATGATGTCAGTTCCTAACTTTCAACTATTACATGTCTGCAGATATGACGTTGGGCAGCAGGTTGCGGTTTGGAAGTTCGAGCAGCGGCAGCAGCAGGAGCAGGGATCAGGTGCAGCAGCAAGGCCAAGAAGAAAACAGGCAAGAGGAAGTGGAGGACGAGGAGGTGCATGGCAATGAGGAACAAGAACAACCGCAGCCACGCCAGGATGAAGGGCTGCAATACACACACGACGGGCGCCTAATCATTGGCCCCGAGGGCACATGGTGAGACATTGTATTTCTTTTTTTTTTGTGAGACATCATCTTATTTCACTCTTTGGTGTATACCTACATGTAGGTTTCGTACTCGTGCGACGGTGACAGGTGTCAAGGACAGTTTCATGGAAGATTTGACTACTTACTGCACGAGCTGGACTAAGTTGCCTCTGTGGCAACGGGAGAAGTGGTTTGCCAACTTCAAGGTACACCAATTTCTGATTTTTATTAATTATCTGTTACTGTTTACAGATTACTTATACAACGACAACAAACTATCTTGCAGTTGAAACACTTCTACAACGATGGTCTCGAGGTGGCTGTTCGAGACAGATACATGGATGTCGCAACTGTAAGATACAAAGACATGATGTATAAGCTGGCAAGCGATGGAAAGTTACAGCAACAACTTAGAGGTTCGATTACTAAATTGGTATTAGTACCTGAACAGAAAGTCGTATATATATTCAAAACATTTATTGATATCAAAGTGTATAAATTGTAGGTGACGCGATCCAACAGTTCCAAACAGCGCGAGCCGACCCGAAGTTCCTGAAGAGATCCGTCCAGGCTAAGAAGAACAAGAGGCGGGGAGGGGATCCCGAGGCAGAGGCGGAGCGCACCCACTACGGTGGGTCGCAGTCGATGCACCAGCGGGCCATGAACGTTAGTATTTTCGTCTCCTTTGATTATTATATTGGATTCTTATTTAATGTTTTCATTATAAAAATAAATGAATAATCTACATGTACTGTCAACAGGCGAAGAAGAAAACCGGAGAATTTCCTCCTCCTGTGCAGCTATTTCTCGAATCGAAGAGTAAGGGGGACGATGAGACCGGTCGATTATTCGCCACGAAGAAGGATTTGGAGACTTGGGTAAGTTTCAAACACAATACTTTGTTACTTTTTTCCTTCAAACAATCAACCTAATCATGACTTCTATTTCTTTCAGAGATCGTATTTGGCGGCCACTAGAGCGCCCGAAAATGAAGGTGTGGACCCGAGCACAATTTGGTTTAGAGTCGCCGAGGGATACCGCAAGGGAGCGGTGTACGGTACGGGGAACGCTCATTCCCTGTACTGGACACCACCCAATGTTCGGGGGGCCCATTCTACGACGACCGAGTGTGTGCCATCCGAGATGGCTGAGATGAGGGCTCAAATTCAAGAGGAGAGGGCGGAACGGGCAGCTATGGCCGAGCAGATGAAGGAGCAGAATGAGAGGTTGAAGACGCAGGAGTCCATTAACCTGCAAATTCTGGAAGAGCTACGGCGTCTTAGGAACACGCAGCAATATAACTGCAACTCCGGCCCCACTCTCCGATTCCCGGATCCTAGAAACCCCTTCGGCGGTAATAGTGGTGCGTCCGCCAGTTTTCCTGTTGGCTGAGTTGATTTATTGAAAACAATTTGTAGTGGGAGAAATGCTTGTTGAAAAAACTGTTTGTAACAACACTTTTAATGTAGTGTATGTATTCACGACTTTTGCGTACTTGGTTGACATTTTTGGAGTATGAAGCTTGCATAACGTTTGGAATAACGTTTGGAATGATGTTTGGGATGTATTGTAGTTGTTGCTTTGTTTTATTGTGCAGATTTTGGCTAGAAAAATAATAAATTGAACCGGCCTATTTCTGGCACGGTAGCGACTGATATCAGTAGCTAAGTTTTATATTTAGCGACTAATATCAGTCGCTAAATGATGCCACGTCGCACTATTTAGCGACTGAAATCAGTCGCTAACTGAAGTTTTAGCGACTGATATCAGTCGCTAAATCAGTCGCTAATGGCGCCATTAGCGACTGATATCAGTCGCTAAAATGATGTTATAGCGACCGATTTCAGTCGCTAAATTTAGCGACTGATTTCAGTCGCGCGCTTTTTTAGCGACTGAAATCAGTCGCTAGAAGCGACTAACTGTAGCCACTGTCACTTAGCGACTGCTGACGGTCGCGCGTCTGTTTTTTGCGACAGATGTCAGTAGCTAAGATCAGTCGCCAATGACTTTAACTCTTGTAGTGTTCGGCTGCATTATTGGTAACATCGAAGTCCAGTTTGATGAACACGGGAGTATGCTCTCCTTTTGGTGAAATTAGGAGGATCCCGACTCCGAACCCTCGAAAATTGGATGCTCCGTCGAAGTATAGATCCCACGTTTCGGTATCAGTATGGAAGATATCTTCATCTGGGAAGGACCAGGTGTCGGTGGATCCTTCCTCGGCTACCGGGCTATCGACGAGAAATTCAGCTACTGCTCGCCCCTTAATAGCCTTTAAAGGCACAAATTTTAGGTCGAATTCCGCCAGCATTAAAGTTCATCAGGAAATTCGGCCATTGAGAATGGGCTTTTGAAAGAGGTATTTGATCGGATCCATTTTGGATAGGACATGGACCTCGTAGCGACTGTCTGGGCCAGCATAGCCCCCATGGCTGTCTCGGTCGTCGTTAGGTATAATGACAGAGGCAAGCCGGGTTAAGGTGGCATCAAGACTGGCGGAGCAGACAGAATTTCCTTGATTTTGTCGAAGGCGGTTTGGCACTTGTCATCCCATAGTACCCGTTCTCCTATTTTTAGTTTTTTGAAAATTGGTTCACATACCATGGTTAGTTTGGAAATGAACCGGCTGATATACTGAACATTCCCGAGGAATCCCCTTATTTCTTTCTCGGTTTTAGGAGGTTGCATCTCGGTAATGGCTTTGATTTTAGCTGGGTCGACCTCGATACCCCGTTGGCTAACGATATGACCCAGTAATTTGCCTGATGTTACCCCGAAACTGCACTTTTGAGGGTTTAACCTCATGTTGTACTTGCGCAATCGGGTGAAGAATTTCCTTATGGCGGTGATGTGACCGTCCTGTTCTTTGGATTTGACGATCATGTCGTCTACATAAACTTCTACTTCTTTATGCATCATGTCATACAATAAGGTGGTAGCGGTCCTTTGGTAGGTGGCCCCGGCATTAATGAGGCCGAATGGCATGACGGTGTAGCAGTAAGTACCCCAAGGTGTAGTGAAGGTAGTCTTACTCATATCTTCTATCGCCATCTTGATCTGATTATACCCGGCATACCCGTCCATAAATGATAGAAGGGCATGATCGGCCGTGTTATCCACCAGTATGTCGATGTGTGGTAACGAAAAATCATCCTTCTGGCTTGCTTTGTTAAGATCCCGAAAATCTACGCATACTCGCACCTTACCGTCCTTTTTAGGAACCGGTACGATGTTTACAACCCAGTCCGGATACTCGGACACTTGTATGAAGCCGACTTTGAACTGTTTATCGACTTCTTCTTTTACTTTGATAGACCACTCGGACCTCATTCGGCGGAGCTTCTGTTTAACCGGTTTGCACCCGTCCTTGATTGGTATGTGGTGCTCGGCTATTTCCCGGTCTATCCCCGGCATGTCCCTGTAGGACCATGCGAAGACATCTTTGAATTCTCGAAGGAGGTTCGTGAATTGTTGTTTCTCCTTGGGACCTAGAGATATCCCTATCTTAAGAATCTGAGGCTCTAAGGTTGTTCCCAGATTGATGGACTCGGTCTCTTCAATTACCGGATTCCGGGATTCCCTTTGCTCTAGTTGCTCGATCAGATGTGGGGGTAAGGGTACCTGTTCGTCGGGTTTCTCAATGTCATTGCATAAAATATTTTTGAAAGCCGAATTTAAAGGAGACAAGTCGTAAGCAGAACGGTTGTTATTATAAATTGAAAATTTGGAGAACAGCTCGAAAAGAGCAGCCATCTGATCATTAGTCAGTGGCGGGATTAGTAAGGCACGCGGGACAGAACCCAAAGTGCCAGCAGCAGGAACGACAAGAGGGAGAAAGGTTACAAGATTGACTCTAGCACCGACTTCCCTAGACTCAGACTCAGGCATGTCTCCCTCTCCGGTGACCAGCTTGTATATCTTTCCTTGACTGTCAGTCCACATGACAGTCTTCCTCCAGGCCCTGTTTCCCGTCTCGGAACCAACATCCGAGATCAACTTGGTCGGGTCAAACCTGTTGCTGCGAAGAATCAGGTGGACCAGGTCTTCCTTTGGAGTCGGGGCTATGGTGTCTACCCCGAAGAGCAGCCCCAGCGCGGGCTCAGCGTCGTCAGCTCCATCAGCCTGGATGAGGGCGAACACATCATCCGGATATAATTGCAGTCCCGGGCCAATTGGGTCCCGAGGTGTGCAGCATTGGGTTGGTACAGACCAACCTGGATAGCCCCAAACACGGGTGTGACAACGTAGTCAGTCAACTGTGGGCTGTAAGGGCTCAAGTGGATACCCTTAATAATGTTGTAGGCCTTTTCGATAACTGCTCGGATAACGTTGCCCAGAGTGGCGGTATAGCCAAGGCCGAAGTGAGAGTCTTCGTCCTTAGGGACCTCGATGATCTTCCCAGCTGGAAGATCGGGTCGAGAGGTAGCCCCCGGAAGGTACCCTAGGTTTTGGAGCATTGTATCAATGCTCGTGGTGAAGTAAGGCCTAAAAAGGTACTCTTCCTCGATCATCCCCACAAAGTCGAACCCCCAGAGGTCCGTGCGGCCCGTGGCGTTGCAGCTAGCCACGATCATTAGGGTTGCCTCCAAAGTAATAACATTGTCGAGCAAAGGCATCTTGATCTTACGGTGGAAGGTGGAGGATACGGCTTTGACCGCGTGAATCCATGGCCTCCCTAGGAGCAAGTTGAAGGATGAGGTGACATCGATCACCTGGAATTCAAGCTTCTTTTCAATTGGGCCCGTTACAATGGTTAGCTTTACTGTAACACCCGCTATTTTTCTAGCATTTTTATCATTTCCGTTATGACTTTCTGACACATTTCAGCCTTATGTTTCATCATTATTCCAAGCTCTATTTTCATTTTTGAGTCTAATGGTATTTATTTTTATATTGAAAGATTTTAATTCTTTTAAATCTATTTATTTGATTTTCTTCGTAAACTAATTATTTTTCTGCGAGGAATTCTACTTCTCTACGAATTAACGTTTTTAAACTCTGATTTAAGCTATTCCTTTTCCTACAAATGTCTAGATATATTTATATAATATTTTCAACTAAGAAATATTTTATTTACGAAAATTTAGGCTTTAATGATTTTATTACGAAGTTTCGTAAATAATTATTTTCGAACGCGCCGTTTACTCGAATTGCTTTGAAATGCTTTTAATAATTTTATGATCCTTATTTTTATCAACCAAAAACTAAAAAGAGACCCTTTTGGATCGTGACACCATGTAGTAACACATTTGATTACAACTTTTATTCACATAACACTTTATGTTTAAACTTTAAGTAAAAAGATATTTTTCTCTTTAATTGATTTACATGCTTAAATTACAAACTTTTCATGCTACCATCACATTCATTTTGGCTGAAATTTTAAGACTACATTCACATTGTTTTTATCAATTTTAATGCTTCATTCATCCACCATCCTTTCATATTTTTCTTATTCATTTTTACATCAATTTTATTTTAACAAAAATCTCTTCTTTCTCCCTCTTTTTGGCTGGTGTTCCTGCCCATTTTTAGCAGCCATTTTCATCCATAATCAAGCTTTGATCGTCGTATTTTTATCTTCTAAATTATCGATTTTTTTTTCCTTCGTTAAGGTAATAATCGATGTTATTTCCGATCGTTATTTACCTTGATTCTTTTAGTTTTCTCATGGTATTTTTGTACCATGTATGTCATGTGAATTAGGATTCTTGGTTGATCCCGAAGCCGACAAATTTATAATCAACTCGGATTTGGGTTAGAGGAAACGTCGATGTTACTCGGTATTTCATGATTTTAATTGAGTATTTGCATGTATATATTTTTATGTTTTACTTTGGCAATATATGTATGTCATATAATCTGGAAAACTTTTAAAAGTTGAAAATTTGCATGTTTCGGTATTTTTATCGCTTTTACGGGATTAACGATTAAATCGTCATATTAATTTGTAAAATCATAATATTCGGCCTAAACATGTAATATATGTTTATATTCTGGAAAAATGTTGTATTTGATTATTTTTAATATTTTAGTATTTTTCTGATATTTTAGTTATTGATTATTCAATTATTACTGTAGACACCCACATTTTGACCGCCAGGTGTCTATAGCAGTTTCCGACAAACACCCGATGATGATCCGACGCTAACGTACTTTAACGTACTCGGAAATGGGCTCGTAATGATGGATATTTGGTCTAGGCATTTTAAGGAGTACAAATCTCACAAAACCAACCTCAAAATCAGGCCCAGTGGGTCGTTTCGAGTCAAATAACACTAATTTGGGTCGAATCCGACACCGGGGGTAAAACCGTCTTTTAGCGACCGAGTCAAAACCCGGTCAAAGATATTTCCCGATACTTGAGAGTTAACCGTGACACCTCACACGGTATACTCACGGTCCAACTCTACAAAATCATCCATACAAAATATAATAAACAATTCCGTTTAAGGTAGAATTCGATCCCGAGTAGGAATCCTATCCGAGAACCGACTCAGACACTCAACCGAGTGCAACCACTCGGCCAAGTAGTACGTACCAGCCGGTATTCCTCTTTTCTTCCCTCACAAGAAAACGGAATTCTCGTTCTCCTCAGCTTCTTACTCAAGCGGTAATCCTAGCTCAAACAGGAATCCCGTTCAGAAACCGATTCGAGCATCCGACCGAGTGTAAAACACTCGGCCGAAACAGCCCAAAACAGCCGAGATGCCTTTCTTCCTCCACAAGAAAGCGGAATTCTTATTTCCCTCAAATTCCCTCGTTTCCTATCCTGAGCGGTATTCAAACTCTCCTAAACCAAGGTCGGAAACTCCCTATAAATAGGACCTCCCGTCCAACACTATCAAGGACCGAAAAACAATACAATTTACACACACACACGATTTTGATTAACCATACACACCCATTATACCGAAAGGATACAATTCCCGACATCAATTCTTTATCATCCCGACACACACATAATTCTTTAGCATCGAGAAACCGATATTACGTCCAAAAAACCGAAGGAAAACCGGCCCCATACCCGAAACCTTCACCCATCCGAACCAACCACCCTAACCCAACCGACGTTGCCTCGACACTCCCGTGCCTAGCCACATTCCGACGAGTCCCGATCCGAGTCAACAAGAGCATGTAGGTTGAGGGTGTAATCAAACCCGATTTCTTCCTTTCTCTCCTTTTCTCCTCTTCGTCCGTTTTCGTTACGGGTCTAGAGTCGTTTTTTTATTTTCCTAATATCGTTATTAACGAAAAAATATTTTCATAACGAATATTCTTAAGCATACGATATCGATTTTTCTATAATCGAATATCGTATTGAAAAGAATTATTTTAAACTTCGACGATACCAAAAATCGTTACATCGTTTTCATTTAAAATTCTTTTCTCTTACTTTTCGTCCAAAACAAATAATTTTACAAAACTTTTTTTTTTATTCATTCTAAATATCCGATATCGATTTCATAATCGAATATCGGATACGACGAATATCGAAAACAAGGATCGAATACAAGTTAATTCATAATTTGTACGCGATTCATCAAAATAACAATTTTCGAACAAAAATAAAAACGGACAGACCCGCACGCGAGTCGCGCCATGCCCAGGCGACTCGCGCGCAGGCCTGGAATCCTGGACTTTTTTTTACGTTTTCGTTCGTTTATTATTTATTCTTCGATCGATTTCTAAAATTTACATCTTTTCTAAAACTATTCCAAGTATTCGATATTAATTTCGTAGTTAACTGTCGAATATAAAGGATATCGAAAATATTAAGTCGAGTATGAATCATGCAATATTCATACGCGATCTAATACGAACTTCGAGTTTTCGAAAACCGGACCCGAAACAGGCCGCCACGCGACCCGCCGGCGTCCCGGGCGAGTCGCGCGGCCGGCTGTTATGCCGAGGCCTTTTCCGTTCTTTTTATTATTTTTCGAACTTCGTTTTTTATACAAAACAACGTTCTTTTCAACGATATTTTTCGGATTTCGATTAATATTTATTTTTTTCGATTTCGCATATTTTATCTTGCTATTATTATTCACAAACCGATACTAACTCGTTTGTTTGTTTTGTAGCAATTTCATCCTTTTATTTCATTTGTTTTATTCTACTAAAACGAATCTCATATGCTAAATACAATTTTGACATTAATCAATTTTCATGCATTAAATTGACTTAGCAACCCATTCAATTTTTCACATGCTTAGAAAACAATGTTTGCATAATCATTCATCGTTCAACTAACGCGCGCATTAAAACGTCATTCGATATCCTAGTAGAGGCCGCTAATGTGCGGGCGGGGTTGGGTGTTCTTAGTGAACTTCCCAACACGTACCCTCACCCCTTACTCAGAACCGTGGTTTCCGGATGTCCGAAACCATTGGCAACGAGAGTCATTCAATATACGATTAACCGCTTCAGTCGGCATCTATATCGATATGCAAAAGGGACGAGCCCAATAAACTCTGACATCGAAAATGGGCCGTATTTTGTACACGGCCCACTACGACATAGAGTGGGCTCGAACGGTTCCGAATAACCATAAAATTCGGTGGCGACTCCGACTTCGATTTAAATTTCCATTTGACCATCTCATGGAGATTCATTCGCCTCCCCAAAACCCGCGCGTGGCCGCGTCAGGGTGGACCTATGTCATGTCCACAATTTGGCGACTCCGCTGGGGATTTTCCGATGAGTTAATAACCTTCGGTGTCCTCAGGGTGAGACTCGAATAGAAATCGTTTGACTAGTACAATGCGCGTTTTGGTTTTACGGTTCATGCACAACCCCACTTTCCCGGGCCGGTACTCGTGACCGACGTCCCACTATACCGTTGATATAGTCCAAACTGGTTATGTCAAAGGTGTCCATTAGCCGATTCATATGGGTTTTACGGCATGTCCTAATCTCAACTCGAGTTAGGGAGTCCGCCCCGATTCTTGATAGGCTGTGTACACTGGTATAGACCCTTACAGACTGACCGAGACTTAGATTAAGAGCATACATGGCGTCGTTATACTGTTTTCATGACTACGTGCTACTTGATCCACATCTTTTTCAAAACCGTCATCTTTTCAAAATTTTGCATCCTTTTCAAAATATCCAATTTTCAAAACCCGGGTCATATACCGAACTTAGGACTTATGATTTTACTCAAAATAGCCTTTTTCTAGCCGGTATTATGCCCAATTCAAAACTCGAAAATATTTTCGAAACTTTCAAAACCCGTCATTCGGCCCACTCCTTTTTCTTTTTTTCGAAAAAGGGCCGAATTTCTCCACCCGATTCATTTCGGGCTTTTCAAAAATTCATATTTTAAAACTTCCTCTTCTTAGGACTTCCCGTATTTAGCAGTGTCGGGTCGTGTCATAAGTCGTTGAAGTCTCTAGCGTTGAAACTCCGTCGATCTTACATCACGGGTTTCCCCCCATCCTAGTCCGCCTTACCTAACTAAGGCAAGGCCCACCTACGTAGGACATACTCCTACAAAGGTTGGCCCATTTACACAATCGAGTCTAAAAGTCTGGGAATGTCTCACGTGAACCTTCCTTCGGACAGGGCCCAACCCACAGCGTTGGATCCTGAGGAAGGCCCACCTCTTCACAAGTCACCCGTCTAGGTGTCTTTTCCGAGTCATTTACCGTCTTTTTAGTCTTCTTCCTTTTTTTTCCCTTGCTCGGGATGTACTTTCCTTAGGATTCGGGTTAAGTTGCTAATTACATGGTGCTCTTACAGACAGGCCACCCTTCACTCGAACCATGACGCAAAAAGCCATAGATGAGTTGAACACCACGTTGGCCCAAATCCAGACCCAATTGAGGCAAATGAGGGAAGACCAGATCGCCATTGTCACTCGGGTTAGTGCCGTAGAACAGGGAACCCCTAACGCCTCGATCGAAGATGACGGACCTCTGGCCGCACTAGCCGGCGCAGTCCAAAAGCTGCAGGAACAGGTCCACTCGACCACCAGAAACACCATTCTCACGGAAAATGCCCGTACCTATTCGACCCTAACTGATGAATTGCCCGCTAATATTAACTTAACGCGCTTACAAATGTTCGATGGGACTGAAGACCCGGTACTTCATATTCGTGCTTTTAAGGACTTTATGGCTGTCAAGGGGGTCAAATCGACCATGTTCAAGCACCTCTTTGCTTCCTCTCTCGAGAAGCACCCAAAAGCTTGGTACTACAGGCTTGACCCTAAGAAATTCAAAACTTGGGACAATGTTGCAATGGAATTCGCGCGGAACTACGCGGATAATGCTGAAATCCAGACTACCATGCGTACTCTGGAAGTTATGGCCCAAGAGCCTAAGTAGGGTTTCACCAAATACCTCCAAAGGTGGCGGACCGAAAGTGTTAAGCTGGTCGACAAGCCCAGCGAAAAAGTTCTAGTGGAGGCCTTTGTCAAAAACCTCCTCCCTGCTTACCGAGTCCATCTCAGGTACGCCATCATACCCGACTTCGCCACTTTGACCGAAATGGGTACTAGAATCGAAGACGATCTAAGGTTAGAGAGCCTTACTAAGGCCTCTACCAAAGGGTATCAAGGATCCAGTTCCTCCTCCAGCAAGCCCGCCACCACAACGGCGGCCCGAAGCATTTTTGACGAGGTAAACTCACTTGACACCTCAACCAAAAAGAATACTAATAGGCCTAATCCAACCAATAGGACCAACTCCGGAAGTTCCCGTAGAGAAGCGGTCTAAAAGCTACAACATTCAGGCCTATTGCCACTATCACCAAGGCAATGGGCATGACACGGAGAAATGCTGGAAGTTGAAGCATCTTATCCAAGATCTGATCGAAAATGGGAAGATACCGCTACCCAGTGACAAGCCAAGTAACAAAAACAATCCTCTTGCTACTCATGCCATTTTTACTAGAGAGATAGTTGACTGCACTCATCTCATTTCACCTTTCATTTCCTAAATCAACGGGATATGGAATGACGATGAGGACGATGTTTACCTGGCTAAAGGGGAGGTTGTCCCCGTCACTATCGAGGAAGTCCGGAGGGCTAAAGCTAAAGCTCTGGCCGGTACACACGCCATCACGGCCGCCCCGGAAACCGTCACTGAGCCTTCCAGGACGGAACTCGCTCCTGAAGAACTAAACGCCGACACGGCCCTAGTCAGACAATTGAAGAGGGTCCGAACCGATATTACTATATGGCAGCTCTTGGTTAGTTCGCAGGAGCATCGAGCGGCACTTACTAAGGCCCTTGATGAAATCAAGGTCGACTCATCAGTTACCCCCGCTGAAATGGTAGCCACGGTCTTGCCATACCTCAAGGACAAGTCCAAAGGAGAAGGCCCACTTATCACCTTCTCCGAGTCCGACCTTCCACCATTCGGGACCACTCATAACTTGGCCCTGTACATTACGGTGATTTGTCGAAACAAATATCTCCCGATGACCCTAATTGATGACGGGTCCGCAGTTAACGTCCTTCCTTTAAGGACAGCCAAGGCCCTCGGCATTACCGAGGCTGACTACCTTCCGACTGCAAAGACTATCCAGGCTTTTGATGGGAGCCCAAAATCAGTTGCTGGGGCCGTTAAACTAACCATCATAACGGGCCCGATCGAGAAGGAGTTAGAATTCCAAGTGATCGATGTCACTTCATCTTTCAATCTGCTACTTGGAAGACCATGGATTCACGCAGTCAAAGCTGTGTCCTCCACTCTTCATAGAAAGGTCAAACTACCTTTACAGGACGGGATCATCACCCTCGAAGCCACTCCCATAACCGTGTCAAGCTGTAACACGACGGGCTCAGCCGACCCACGAGGATTCAACTTTGTAGGAATGATCGGAGAAGAGTACCTTTTTCAGCCATACTTCACCGTTAGCATCTATACGATGCTACAAAACCTGGGTTGCCTACCGGGAGTCACGTCAAGGACATACCTTCCACCTGGAAAGATCATCGAAACCTTGAACAACGGGCAATCTCACCTCGGTCTAGGCTATACTATGGCATCTGGCTACACGAACCAAACCAAGGCGGTCACGTTCGTCACCCCGGTATTCGAAACTGTTCAAACGGGCCTCTATCGGCCCACAATCTCTTATCCCGGGACCAAACTGGCTCGGGAATGCAATTTCATCCCGGATGACATATTTGCCCTTATTCAAGCCGAATCGAAGGAGGGCCCAAGCAACACTGAGCCCATTCTAGGACTACTCTTCGGGGAAGACAAGGTCATCCCGACCCCTAAGCAAGAGCTAGTCAGCTTGATCCTTCGCAGCAGCAGGTTCGATCCAACTAAGCTGATCTCTGAAGTTGGTGCCGACACTGGGAAGAGAGCTTGGAGGAAGACAACCAAGTGGACCGACAGTCAGGGTCGAGTCTACAAGCTACCTACTGGAGAAGGAGATATGCATGCTATCGACTCTGAATCTGAGTCCGAGTCCGAGTCCGAGTCAGAGTCAGAGTCGGAGTCTGAGTCAAAGTCTAGAGGGTCCAGTACTAGGATCGAGTCTGTAACCCCTCTCCCTTATTTAGCCTCACCATCGAGAGCCCCGGAATCTGTCCCGAGGGCTCTCCCTATCCCGCCTCTGACCAACGATCAGATGGCAGCTCTCTTCGAGCTCTTTTCAAAATTTACTATCAATAATAACGATAACCGTTCCGCTTATGACTTGGCTTATTTTCAAAATGTTTTCAAAAATCTTACTTGCAATGACATTGAGAAACCCGACGAAATGGTACCACTGCCTCCGCATCTAATTGAGCAACTCGAACAAAGGGAGTCCCGAAATCCGGTAATCGAAGAAACCGATTCCATCAACGTAGGAACCCCTTTAGAGCCTCAGATACTTAAGTTGGGCCTATCTTTAGATCCCGAAGAGAGACAACAATTCACGGATCTCCTCCAGCAATTCAAAAACGTCTTTGCATGGTCCTACAAGGACATGCCGGGAATAGACCGGGAAATAGCTGAACACCGAATACCCATCAAAGACGGGTACAAGCCGGTAAAACAGAAACTCCGAAGAATGAGGCCCGAATGGTCGCTCAAATTCAAAGAAGAAGTTGATAAACAATTCAAAGCGGACTTTATTCAAGTGTCTGAATATCCAGACTGGGTTGCAAACATAGTACCAGTACCCAAAAAGGATGGCAAAATCCGAGTATGTGTAGATTTCCGAGACCTTAATAAGGCCAGCCCAAAAGACGATTTCCCGTTGCCACATATCGACATACTGGTGGACAACACGGCCGACCATGCCCTTCTATCATTTATGGACGGGTATGCCGGATACAATCAGATCAAAATGGCAGAAGAAGACATGAGTTAGACCACCTTCATCACACCTTGGGGGACTTACTGCTATACCGTAATGCCATTTGGGCTTATTAACGCTGGTGCCACTTATCAACGGACCGCTACTACTTTATTGCATGACATGATGCATAAGGAAGTAGAGGTCTACGTCGACGATATGATTGTCAAGTCCAAGGACAGAAACGGGCACATTGCAGCCCTAAGAAAGTTCTTCACTCGACTACGCAAGTACAACATGAGGTTAAACCCTCAAAAATGCAGTTTCGAGGTAACATCGGGCAAGCTACTGGGTCACATTGTCAGCCAACGGGGCATCGAAGTTGACCCAGCAAAAATCAAGGCCATAACCGAGATGCAACCACCTAAAACCGAAAAGGAGATAAGAGGGTTTCTCGGGAAAGTCCAATATATAAGCCGGTTCGTTTCAAAGCTAACCATGGTATGTGAACCCATTTTCAAGAAACTAAAGATAGGTGAACGAACACTATGGGACGACAAATGTCAAATGGCTTTCGACAAGATCAAGGAAATTCTATCCTCTCCACCGGTGTTAATGCCACCTCAACATGGTCTGCCTCTATCATTATACTTGACAACGACTGAGACTGCCATGGGCGCTATGCTAGCCCAGACGGTTGATTCTGAAGAACGGGCTATTTACTACATCAGTAAGAAGTTCTTAGAATACGAATGCAAATACACCATTCTTGAGAAGACGTGTCTAGCATTAGTATGGGCCACTAAAAAGCTCCGACACTACATGCTTAGTCACGAGGTACATGTGCTATCCAAGATGGATCCAATCAAGTATCTATTCGAGAAGCCCATCCTCAACGATCGTATATCCAGATGGACTTTAATGCTAGCTGAGTTTGACCTCAAATTTGTGCCCTTAAAAGCCATCAAGGGCCGAGTAGTAGCAGAATTCCTCGCCGATAGTCCGGTATCCGAGGAAGGCCACACCGATACTTGGGCCTTCCCAGATGAAGATATATTCCATACCAACACCGACACATGGGATTTGTACTTTGATGGAGCATCCAACTTTCGAGGATTTGGTGTCGGAATCTTGCTAATTTCACAACAAGGTGAACATACCCCGTTATCCATCAAGCTAGATTTTGACGTGACTAACAACGCAGCCGAATACGAAGCATGCATTCGCGGGTTGCAAGCCGCCGCCGATTTAGGAGTAACAAACCTCCGGGTCCACGGTGACTCATCATTAGTCATAAATCAAACCCTACAAAAATTGAAAACTCGGAACGCAAATCTCGTGGCTTACCAAGCACGAGTAAGGGTTCTCGAAAAACAATTTCAAAAAGTGGAGTACATTTATCTGCCTCGGGAAGAAAACCAGTTTGCAGATGCTCTCTCAAAGTTAGCATCTTTAGTGAATATCCCAGCGCATCTAACTAGCATGCCCATTTGTGTCGAAAGGCGGTCTGAGCCGGCATACATCCACGCTATCTCAGATATTGAAATAACTAATCCATAACCTTGGTACCAGGCTATTCTAACCTACTTGATGTCAGGGGAATATCCTCCGGGAGCTGAAAACCGGGCCAAGAAAGCTCTACGAAGATGGGCAACCCAGTTCATCCGCACAGACGATGGACAGTTATATAAAAAGACAGCACAGGGGGCTTTACTCCTATGCATTGACAAAACTCGAGCTGAAAAAGTTATGGCCGAGGTGCACGATGGCGAAAACGGACCACACATGAACGCCCATATGTTGGCCCGGAAAATCGCAAGACTCGGTTACTATTGGAATAGCATGGAAACTGACTGTCAGATGTATGTTAAACACTGTCATAACTGTCAGATTTTCGCTAACGTTCAGCATATGCCTTCATCCCTACTATATACAATGACATCGCCATGGCCATTCTCAACATGGGGAATTGATATAATCGGGAAAGTGAACCCTTCCGGGACAGGAGGTCACTGGTTTATCCTAGTGGCTATTGACTATTTCACTAAATGGGTTGAAGCCGAATCATACCGGATCTTGAATGCCAAACAGGTGGCTAAGTTCATCCAAAACAAAATTATATGTCGATATGGGATTCCACATGAGTTCATCAGCGATCACGGGACCCATTTCCAAGCTGAAACTGCCACTTTGCTGGAAAAGTACAAGATCCAAAGGCATACATCGTCACCTTACCGTCCTCAGACAAATGGAGCGGTAGAGGCAGCCAATAAAACAATTGTCACCATTCTTAAAAAGATGGCTGAGAATTACCGGAACTGGCCCGACAAGATACCCTTTGCCTTATGGGGATATCGAACATCAATTCGAACTGCAACTGGAGCAACTCCATACTATCTAACATATGGAATGGAAGCAGTCCAGCCGGTCGAACTAGAAGTACCATCCCTTAGGATTCTGCTCGAAAGTCAGGTACCTGAGGCGGACTGGGTCCAAGCCCGATATGACTCGCTAATCCTCTTAGACGAACGGCGATCCCGGGCTCTGAATAATATTCAGATATATCAGAAAAAGGATCCAACGGGCTTTTAACAAAAGGGTTAGGCCCAGGAATATCAAAGAGGGCGATCTAGTCTTAAAATCTGTTCGAGCTTTGCTACCAGTTGACCCAAGGGGAAAATTCAAACCTAATTGGGCTGGGCCATATTTAGTGAAGAAGATTCTTTCAGGAGGGGCGGTAATGCTAACTGACTTGGACAGGAACGAGTTCGTCAATCCAACAAACTTGGACCAACTGAAACGTTACTACCCATAAACCCTATCTCAATGTCATTTGCAAAGGTTTATAAAAAATGTCTTTTTTATGAATTTTCAAAATTTTAAGCAAGTCAATAAGTTAGGATCATTTATCCTACCGTTGCACATCTTGAATTAATAATCTTGATGTATTTCAAAAATTGCAAAAATACTTCTGAACTACGGAAGGTTTGATTCCATTAATTTTGGATACGTAGGCAACCCCTCAAAAGGGTACAACCATTGCAATAACGAAAAGACGGGAACGGTATTCACTAATATGTCATTTTATTATTTCAAAAAATATCACAAAAAAAAGAACAACAACAAAATCACACCACAAAAATAATAGTAATACTTAAATAATAAATTTAGGAGACTACTCGTACATTTTACCCTTTCCCTTATCTTTCGGGTCGCGCGGAGCCCGAGGCCGACGGGGCGGGGGCGAACGTTCTCTAATCACAAGGGGAACTTCCTTCGCTCGAACCCGTTCCTTCGATTTTGGGTTTTCCATCCTTTGCACCGGTCTGAGCCGAGCCCTAACCGGCTCGGGAAGCCTGTCTCGAGGACCAAGTCGGTCCTTAGCAGCCAGTCTTGGCCCTAGTCTCCTTTCTAAGTCCCTCTGGGGGCTCACTCTCCCCCGTGCACCCTTATTACTGGATCCTTCAGTCTGAGTCCTAGATTTTCTTTTCTGACCTGTCGAAGTAGCTCCCTCAGTAAAGAAGCTCCTATTGTCCTTAGCATGCTCTCGACGTAACAGGTCATAGGCCTCGTCAATCTTCAGGGCAGCCCGGGTCTTAGCTGAATCAGCCCGGGTCCATCTTACATAAGAATCGGTTACCCAGATCGAATGAGAATTTTTGAGAACAGGCCAAGTAGCTCGTGTATACCACCTTTGCATCCAGGTGTCACACATTACATCCGTCAGCTGAGTAGATTCACTCACAACGGCCTCAATTTCTTGGATTCTTTGTGCCCGACCATATTGCCTAAGTATGCGATCGGGAAAGAGGTGAATTGTTTGCCTAAAAGATAGGATTACCTGATATCTAGCCCTATCTCGAGATTCTAGACCAGTCCAGAGGTAAATTGGCCACCATGGCACAGCCCAACGGATCAATAAGCCTCCGTGGAAAGATATCACCTCATCCCAATATTGTTGGGTATTGAAGCGAGAAAAGGCAATAGCTCGTCTCCTTGACATAACTTGCCTGGGTTGATATCGGCTCACATTTAGGGGAGGATCCAAGATCGATAACCTCTCGAACAGCCACAGCTGAAAAAATCCGAAAAAATCAAAATCGTCAAAATCACGAAAAAAAAAAAATACGTGAAAAGGCGTGAAAACCGAGAAGACCGCAGGAACCGGGAAAATCGGAAAAAGCCGCGCAAAACCGGGAAAACGGGAAAAACCGGAAAATCAGAAAAGTCGAAAAATGGCATACCTGTAGAAGCTGAGTACTCCCAGTCAGCCGGAATAACGGATCACTCTTACGATTATCCAAACCCTGGATAATCTCTCCTGTAATTAGCCAAGCCGGGCTGTGCTCCGTCTCCATCAGGTCAGCCACGGTAAAAAGTCTAACATGGCCCATGCAAGATAACAAGTACATATGCCCTTCAAACGCATAAACATGGAGCATACAGAAAGTGAAGGCCCTACGGCTATAAACCGGCCTGACCCGGACATCATCTGGGTTCATGAATTTTTCAGCTAGATCAATCAAGAAAACGGTATCTCCTTCTAGCATACGGGATACCTCCATATGGGAAAGCCCTAAAAATTCCCTTAACTTCCTCCTTGGGTCAGAAACTGAAAAAGGGATAGCAGGGCGAAGTATAGGATTCCATCCTCCTGTAGCAGCAATTTCCTCAGGAATAGGGCAAATCTCTCCTCGAGGAAAACTAAATACATGATAGGTATCATCCCAATAGGATAGGCAAGCATCCAAGAAGTGGCAGTCTACTTGCATCTGACGAATCACGGACAATTGGGTAACGCCATTCTGATTTAGGATAGCCCTATTGGCATCCTTAAAATATTTGGACCACTCGTGCAACATTCCGACTAGTCGGTCGATTCCCATATTTGATTTGCTAAAAGAAAAGAATAAATTTTTCAGGGCTTATTCTTTTCTCTAAGTAATTAAGGAATTGGGAAAATTATGATAATTTGTGAAGCAAGAAGGGGTATTTATAGCATGAAAATAGGTTCTCCTCCTCACCTTAGGATTCCCAATCCTAGAGCATCTAGCATACAAGCCATTGTCCTAAGGCTTAGCTAAGTCATCCCGAGCATTCCTTCTCCTTTTCAAAGTCAAAACAAAAATCCCTAATTTTTCAAAGACTTTTGCAAACTCAAAAAATTCAAACTTTTTCTCAAAATTTTTATTCCCCAGCACGAGTCATTTTTTCCTACAAATATTACATGCAAAATTTTGCAACTTTGCATAAATATGTACAGGACGGCTCAAGCAGGACCATGCAATTTGCATAACTCCCCAGCGGCATTTAACAAGATGAGCCCACATACAGGCCCATTTTAAGTCTCATGCGACGAATTCCCCCACGGAATTATCATCAATTCAGGTACATTTTTAGCCCACGGCCGGCGGGCCCTCCACGCAGGTCTAATGGACCTTAAACGACCCGACCGGAAGCTGCCAGGTTTTAATCCTTGATTGACCTGGTGGCTACTCTGACTTTCGCCCTGTCCAAGCCTCAGTCGGAGTGGGGGCTCTGTAGATACCCACATTTTGACCGCCAGGTGTCTATAGCAGTTTCCGACAAACACCCGATGATGATCGGACGCTAACGTGCTTTAACGTACTCGGAAATGGGCTCGTAATGATGGATATTTGGCCTAGGCATTTTAAGGAGTACAAATCTCACAAAACCAACCTCAAAATCAGGCCCACTGGATCGTTTCGAGTCAAATAACACTAATTTGGGTCGAATCCGACACCGGAGGTAAAACCGTCTTTTAGCGACCGAGTCAAAACCCGGTCAAAGATATTTCCCGAAACTTGAGAGTCAACCGTGACACCTCACACGGTATACTCACGGTCCAACTCTACAAAATCATCCATACAAAAAATAATAAACAATTCCGTTTAAGGTAGAATTCGATCCCGAGTAGGAATCCTATCCGAGAACCGACTCAGACACTCAACCGAGTGCAACCACTCGGCCAAGTAGTACGTACCAGCCGGTATTCCTCTTTTCTTCCCTCACAAGAAAACGGAATTCTCTTTCTCCTCAGCTTCTTACTCAAGCGGTAATCCTAGCTCAAACAGGAATCCCGTTCAGAAACCGATTCGAGCATCCGACCGAGTGTAAAACACTCGGCCGAAACAGCCCAAAACAGCCGAGATGCCTTTCTTCCTCCACAAGAAAGCGGAATTCTTATTTCCCTCAAATTCCCTCGTTTCCTATCCTGAGCGGTATTCAAACTCTCCTAAACCAGGTCGGAAACTCCCTATAAATAGGACCTCCCGTCCAACACTTTCAAGGACCGAAAAACAATACAATTTACACACACACACACGATTTTGATTAACCATACACACCCATTATACCGAAAGGATACAATTCCCGACATCAATTCTTTATCATCCCGACACACACATAATTCTTTAGCATCGAGAAACCGATATTACGTCCAAAAAACCGAAGGAAAACCTGCCCCATACCCGAAACCTTCACCCATCCGAACCAACCACCCTAACCCAACCGACGTTGCCTCGACACTCCCGTGCCTAGCCACATTCCGATGAGTCCCGATCCGAGTCAACAAGAGCATGTAGGTTGAGGGTGTAATCAAACCCGATTTCTTCCTTTCTCTCCTTTTCTCCTCTTCGTCCGTTTTCGTTACGGGTCTAGAGTCGTTTTTTTATTTTCCTAATATCGTTATTAACGAAAAACTATTTTCATAACGAATATTCTTAAGCATACGATATCGATTTTTCTATAATCGAATATCGTATCGAAAAGAATTATATTAAACTTCGACGATACCAAAAATCGTTACATCGTTTTCATTTAAAATTCTTTTCTCTTACTTTTCGTCCAAAACAAATAATTTTACAAAACTTTTTTTTATTCATTCTAAATATCCGATATCGATTTCATAATCGAATATCGGATACGACGAATATCGAAAACATGGATCGAATACAAGTTAATTCATAATTTGTACGCGATTCATCAAAATAACAATTTTCGAACAAAAATAAAAACGGACAGACCCGCACGCGAGTCGCGCCATGCCCAGGCGACTCGCGCGCAGGCCTGGAATCCGGGACTTTTTTTTACGTTTTCGTTCGTTTATTATTTATTCTTCAATCGATTTCTAAAATTTACATCTTTTCTATAACTATTCCAAGTATTCGATATTAATTTCGTTGTTAACTGTCGAATATAAAGGATATCGAAAATATTAAGTCGAGTATGAATCATGCAATATTCATACGCGATCTAATACGAACTTCGAGTTTTCGAAAACCGGACCCGAAACAGGCCACCACGCGACCCGCCGGCGTCCCGGGCGAGTCGCGCGGCCGGCTGTTATGCCGAGGCCTTTTCCGTTCTTTTTATTATTTTTCGAACTTCGTTTTTTATACAAAACAACGTTCTTTTCAACGATATTTTTCAGATTTCGATTAATATTTATTTTTTTCGATTTCGTATATTTTATCTTGCTATTATTATTCACAAACCGATACTAACTCGTTTGTTTGTTTTGTAGCAATTTCATCCTTTTATTTCATTTGTTTTATTCTACTAAAACGAATCTCATATGCTAAATACAATTTTGACATTAATCAATTTTCATGCATTAAATTGACTTAGCAACCCATTCAATTTTTCACATGCTTAGAAAACAATGTTTGCATAATCATTCATCGTTCAACTAACGCGCGCATTAAAACGTCATTCGATATCCTAGTAGAGGCCGCTAATGTGCGGGCGGGGTTGGGTGTTCTTAGTGAACTTCCCAACACGTACCCTCACCCCTTACTCAGAACCGTGGTTTCCGGATGTCCGAAACCATTGGCAACGAGAGTCATTCAATATACGATTAACCGCTTCAGTCGGCATCTATATCGATATGCAAAAGGGACGAGCCCAATAAACTCTGACATCGAAAATGGGCCGTATTTTGTACACGGCCCACTACGACATAGAGTGGGCTCGAACGGTTCCGAATAACCATAAAATTCGGTGGCGACTCCGACTTCGATTTAAATTTCCATTTGACCATCTCATGGAGATTCATTCGCCTCCCCAAAACCCGCGCGTGGCCGCGTCGGGGTGGACCTATGTCATGTCCACTATTACCATTTACGGACAAAAACGATTAAAAACCGGTTTTTAGTTCTAGTACCTAAACATTTTATTTTAATCTGATTTTTGACGTGGTGAAACTTTCTGATGAAATAGAATTTTCTGAATTGTTTCATAATTTTTCGGAATTGTTAAGTGGATGAATTAATTAATCACTTTAAATCATCGTTTATCGTTAAAACCGTGTTTGTCGCTTAAATTCTCGATTTCTGGTCTTTGGTTTAAATCTGGAAAAAATATATGATTTTGATAATTTCATAATAAAATGTAATTTTATGATCTTTAGTGTTTTAATAAAATGTTAGGAACGATATGTTTTATTAATGGAATCGTTAATTGTGAAAACGGGTTTTAAAGACGATTTTGATGGGATTTATTAAAGCTGGAATTTTTGGAAATCTGGAAAAACATTATTTTCTGGAAAATCATGATTTTTAAGCTTAATAATAATTTTTGGATATTAATACTTAAATCGTTTTGTAATTACTATTTTTATTAATCGTTATTGTCGAGATTAGACGATTAACGAGAAAACGCTTTAAAAACCGAGTTTTAGGATTCTGGAAAATTTTCTTTTCTGAACAGAATGTCCATAAATATATTTTAACTATTTTACGTATTTTTTGTACTATTTATTAAAGTCTTTAATTAATATGTATTGATTTTTGGACAAATTACGATTTATCGTTAAAATGCTTCGTCTTACCTAAAAGATTTATTTTTCCAGCTATTTTGAAAATATTTAAATCTGAAACATTAAGAGTTAAATCATCCCTTAACATATTCTAAATATATTCAATGGTTTAATTAAATAAAAGACGTTAAAAGATTTAATTTGACATTTGCCGTAAAATTCTATTTGTAATTGTATTGTCGTAACTAATAATAATTAGGGAATTTTGGCTTTGTAAATTTTGAAAACACCTTGATTAGTATTATTAAAAATTTTAAGACATTTTTAATCATTTTATACACTTGTACGATATTTCAATAACTTCATAAACTCAAATGTTCTTACTTTAATAATTAATATCGTTAAGGCCGAAAGTATTAGTTTTATAAATCTATATTGTTTACTAAAAATGTGGTATTAGTATGAACTAATATTTTCACTATTTTGATAAAATGCTATTTTTAGTAAAGTTTCTAAAAATAGAAGTTTTCTAAAATAGAAAGTTTCCTCTTTTAGAATATAAATGTTTACTTCTTTTATCCTCATATTATTTATATTGATTATATCTTTTAAATATCGATAATGGCTTTGTTTTGGAGTTATGGAATAAGGACAAGTGTGAGGTTAGAGTAATATATTCTAGGGTTTACGGTTTTGCCATCAACTATAAGCCTGGTGTGTCTTTATGGGGCACACTGGTTGTTGAACCGAGCATATATGGTGTTCGGGAGTGTGTGTATATTTTCTTAAGCTCGTGCCTCGCAGTGTAAGACGCCGTCGGGTTGAACTGAGTATTTATGGTGCTCGGGAGGGGTGTACATATCATCTTAAACTAGGGCCACGCATTTATAAGTCGCCGTCCTATTATGGTTGAGTAGCCTAGTTAGAGAACGAAGTTTGATTAGTTTGAACTAAGTTCTCGAAGCTAGTTTTAGTATTCTCCTAGTGAAAGTCTAGCCGTCGACACTAATTCTATCCATAACGCCATTTTGATTATTTTATTTATTATCGATATAAATTGGTTTGCAGGTTGGCAAATATTTTTATGTTTCTTCGGAAACCCTTTTGATTAATTTGTTTTACGCTAAAGCTTATTTTCATATGTTGTTTTACTGTTTTCCATTTTACCTATTTTTCCTATATTAGTAATTACTGTTTTAAAATCCTGTTATACGGCTGGGAGAACGTTGACGTTGCTCCTCACTGATTGTGGCTGTTATCTTTTTAACATGAAAGGTATGCATGTTTCCGGGTGTGGGCTAGCGGGCATTGTGGATCCTGCTATTATTATTTCTTTTACAATTTTGTCTTGTGGATTGTTAAACCCCTTTGTGGATCGTTTTAATTTTGGCCATTTTATTTAAGGCCTAATGTTTGACTTTACCATTTAAATTTTATCAAGACATAGTTACAGTGTGTTATAATCACACTTCTACAGTGTTTCCGCCACTGTATTGCGTTAGAATTTCTAGGGGATTACATTTACGGCCCCAGATACCGACTTTGGGCTCCCATCAAAGGCTTGGATGGTTTGAGCCGTTGGAACATAATCGGCCTCGGTAACACCGAGGGCTTTGGCGGTCCTTAAGGGAAGGACGTTCACCGCGGACCCGTCATCGACTAGGGTCATCGGGAGGTATTTCCCTCGGCAGATCACCGTAATGTAGAGGGCCAGATTATGAGAGGCCCCGAACGGTGGCAGGTCGGCTTCAGAGAAAGTGATCATTAGGCCTCCTTCCTTGGTTTTGCCCTTCAAGTGGAGCAGGATCGTGGCTACCATTTCAGCAGGGGTAGCCAAAGAGTCGATCTTAACTTGATCGAGAGCCTTAGTGAGTGCTTCTCGATGTTCTAGTGAGCTAACCAAGAGTTGCCATATAGTGAGGTCAACTCGAGTCTTCTTTAGTTGCTTCACGATAGCCGTTTCAGCAGTCGGCTCTTCAGGGACGACTTTCATCCCGAGTGGATTGGTGACGGTTGTCGGGATGGGGATGTCCCTAGAGCTAGTGGCTTGATAGGGACGGCCAAGGTGGTTACTGGCTAAGACTCGGGATTTGGCCTCGCGAATCTTTTCAGGGGTGATGGGAACAGTTTCCTCTTTAACGAGATAGACATCATCCTCGTCGTCAAAACAGATCCCGTTCACTTGCGGGATAAATGGAGAGATAAGGTGAGAGCAATTAATCACCTCCCCGGCAAAGATGGCATGGGAGGTGAAAGGGTTCTCTTTGTTGCTTGGTTTATCTCCGGGTAGCGGGATTTTACCGCTCTCAATCAGGTCATGGATCAAGTGTTTCAGCTTCCAACACTTTTCGGTATCATGCCCATTGCCTCAGTGATATTGGCAATAAGCTTGGGCGTTGTAGTTCTTGGAGCGTCGCTCGACCGGAACCTCAGGAGTGGGGCCTATCAGTTGGATTAGGCACTTCGAGGACAACCTTTGTAAGGCGTAGGTATAGGTGGTACCTATATCAGTGAAAACCCGAGGTGGTGTGTTCTTCTTGGACGGGGTATCTAGTAGCTTAACTGCGTAAAAAATGTTGCGGGTTGCGGGTTGCAGCTTGGGGCTTGGTAGTGGAAGAGGAAGCCCCTTGGTATCCTTTGCTAGAGGCCTTGTTGAGGCCCTCCATCCTTAGGTCGTCTTCAATTCTCATACCCATTTCAGTAAGGGTGGTGAAATTGGGTATGACAGCGTACCGGAGATGAACCCGGTAGGAGGGGAGGAGGTTATTGACAAAAGTCTCCACCAAAGTCTTCTCACTGGGCTTATCGACCAGTTTCACACTCTCGGCCCTCCAGCGTTGAAGGTACTTAGTAAAACCTTCTTTTGGCTCTTGGGCCATAACCTCCAAAGACCGCATCATGGTTTGGATCTCGGTGTTGTCAGCGTAGTTCCGAGCAAACTCGGTAGCCACATCATCCCAAGTAGGGTATTTCTTCGGGTCCAGCCTATAGTACCAGGCCCGTGGGTGCTTTTCAAGGGACGCAACAAAAAGATTCTTGAACATTGAAGAATCTACTCCTTTGATAGCCATGAATTCTTTGAAGGCCCGTACATGTAGTAACGGGTCTTCGGTTCCTTCAAACATAGGCAAGCCCGTGAGATTCAGGTTTGCAGGCAGCTTGTCACTTACCGGGGAGTACTCTCGGCTATTCTCCCGATGAATATTGTTACTCCCAGCCAAATGGACTTGTTCTTCTAGTCGGCGTACCGCGCTGACTAGTTCAGCCAGAGGCCCAGTAGCCTCGGCATTCGGAGCCCTTTGCTCCACTGCAGCCATACGAGCAACGATGGCCACTTGACCAGCCCTCATTTCAGTCAGTTGGGCATCAATGTCGGTTTGTTTGGCGGCCATGGCATCCACGGAGACCTTCAGGTTGTTCAGAGCTGCTTCCATTTTTCGGTTGTGTCTGGTGGACGGTGGCCTGTCTGTAAGAACACCGCGTAATCAGAAACCGAACCCAAATCTCGGAAAGAGACAAAAAAAAGTACATCCCGAGCGACACTAGGAAAGAAGGCTAAAGACTCGAAAAAGACACCTAGACGGACGACTCGTGGGTGGTATAACTTCCTTGGGTCTTTGGCCATGTGGGCCTAATCCCGATCGAAGGAAGGTCCACGTGAGACTTTTCCCCAGACTTTTGACTCGAGTGTATGGACGGACCTTCCGTTGTAGGGGTATGCCCTACGCGGGCTGGTCGTGCCTTGTCAAACAAGGCGGACTTGGGAAAGGGGGGAAACTCGTGATATAGGATCAACGGAGTTTCGACGCTATAAACCTTCGACATACTATGCAAAGACCCGACACACGGATAAACGGTAGGTCCTATAATAAGGAAGATTCACTAGGAAAGTTGGATGTTTTGAAGTTTTGAAATTTGAATATAAAATGAGCGAATTTCTGAAAGTTCGAAAATCGAAAACGAAATTTCGAAAACCAAGATTAGAATTTTGAAAATTCAGAAAATCGGAACGGTGTCGGAGATTTGAGAATTAAACGGGCAGCATGCCGGCTAGAAAAAAAAGGATATTTTGAGTCAAATTGTTGATCCTAAATTTCGGCGGCATTCCGAATTTTGAAAGTTGGATTTTTTTTGAAAAAACGGGTCCCGAAACGGACAGTATTTCGGTTTTTTCAAAATTTGGTGTTTTTGGAAATATGCATTTTTTGAAATGACGATTTTTGAAAAATGACACGGAAACCAAGTAGCACGTAGTCAAACAAGCATTATAACGATGCTTATGTATGCATTACGCTAAGTCTCGGTCGGTCAAAATAGGGTCTATATCAACAACGATGGCATTCTCGTAAATCAAGACGGACTCCCTAAACCGAGTTGGTCTTAGGACATGCCGCAAAACCCATACGAGTTCCGCCATCGAAGTCTTTAGCGCACCCATCTAGGAATGCACCGTGGTATAGTGGGACGTCGGTCACAAGTAATCGGCCCGGGCAAAAATTTGGGTTATGCATGAATCATTAAACTAATGCGCGCACACTAATATACGAACGATTTCTCTTCGAGTCTCACCTTGGAAACCCCGATGACATGTGGTACATCAGGTATCCCCAGCAGTCGCCAAATTGTGGACATTACGTAGGTCCACCCCGACGCGGCCACGCGTGGGTTTGGGTAGACGAATGAATCTCGTGGTGAGATTGTTCTCGGGTTCGAAATTTAAGTCAAAGTTGGAGTCGCCACCGAATTTATGGTAATTCGGAACCATTCGAGCCCACTCTATGTCGTCATGGACTATACACAAAGTACGGCCCACTTCGATTTCAGAGTTTATGGGGCCCGTCCCTTTGCATTGCAATACCGATACCATCTACACCGGTATCGTGTAAAGAATGACTCTCGTGCGCCAACGGTTTCGGTCATCCGGAAACCGAGGTTCTGAGTAAGGGGTGAGGGTACGTGTTGGGAAGCCCACTAAGGACACCCAACCCCGCCCGCACAATGGCGGCCTCTACTAAGACATCGTTCGTGTTCGTGTACGCGCGCTAGTAAAACGACTAAATGATATGCAAACAGCGTTTTCGGGATAAACATGCGAATTATGGGTTAGCTACGTCATTTAATGCATCTAACTATCGTCGAAGTTATTTAGCATGCGAGGTTCATTTATAAGGCGATAAACATCAAAATAAACAAAGCCCGAAAATAAATAACGTACAAAATACACGGGCGGAAATACAACCCGGCCAATACAAAAATTACAAATAAAATAACAAACGGAATAAATGACATAAATGTAAACAAACAATAAATAAAGACTAGAAACGGACCCGTATGCAACAAATACGAATTAAGCCGTAAGTCGTGTAACCAGACAAACTTTAATTAATTACGCATTATATTGCGTATAATCAAAGGACGGAGGTATGGGAGCTAGGCGCGGTGCTAGCCCGATCCCGAACCTCGATGCCTTGTCCCGACCTATCATCTCGAAATGTTGGCGTCTAAACTAGTCATGTGTCGGATATGACTAAAGAGTCGTCGACACACGACCAATAGTGAAGGACAATCGATCAAAGTCGTTTTGAGTGTAGTGACATGCATGGGTTTTGAAAATTAGGATCACGTGATTGACTTTACACGTGTCGACTAAAAGTCGTAAAAAAAATGACGAGGCTCAAATGATGATCAAAGCGCTCGGATTTCTGGGCTACATGACCCACTCGATCGAGGCAGGGCATGGACTCGGACGAGTGCGTCCTCGAAGCAGCTATTGCCCAATTTTTGAGCTGCTACTCGATCGAGTGGCCTATGGCACTCGGTCGAGTGCCCCCTGTACAAGGCATGCCTCGTTTTGTTTTTATTTGTTTAAAATCGATGGTTGGCCGAGTTAAATAAAAATATCGTATGATTTAAATTTAACACGGCTTCCGGTATTATAATCGTGTATTATACAATTATAATACCGTTATCGGAATTTTGTGAAAAAATGTCGTTATGGGATAGAAAAATGTGACTAATGACGAAATTGTAGTCCTCCGCGTCACGACATCGATATTAATTCTAACGGATTATGTGATGTCGGTTTTCGCATTAACGGATCTCGCACTAAACTTAGAAATGGAGTCCTTCACGTTCAACTATGAACGACCACGATCTCGTTATGCCCTTGAGCACATTGGGGCGGCGCTCCTCGAAAGGGTGCCACCTCCGTCGTTACTCGTAAAAGGATTAAACGGACTTTGGATGGTCGTCATAGTCAAACGTGTTAAGACCCGAATTTTGATACTAGTATATGTATATATATATATATATACGCGGCATAATGTTAATGATGATGAATAAATGTTAGAGGTTAGTAACGAAAATTAAAGAGTTAGTGTACAAGAATTAAAATGTTAGTGTTAATGTTAGTATACTAGTATAGTTATAATATAGAATGCAAAAATGTAAATGAAATGAAACATGATAGTAAAGATCGAGATGGGGTTTAGGACACCCTCAACATACATGCTTAGTAAAGGCCTCGGAAATGGACTCGTAATAGCGGCGTGAACGCGGGCGTATCGAGGATGTATGCAAGTTATGGTGTGTGTGCATGTGTGTGTGTATCGGTTATACGAGGGATGCTAACTCGGTTTTTTGACTAAGGTTGCTTAGGGTTTGTAGTATGGAAGTGATGAAGGTGGATTAGGGTAGAAATGTAGGGTAGAATTGGAAAAATAATTCTTTTATGTAAGACGAAGCATTTTAACGATAAATCGTAATTTTGTCCAAAAATCATTACTATTAATTAATGACTATAATAAATAGTACAAAAATAACGTAAAATATCTAAAATATATTTTTGGACATTCTGTCCAGAAAAGAGAATTTTTCAGAATCATTAAACTCGGTTTTTAAAGGGTTTTCTCGTTAATCGTCTAATCTCGACAATAACGATTAATAAAAATAGTAATTACAAAACGATTTAAGTATTAATATCCAAAAACTATTATTAAACTTTAAAAATATTAAGTTTCCAGGAAATACTATTTTTTCAGATTTCCAAAATTCCAGATTTATTTAAAAGGCCAAAAATTGAGAATTTAAACGACAAACACGGTTTTCACGATAAACGATGATTTAAAGTGATTAATTAATTAACCCATTTTAAAATTCCGAAAAATTATGAAAAATTTCATAAAATCCTTTTTTAACAGAAACATCATCCACGAAATATTTCAGATTAAAATAAAATGTTTAAGTGCTAGAAATAAAAATCGGTTTTTAATCGTTTTTGTTCATAAACGGTAAAAGTTCAATAATCGATATCAAAAATATCAGAAAAATACCAAATTATTAAAAATCATTAAAAACTTCATTTTTACAGAATATAATCATACATTACAAGTTTAGGCCGAATATTACGATTTTACAAATTAATATAACAATTTAATAACTGATCTCGTAAAAGCGATAAAAATATAGATACATGAAAATTTTTAACTATTAAAATTTTTCCAGATTATATGACATACATATATTGTCAAAAATGAAATATAAAAATATACATGCAATTACACAATTAAAATCCCGAAATACCGAGTAACATCGACGTTACCTCCAGTCCAAATCGGAATCAATAATATACTTGTCGACCTCGGGATCGTCCACGAAACCTACCATACACGAAATTCATGGTAAAAAAATACCATGAGAAAAACTTAGAAAATCACGGTGAACAACGATCAAAAACATCATCGATTATTACCTTAACGATAGGCTCGGAAAGAGGATTAATTCGACGCTAAAAAATGAGACGATTAGGATTCGAATTGAAAAAAAATCAGCCAAGAAAATGAGGAGTAGCACGGCCAAAGGATGATGAGGAAGATGATGTTGTAACAATTTTTTTAATGCACAAATGAATGTAAGGGAGAGAGAAATGATTTTAAGCATAAATGGAATTAAAATGGATGAAGAAATCAATGTGGTATCATCAATGTGAAATCCAATGAGGAATCCAATGAGGAATCCAATGAGGTTAAGAGGGAGTGTGAAGAGTTTGAGCAAAAATGCAACAATTAAATGAGAGGGGAAATAATCATATATTTTCGGTTTTACGTAATAAAATGAATCGTATTAATAA
Source organism: Agrostemma githago (assembly GCA_958450325.1). Classification (NCBI taxonomy): domain Eukaryota; kingdom Viridiplantae; phylum Streptophyta; class Magnoliopsida; order Caryophyllales; family Caryophyllaceae; genus Agrostemma; species Agrostemma githago. The sequence goes on from OY288249.1 coordinate 30,169,944, forward strand.
AACGCAGTAAAATTGTGACAAGGAGCTTTGTCGATCCAAAATATGGGGAAAATGTCTCAAATAATTTATAAGTTAGAGGCATTTCAAAGCAATTGGAGTAAACCTCGCGGAAAAATAAATAATTTACGAAGAAAATCAAATAAATAGATATAAAAGAATCAAAATCTTTTAAAATAAAAATAAATATCTTTAAACTCAAAAATTAAAATAAAGCTTGGAAAAAGAGGAAACGCAAGACCGAAATGTGAAAGAGTCATAACGGAAAGGATAAAAATGTTAGGAAAAATAGCGGGTGTTACAATCCTCCCCACTAAAAGAAAGTTTCGTTCTCGAAACTAAGAATAAGCTGAAAGAAATCAAGATTATTTTACTCGAAAAGATGAGGATACAAATCTCGCATACAAATTTTGCTATAAAAGAAAATTTTACAACTTTTAAAGTGATACGAAATCAAATGCAAATATTTATTCCAAGAGGAATTGGGCTAAGCTACCCGGAATTTAAAATCTTTAAAGTTAATGAAATCGTAAAGTAAAGTCATTTGATAAAATAATATTGTTGAATAACATTTGTAAACAAACTTGAAGGAAACAGGGTAACCGAAAACATTTTCAAAACAAAATTAAACAATTTGATTAAGATATTCGATAATATTTACTTTTATGAAGAAACAAAATTTAGTTTGGAGAAATCAGATTTTGTAGTTAGCAACAAAAATCGAACCAGCCGTCAAACTTTTCAATAACAGATTCAAAAGTCCACCAACAATAAAACGAAAACCAATTTTCAAAACATTAAAATTTCGAAAATGTTATCAAAGTAATTATGAAAGTTTTCGAAAATGTTATCAAACTTGAACATACAAAATAATTTCGACAATGTTAAAACGCTTAACATAATAATCCTATAGAAATTGAAGTATTTGGAAATATGAAATTCTTCATAAAATTCCGATCGCCTGAAAATCAAAAATTGAAATAATTTCGAAATAATTTAAGATATATTATTAAAGCATTTTGAAACAAATCTAAATATAAATATCAACCAAAGATAAAACAAAAGTGAAATATAAAGTTCTTAAATTGTAATTCAAAAATGCTAGATTTCACGATATCCAAAAAGTTAAAGTGAGTCAAACTATTTACAAAACGAGCAAGTTCACAATTAGAAATTGTAGCTCAAAATGTTAAAATTTTACGATAATCCATTTTTTTAAACAAGTCAAACTTTTAATAAAATAGGGAGTTTGAAAAAAAATGGTTAACGGGTAAGTAAAACAAGGATAAACAATAAATCAAAATAAGAACTTTCAAAATCGATAAAGGTCGAAGGGATTAGCATCAGATGTGGTAACAGAATTCAAGAGAAGCAGAAAGAAAGACGGAGTTGAGAGTCAGAAAAAGCCCTCAAGGATTACAGAAGAAATTAACCATCTCGAGATTCCTAATACGACTCGCACAAAAAGGTTTCTAATTCCATCAAAACAATACTAAGTCCAATATCGGTACTAGGTGGTCCCACTCAACCTACAACCTCCAAAATTAAGTCTTACATACTTATATAATCTTTCAATTAGTATGGTAAGAATCCACAAATGATTTAAATTCTAAACTCATCAATTGGTGAACCGTTGGAATTTTAATTGATGAGTTTAGAATTTAAATCATTTGTGGATTCTTACCATACTAATTGAAAGATTATATAAGTATGTAAGACTTAATTTTGGAGGTTGTAGGTTGAGTGGGACCACCTAGTACCGATATTGGACTTAGTATTGTTTTGATGGAATTAGGAACCTTTTTGTGCGAGTCGTACTAGGAATCTCGAGATGGTTAATTTCTTCTGTAATCCTTGAGGGCTTTTTCTGACTCTCAACTCCGTCTTTCTTTCTGCTTCTCTTGAATTCTGTTACCGCATCTGCTGCTAATCCCTTCGACCTTTATCGATTTTGAAAGTTCTTATTTTGATTTATTGTTTATCCTTGTTTTACTTACCCGTTAACCATTTTTTTCTAACTCCCTATTTTATTAAAAGTTTGACTTGTTTAAAAAAATGGATTATCGTAAAATTATAACATTTTGAGCTATAATTTCTAATTGTGAACTTGCCCGTTTTGTAAAAAGTTTGACTAACTTTAACTTTTTGGATATCGTGAAATCCAGCATTTTTGAATTACAATTTAAGAACTTTATACTTCACTTTTGTTTTATCTTTGGTTGATATTTATATTTAGGTTTGTTTCAAAATGCTTTAATAATTTATGTTAAATTATTTCGAAATTATTTCAATTTTTGATTTTCAGGCGATCAGAATTTTATGAAGAATTTCATATTTCCAAATACTTCAATTTCTATAGGATTATTATGTTAAGCGTTTTAACATTGTCGAAATTATTTTGTATGTTCAAGTTTGATAACATTTTCGAAAACTTTCATAATTACTTTGATAACATTTTCGAAATTTTAATGTTTTGAAAATTGGTTTTCGTTTTATTGTTGGTGGACTTTTGAATCTGTTATTGAAAATTTTGACGGCTGGTTCGATTTTTATTGCTAACTACAAAATTTGATTTCTCCAAACTAAATTTTGTTTCTTCATAAAAGTAAATATTATCGAATATCTTAATCAAATTGTTTAATTTTGTTTTGAAAATGTTTTCGGTTACCCTGTTTCCTTCAAGTTTGTTTACAAATGTTATTCAACAATATTATTTTATCAAATGACTTTACTTTACGATTTCATTAACTTTAAAGATTTTAAATTCCGGGTAGCTTAGCCCAATTCCTCTTGGAATAAATATTTGCATTTGATTTCGTATCACTTTAAAAGTTGTAAAATTTTCTTTTATAGCAAAATTTTTATGCGAGATTTGTATCCTCATCTTTTCGAGTAAAATAATCTTGATTTCTTTCAGCTTATTCTTAGTTTCGAGAACGAAACTTTCTTTTAGTGGAGAGGATTGTAACACCCGCTATTTTTCCTAACATTTTTATCCTTTCCGTTATGACTCTTTCACATTTCGGTCTTGCGTTTCCTCTTTTTCCCAGCTTCATTTTAATTTTTGAGTTTACAGATATTTATTTTTATTTTAAAAGATTTTAATTCTTTTAAATCTATTTATTTGATTTTCTTCGTAAATTATTTATTTTTCCGCGAGGTTTACTCCAATTGCTTTGAAATGCCTCTAACTTATAAATCATTTGAGACCTTTTCCCCATATTTTGGACCGACAAAGCTCCTTGTCACAATTTTACTACGTTTTATTAATACGATTCATTTTATTACGTAAAACCGAAAATATATGATTATTTCCCCTCTCATTTAATTGTTGCATTTTTGCTCAAACTCTTCACACTCCCTCTTAACCTCATTGGATTCCTCATTGGATTCCACATTGATGATACCACATTGATTTCTTCATCCATTTTAATTCCATTTATGCTTAAAACCATTCCTCTCTCCCTTACATTCATTTGTGCATTAAAAAAAATTGTTACAACATCATCTTCCTCATCATCCTTTGGCCGTGCTACTCCTCATTTTCTTGGCTGATTTTTGTTCAATTCGAGTCCTAATCGTCTCATTTTTTAGCGTCGAATTAATCCTCTTTCCGAGCCTATCGTTAAGGTAATAACCGATGATGTTTTTTATCGTTGTTCACCGTGATTTTCTTAGTTTTTCTCATGGTATTTTTCTACCATGAATTTCGTGTATGGTAGGTTTCGTGGACGATCCCGAGGTCGACAAGTATATTATTGATTCCGATTTGGACTGGAGGTAACGTCGATGTTACTCGGTATTTCGTGATTTTAATTGTGTAAATGCATGTATATTTTTATATTTCATTTTTGACAATATATGTATGTCATATAATCTGGAAAATTTTTAATAGTTAAAAATTTTCATGTTTCGATATTTTTATCGCTTTTACGAGATCAATGATTAAATTGTTATAATATTAATTTGTAAAATCATAATATTCGACCTAAACTTGTAATGTATGATTATATTCTGTAAAAATGAAGTTTTTAATGATTTTTAATAATTTGGTATTTTTCTGATATTTTTTATATCGATTATCGAATTTTTACCGTTTATGAACAAAAATAATTAAAAACCGATTTTTATTTCTAGCACTTAAACATTTTATTTTAATCACTTTAAATCATCGTTTATCGTTAAAACCGTGTTTGTCGTTTAAATTCTCAATTTTTGGCCTTTTAAATAAATCTGGAATTTTGGAAATCTGAAAAAAATAGTATTTCCTGGAAACTTATTATTTTTAAAGTTTAATAATAGTTTTTTGGATATTAATACTTAAATCATTTTGTAATTACTATTTTTATTAATCGTTATTGTCGAGATTAGACGATTAACGAGAAAACCCTTTAAAATCCGAGTTTAATGATTCTGAAAAATTTTATTTTCTGGACAGAATGTCCAAAAATATATTTTAGCAATTTTACGTAATTTTTGTACTATTTATTATAGTCTTTAATTAATAGTAATGATTTTTGGACAAAATTACGATTTATCGTTAGAATGCTTCGTCTTACATAAAAGAATTATTTTTCCAGAAATTTTGAAAATATTTAAATCTAAAACTTTGAGATTTAAATATCTCCTTATCATATTCTAAATTTGTTTAATGATTTAAATTAAAGAAAAGACGTTAAAAGATTTAATTTGACATTTGCCGTAAAATCTTATTTACGCTCGTTTTGTCGAAACTATTAATAATTAGGGAATTTTAGTTTTATAAATTTTGGAAATACCCTAATTAGTAGTACTAAAGTGTTTAAAACTTTTTTAATCATTTTATAAACACTTGTATGATATTTCAATAATTTCATAAACCCATTTATTCTTATTTTGGAAATTAATTATGTTAAGGCCGAAAGTATTAGTTTTATAAATCGATATCTTTTACTAAAAATGTTTTATTAGTATAAACTAACATTTTCGCTATTTTGATATGATGCTATCTTTTTAAAGTTTCTAAATATAGAAGTTTCCTAAAATAGAAAGTTTCCTCTTTTGGAAGGCGATCCGTTTTCCCTTTTGTTCTCTTATTGTTTACAATGATTATATCTTTTAAGTATCGATAATGACCCTGTTTAGGAGTTATGAAATAAGGACAAGTGTGGGTTTAGAGTAATATAGTCTGGGATGTACGTTTTGCCATCAACTGTAAGGATGGTGTGTCTTTATGGGGCACATTGGTTGTTGAACTGAGCATGGTTTGTGTTCAGGAGAGTGTATATTTACCTTAAACTTAGATATCGCATCGTGTAAGTCGCGTCAGGTTGAACTGGATATGGTTTGTATCCAAGAGGGGTGTATACTACTTAAACCAGGACCTCGCTGCACGCAGTCCTGTTATAGTTGAGTTGCAAGTTAGAGACTGGATTCTCTTATGAGTTAAGTCTACAGTTCTCGAAGCTAGTTTCTAGTATTGCCCTGGTGAAAGTTTAGATTCTACATTAACCCTATCCATAACGCCACATTGATTATTTTATTTATTATTGATATAAATTGGTTGCAGGTTGGCAAATATTTTATGTTTCTTCGGAAACCCATTTTTAATATTTTGGTTTTGCGCTGAAAGCTTATTTTTATGAATAAAGTTTTACTGTTTTCCGTTTTTTTACTATCTTCATATAATAGTAATTACAATTTTAAAATCATATTTTACGGCTGGGAGAACATTGGCGTTGCTCCCCACTGATTGTGGCTGTTATGTTTTTAACATGGCAGGTATACGTGTTTCTCTTCGGGTGGGCTAGCGAGCAGTTTTGGATCCTGCTTATTTATTTTAATAATTATGTCTTATGGATTGTTCAAACCTCCTTTTGTGGATTGTTTTAATTTTTGGCCATTTTAGTTAAGGCCTATTGTTTGACTTTACCATTTTAATTATACTAAGACATAGTTACAGTGTGTTTTAATCCCAACTCTACAGTGTTTCTGCCACTGTATTGCGTTAGATTTTCTAGGGGATTACAGCCACAACCTCCGGCTTAGGTACATTTCCTTTAGTCTGTACCTAAAGAAAGAAAAAAAGGGGGGCGGCTCGCTCTAGCTTAGGGGCTCAATTCGGATTCGGAGAAAGGGGCTAATCCACCCTTAAGATAAGCTGGATCCTCTGTAGTTGGGTCGTCTAGAGTAGGTCTCAAGTCTGTTACTGATCCGGAACTAGCTAAGGTTGTTTTTAACAAAAGAAGTTAGCCAAGATGCAGTGCAGTTTGGGAAGATGTCGATCGACAGTCTATATAAGATAAAGGCGTTCCTAGCTGCAGTTAGGTAAGAGAGAGGGATGGCGGATGGAATCCACTAGCATATGCCAGATGCAAAACACATCCAATAAAAGATAGGACAGGTGGAAAGGAGAGACAAAGGGATGCGTGAACCAGATCGAGGGAGCCGAAGGAAGATGATCAATAGAATTCGGAGAACCTGTTATCCCCTCGTTGTATCCAGCTTGGGAATGAGAGTCAGGATATGATAATTTTAGGAAGTCCCGGGATAGAAAGAAGGTTAAACTAGAATAAGGATACGATAAGGAAAGTGCTTGCGCTAGAGTCAGTAATTCCCCCTTTCCCATGCCTTTTAGGATTTACCCTGCTTTCTAGAAGAAGCAAGCCAGTTAAGCAACTAATCAAGTAAGCTAGTGAGTCTCTATTTTATCCCTAGGGACATTTTTTCGTAAGGATGTCACGTGTTATCAAGTAAGGCAAGAAGGTAAAGAAGTTGCAAAGTAAGCGTAAGTCTTGGATAGCGTAAGATAGCGGACTAGTGCTATCCTATAATAGGATAACGCTTGCATTTAGGAGCTTCGAAATATAAGAAGTGGTTTTCAAGGTACTTCATTTTTTTTTAAAAAAGTAAGCTTAAGCCTAATAGAGTCCTCAAAAGTCTCTAAACTAAAGGAGAAAGGCGGTATTTCCATTCCCTTTCTTCTGTTCTTGCTTACCTGCCTCACTCATACTAGCCATTTCCAGTCTCGTTACCAGCTTCAATTGAATAGCTACGTCTACACCAACCCTGACTTTGGCATTGGTTGTTTCTCACTTTGGTAAAGAAAAGACGCCACTTTCAGACATTGTTTAACGTGGCGCGGAATAATCATGGTCTTGTTCTGCTGCAACAACCGCTGGAGCGGGAGAAGAGAAGATTTCAACGTCTACCTGATCACTTGCTATCGCAGACGACTATTATATCGAAAACAATATCATTGCCCGCTTCAAGTGCCTAGAACGTAACACCCCTGATTTTATAAATTAAATTAATTTAAATTTACGTTCGTATTTTTATTTTGTTTACGGTTTAACTCGTAATTCTTAAAATTATTATAAAACGAATTTGTCGTTTAATCATTTCAAATTCCTAAAATTCTATTTGTCTCGGAAACCCTTTTCTTATATTTAAAACATATTTTTATTTCTGTTTCGCTTTATTTTATACAATTTAATTTAATTCTTATCGATAGTCTACTTCGAGGATTTAATTTCTAAATTCTTTTATTTATTTATTTATTTTGAACCTCGATTTTTCTATTTTTCGGCTCGAAGCTCATTTATTTTAATTCTCGTCAAAAATATTTATTTTCTTTCCTCGAGAAATAAATTTAATTCATTTTATCGAAAATTTATTATTTATCGGGAGATACTTTTTCATCGTCTAATTATTTATTTCTATAAGCTTCGTTTTCGTCTCGAATAATTATTGTATTTCGAGAAAGGTTTATTTACTCATTTTTATTTAGTCGACCCAATTATTTTATTAATTCGATTTTAATTCAATTTATGGGTCAGTCAACTTATCGTTACGAAAATCGTTTATTCGGTATTTCTAACCCACTTAAACGTGAGTCCCACTTATTCTTCTTCTTCTTATTATTATTATTATTATTAAGCACCCCCTTACCTATTTGTTTTCCCATACACATTATTACCCCTTCCACTTTCTTTATCTTACATCCACCGCTTCATTTTTTGTTTGGTTCCCACACTCAACGCCACCTCTTCGTTCCCCTCTTCTGCTCTTGTTTCCACCGCCTCCTTCTCCCCTTTTCTTTGTCTTTTGGTTCTGCTGCTATTGCAGCGTTTTGTCCCTGCGTTTGCCGTTGCTGCTTTGTCCGATTTTTCTCCATTTTCTTCCTCTTTCTCCTCCATTTCTGTGTGAGTTGCTGCTGCTCTTTGCTTTCCTGATTCGTGAAGGTATTTCGTCTGTGTTGCTACTATCTGTTCTGTTGTTGATCGTTTCTGCTGCTTCTCTTCTTTTCTTCGCGTGTTTTCGTTCCGTCATCATTGTCTTTGGTGCTGTTTATTGTGCCAGATCTTCTTCTCCCTTCTTCTTCGTCATTCTGCCTCTGTTCGGTGAATTGCTACTGATTTTTATTCTTCTCTTTGTGCGTTTTTGCGGTCGCAGTCCCATTCCGTAGATGTCGTTTCGTTCTGCCTCGTTGCTGCTTGTCCGTTTTCTCCATTCTTCTTCTCTATTATCTATTTCGTTCTCCTTTTTCTCCGGTCATTTTGTCTTTCTACTGCTGTATGCAACTACTGCTGCATTTTTTCTCTTGTCCCCTGTTTTCGGTTTTGTTGCCCGTTGTTTGTTGATTTGCTTGTTATTGTTGACCGGGTTCTATGCTGCTGCTGTTGCTAGTATTCTTACTGCTACTATTCCATTTCCTTGTTCTTCCTCTTCTTATTTCGTTCATGTTATCGGTAAATTCCTGCTCGTTCTTGCTTCTTTTCTCTTCGTGCTGCTGCGGCTGCTGTTTTTGATGTTCGTTACTGAGCTATTTTCTCCGTCATTTGTTTCTGATCATCACACTGTTGCTTTTGGTCGTATGTCACCCGGTTGCTGTTGTTTCTATTCATTTTCGATCTATGCCATATTTTGGTCCTTCGTCTCATCTATGTTACTGTTGTGTGGGTTGTTTATCAAGCCCCGATTCCTTGTTTCCTCTTCTTCGTTCCTTATTCTGATTCGTTTCTGTTGTCTCGATCGCCGTCGGAGCCTCGAAGTTCTTTTTGTAAGACAAATATCAAAGCGGTTGGAGCTTGGAGTCGTCGAGAAGGGCAAGTATATAGCATTCGGATATCGACTCAATGTAACTTTAGGACGTTACTCGATTTTATATCGTATGTTTGAGTAGTAATATGTAGTAAATATTTTAACTTCGATTTTCTAATTTTAGCTATTTATTATTGGCTAAGTATTATTTTTAAATTGTATACCTTATAAATATTTTACGAGTTTTCGAGATCGTTTGTAATTTAATTATTTATGATCGTTATAACATTTTGTTGGTTATCGTGACACTAGTAACTAAATATTATCGATTTCATATTTTTCTCTTATTTCGTTAATTTATAATTTCAACTCAAAATCGTATTTTTATATTATAATCAGGGTTTGTATACTTGTTTAATAAATTAATTTTTGTTTTACGATTTATACTAATAAATGAGGAAATAGTCGATTTTGTTTTAAATATATTTTTAGTCGAGACTATTTTCACTAGTAAGTTCTTATTTGTTTACAATTGACTATTTTTAGTAAAATCCGTATTATTTATTAATAAAAGCTATTTGTTAAAAATGATTTAAAATCCTTGTAAATTCATTTCATTTGTGAAACTCGTTGACTCAATTAAATTTGATATCGTTTTCGTAAAACATCTCTTTTCTAAAATTTGTAGTTTTTAACTCGATTTCCTAATTATTTACACAATCTTATATAGTGACTTATTATATTTTAATTATATTTTGAGTAACGAATTTAGAAATATATTAAAGTTACGATAACGATGATAATAATATATAAAATGTTAATTTCGTTAGAAATGCTATTTTTAATAAATTTCACTTATTTGAATAACCTACATATTTTCTATAACAATATTTCTATTTTAAGTAAGTTCTAAAATTAGTAAGCTTCTATTTATAGAAATTTTCCCTTTTTATATATAATGTTTATTCCTTTTATCCTCATATTATTTATATTGATTATATTTATTTTTGAATATCAATAATGGCTTGTTTTGGAGTTATGGAATAAAGAGAAGTGTGAGGTTAGAGTAATACAGTCTGGCGTATACGTTTTGCCATCAACTATAAAGCTGGTGGTGTCTATGTTGAGACGCATTGGTCGTTGAACTGAGCATGTTTATGCTCAGGAGTGTGTATATTTTGACCTTAAACTTAGATATCGCATCGTGTAAGTCGCCGTCGGGTTGAAGTGGATTACGGTTGGTGTCCAGGAGGGGTATACATTACTTAAGCCAAGACCTCGCTGCACGCAGTCCTGTTATAGTTGAGTTGCCTAGTTAGAGACCGAAGTCTAATTTGTTTTGACTAAGTTCTCGAAGCTAGTTTGAGTATTATCCTAGTGAAAGTCTATTTCGTTGCACTGATTGATTTCCATAACGCCATTTTTGAATATTATTATTATCGATTGATATTGACTTGCAGGCTTGCAAATGCTTTAAGTTTCGCTGAAAACTTATTTTTATTATATCGTTTTAATGTTTTCTCATTTTAATTATTTTGATATAGTAATACTATTATTTTTCCATATGATATAATATGGCTGGGAGAACGTCCGAGTTACTCCCCACTGACGTGGCTGTTATGTTTATAACATGACAAGTACTTGCTGCTGGGTTTTGGGTGTGAGCTAGCAAGTAGCATGGATCCTACTCTTTCTTCATTCGTATAATTTATGGATTTGTATAAACCTGTTTGGAGATTTTACTTTTAGCCCTTTTGTAACAAGAGGCCTTTGTATTGACTTACAATTTATTTTAATAAGATATAGTTTGTTAGTGTGTTTTAATCCCAACTCTACAGTGTTTCCGCCACTGTATTGCGTTAGATTTTCTAGGGGATTATAGTTGGTATCAGAGCATTGTTGCTCCCGACGCTTACATCTGATTCTAGGAAAAATACCAGTAAATGATTTGAACATTAAATAAATATTAGTGAGAGATAGGTAGAAACCAAATTAAGGACTTACTGTTAGGTTTATATGTTCTTGTAACTCAATGATTAGCATTGAATAATTGTTCCTTTTGTCTGGAAGAAGATGAATGAACAAGATGTTGCCGTGATGCTGCTCTAGATTGGGACAAGACCTACTTAGAACTCTTAACGCGTGCTGACTCGAGTGGACAACTTGGTGCTCCAAGAAAGATGTCGTTAGTGACTTTTCAGCTCCGATTTAGTTTGCTCCAGCTACTGGCCAGATGATCAAGAGTAGATTCCTGTTCCATGATGTTGAAGTAGATCCAGATGGAGCGACCCAAGACTTGTGTACTTGTTCCTCTACAAGAAGATGAAGTAATCCATTTAGTTCCCTCGTGAACTCTGGAGGCCCGAAGATTCTCCTCTGGTTCAAGAACTTAGTAATATGGGATCATCAATCCTTTTTTTTGTTCCTCTACTTCTTCCAATTCTTTTCTTTTATATTCTCATCTTCATTCGCTTGATGAATCCTTGTTCTATTCTTCTTTTCTACCTTCTTTCTCTTGAGATTCTTTGGTTAGACTGGATTCTGTCTTAATGAACCCCGTGTTAGATGTTGTTTGAGGTTTAGTAAACCCTTGTTACCTTTGGTTTGAGGGTTGTGGGTCTACCCGACCTTCTAAGTTAGTAGAAAATCTTGAGGATTGATTCGATTGTCAAATTGTTGATTGATGGAATTAGGATGATACCTTAGACACTGAATCTTTTTTTTTTTGGGAAAGTGTAAGTATTATATAAATGAATGAATCAAATATACATTAGTTGACCATCAATCTAGAGATGAATTTGTCATCCCTAGAACTGAGTTTGCCTTTCTGAACATTATTGAAATAACTTTTAAGCTCATTAACCATATTCCTACTCACTACGTGAGGCTGAATCAGCACACCGTCCACTCTACTCTTATTCCTTTGTTCCCATATGTGATATATGGTAGCATTAATTACACTATTAGTCACTGCTCGCTGCATTTTGCTTCCTTTCATCCTGTCTCGCCATTCGTTTGTGATCCGTCTGCTAAGGTCTTGCTCAATCCAATTCGCTATACTCATCAGTATTCTTCTGCTGTACTCACATTCCCAAAAGAGATGCTCGATATTTTCTTCTTGTGCACCACAAATGATACATAAATCATCAGGCGTCACATTCAGATTGTATAGCTTGGCCTTCGTGTTCATTGCGTTATGTTGGTACATCCACGCAATCATTCTGTGCTGCGGTAATGTCCATTTGTTCCACACCTGTCTATGCCAGTCCACTTCTTCTTCCTTATCTCTGAGCCAGTGGTATCCTTTAGCTGTGGTATAGTAATTAGTGTTATAGTAATTAGTGTCATTCCATTCCCCACTTTCAATTTCATTTTTTAGCCTGTCTTTCACCTTGCAGATCCGTCTCCATCCCCATCCTACATCCGCAGGGGGGCAGTACTGTAGCCATGGTTGTCCTTTCAGATAAACCGAATTGACCCAGGCAACCCAGAGTTTGGTCGGGTGTTTCCTGTCCCACCAAACCATTTTTCCGATTGCAGCTTTGTTCCAATTTGAACACTGTGTCAGATTTAAACCTCCTTCTTTGTAGGGGACGCAGACCTTCCTCCACGCAACAATAGGAGGTTTTATATATGTAGTCCCGCCTTCCCAAAGATAGGTTCTGCAAATACCTTCAATTTGTTTGATAATCCCATTTGGCTGAACAAAAATACTCGCCCAATAATTATGGAGAGTGGAAAGAACCGATTTTATCAAAACCAATCGACCTGCATAAGACAAATTCCTCGCTCCCAAACATCTAATTCTTTTAGTAATTTTGTGAACCAAAGGCAGGCAATCAAGAATAGTTAGACGGCCAGACTTAATCGGGACCCTAAGTATTTGAACGGTAGTGTTCCGGGCTTGCATCCTGACACAGCTAAAATGTCTTGCTGAGACTCTTTGCTAACTACATTAAAGTAAATGTTCGATTTACCTTTACTGAGTTGGAGTCCCGATGCCTTGGAGAAACTAGCAAAGGTACGCAACAACACCATCATCGACGGGATATCCCCTTTACTGAATAAAAGAAGATCATCGGCGAACATTAAATTCACTAACTTCAGCTGTTTGCATTGTGGGTGATACCTGAATTCCTTCGTTTCTGTGGTGTATTTTAGCAGTCGGGTGAGATATTCCATGCAAATTGTGAACAATAACGGAGATAGCGGGTCTCCCTGTCTCAATCCTCGCTTCCCATGGAAGAATCCAAACAATTCCCCATTAAGATTAAGAGAGAAAGAGGCCGTGGAAATGCATTGTAGCAGTAGCATTCGAAATGAGTCCGGAATGTTCAGTTGCTGTAACATCTGATTCAAAAATTCCCATTCGACAGTGTCATACGCTTTTTGCATATCCATCTTTATCACACACCTCGGCGATACGGCTTTCCTCGAATATAATCTCACTAAATCATGGCATATGAGAATATTTTCCACGATGCTCCTCCCCCGAATAAATCCCCCCTGGACTGGAGAAATGATATCGGGCAATACTTGTGCTAGTCTCTTGCATATGATTTTCGAAATGCATTTGTACACCGTGTTACAGCATGCTATTGGTCGGAATTGCAAAACCGAAAAAGGTCTTTCGATTTTGGGGATAAGAGTTATAGCAGTAGCATTAAGCTGCTTCAAAAGTCTGTCTGATTAGAAAAAGTCTAAAATAGCAGTACACACGTCATCTCCGACAATGTCCCACGCATCTTTGAAGAATTTTCTTGAATACCCATCGGGACCTGGTGCCTTATCATTGGGGATGCTAAACATCGTGTCCCGAATCTCTTCCCTGGTGACCGGAGTGTTAAGAATTTCACAGTGCCCTGCATTGCAAACTGGTCCCATCCGCATAACGTGTCCCACTACTTTGGTAGTATCTTTCTTTTCTCCCAAGAGTCCTTTATAGTACTCTAGAAAAGCTTCTTGGATTGCCTCTGAACTGGTATGCATCCTCCCATTTTTATCCTCAATTTGATACACTGTATTTTTAATCCTCCGAGCTTTCAGTGATCCATGGAATACAGCTGTGTTTGCATCGCCCTTCTTTAGCCAGTGAAGCTTAGCTTTTTGCTTTAAATAGCTCAGTCTAGCCGTGTTCAGTCGCCTGAATTCCTCCATAGCTTCAATCTCTTCCCGAATCAGGTTGTGGTTTCCCACATTACTGGATAAAGCTTTCTGGATATCCAGAAGCCTGACCTGCGCAATATCAGTTTGAAGTTCAATCTCATGAAACGTCTCCTTGTCCAGCAGCTTCAGAGGTTGTTTACGTCTCTTTAGTTTCTGGACAAGTCTGAACATTTTGGTCCCTTCAAACTCCTGAATCCAAGAGGCCCTCACAGTAGATTCAAAACCTGATGCCTGACTCCACAGATTATAGTATTTAAAAGGTCGATTACACTTCATCGGGCTATCTATTCTCTTTATAACACACGGATTGTGATCGAACAAGCCTTCAGGGAGGAAATGAGCCCTGTAATTTTCAAAAATCCCAATCCAATCTTGATTGACCAAGGCTCTGTCAAGTCTGCTATACACCCTATCCTCCGGGGGTTGCTTATTGTTCCAAGTATAGTAGGCTCCCATGGCAGGACAGTCCACCAACGCACACTGAGTGATGCAGTTTTGGAAAGGTAGCGCTTCATTGATATTGAAACTCCCACCTAGTCGTTCTTCCTGCGTTAGCACACAGTTGAAATCACCCCCGACTAACCATGCTCCTTGAATGCTATTGTTAATTTGGATCAAGTCATGCCATAGCTCTTCTCTTTCAGCTATTTGATTAAATGCATACACAAATGTGACATTGAAAGTCACATTCTCATCGATATCCTGGACTGTACAGTGAATAAGCTGGGATGTGTACTTATGAAACTGAATATGGTACTTCCTAGGATCCCAAAGAACCCAAATTCGCCCCCTAAGATGCGTATGACTATTTGTGGAAATGCTCCACTTATTAAAACTATGGCTCATCACCTTATTCAAATTGGTAGTCTTGATCTTTGTTTCTAATAAACCATAAAGACCAATATTATTCCTTTCTAAAAACTTATTTATATCACTTTGCTTCTCCATCCTATTCATGCCTCTCACATTCCAAAAACCAACATTCATTGGGAAATTTGAGAGGAGGAGGTAACCGTTCTTCCCCCTTCCGGGGACTGCTTTCTTGTGAGGATTTGCTTGAATGTAGGACTGAATTCCACCTCAATACATGTATCTACAAAAGACATACCTGCATTTTGGCTTGTTTCCTTCCCACTTGATCCGCTTTCTCCTGATATCTTGGTGCTTGCCTGTGTTTTATCATTCTCTACACCTTTTTTGGGTAACTCAGGATAGTTAATGATAGTTGTAGGGGGTTCAATTGTCATGTCCCGCATCTGTACCTTCTCCTTCTGTTTGTCCACTATCTTCCACACCCTCTGTTTCCTCTCTACAGGCTTGTGACTTTGGGTTCGACAGTTTTTCTTTTCATGCCCCATTCTCTTGCATCCATCACATGTTATAGGTTTCCAATCATACTCTACCTGAATCTTCATTAAGGCTCCAGTCTCATCCTTAAATTGCTAAAATTCAGGAAAATATTGTCCCAATTTAACCTCTACTAAGATTCTAGCAAATCCTAGTCTTGTCTTTTGGGGCAGTGGCATCATCTCTTTTGATCATAGGGCCTATAATACCAGCTATCTTGCTTAGCCTATTGCCCCAAAATTTTAATGGTAATTTATGAAGATGGATCCAGGTTGGCAACACTTTCACCTCTTCCTTTTCCAAGTCAATGTCAGGCTTCCATTCTTTGATGATCTCAGGCTTGTTATCAAAGAGGTGATACCCAGCCTGCAGCAGGATATTCTTAATTACTTCAGAAGGAAACCGCACCAGAAAAACTCCATTAGGCATAAACGAAATCTTCTCAATGTTGTGTATTTTCCATATCCTCTTTAGGAATCCTTCCATGACTTGCCATGGTGGGTTCGTGCCAACTACAAATCCATAGATGGCCGTCTTCCAGTAATCAATCTCTGGTTGGACATCCTCGAGTTCCAGTTGTAACATATCATCGTTGGGTTTCTGAACTATCTTGTTCCCCTGTCTAGAAAACCAAAGCCCACTATCATCTTCAACAATATCATTTGCTTGGGAACCTGAATTCTCTAGAACATCTGCATTAGAATTCTCGACTCTCTCATCATCTTCATCCTGGATGACGGAATACCCAAGATATCCTGCATGGATTTCTCCCTTAAGGGTGCATCCATGGCAGGGTTCCGTACGATGTTTCCTTTACGTTTCTCACTTTCATCTGATCGCTTCCTCTGCCTTCGCCTAGTGATGTTGTGTAGCGGCGACTCCGGCGAGGGTGACCGGACCATCGTGTCGCATTCAACCAGCCAAATCGCCTCCTCGACGTCGCTTGCTAGGGCAAAGTTTTTTTTCAAGATAAGATGTCTACAAAAGTTTGCTACAATAGAACTAGACACTGAACCTTGGTTTATAGATTACTTTGGTTATTTTGTAGTACTTAGAGTTGAATATATTTTGGAGTAATAAGAGTTTGTCATTTTTGATGGATACCTTGTACCTAACCTAGAATCGAACTAAGTGTAACTGATAACACTACATTGGGATTTTTACCTAATGCTTATTTGGTGGATGCATCACGAATATTTGGGATCATAGAGTATTGTTTAAAGTGTTAGCCTGAGTGTTGTGGTACCATTAAAGGTTTTCATTAGTATAGTTAGAAATTTTGGTTGACATAGATTACCCGTGGTTCTTAAGGATTAGATCGTTGATCGTTGTTTAAGGTTGTAACCTATGAACTTTGGGGTGGAGTGATTTAACTTGGTTAAATTGTTGTTAACCTTGAGGAAGAGAAACATACTGTACAAATAAAGGTTTGATTTATCGCGTTGTTTTGAGGAATACTTAATGCGAATCATCTTAATGGATTTATAGTTCAGAACCCTTGGACCAACGAGATTGTGGCTTCGTTGAGTTAATAAATATTTTTGTAGTTTCACTGATACAATATGAAATTTGTTGGAATTTTTAGAAACCTTAGCCGATGACGAGTTTGAATATGTGAGTGTTTGCGCCATTACCTATAGGTTTGAGTGTGTTTGAGGATTTTACACTTTCCCAACTTCTGTACTGGTGGCATTATAAATATGTTGATGATCATTCTTGAGGATTTCGTACCCGAGCCTTGTTAAATTGGTGGACCTTGTCTAGTGTTCCTTACTCGAGAAATTTGGAGTATACTTCGAGTTCAAACCTTATGAGCTTTGGATTTAGGAACCTTATCGACTGCGAATTTGGGTGTGTTATTATGACCGTTGGAATTTTAATTGATGAGATTTAGATTGTAAAACAATTATGGATTAGTATCATGTCATTTGAATAATTGGATAATCACGTAAGACATTTTTTGAGATTGTGACTGAGTAGTACCACCTAGCGCCTAATATTGGACTTAACGTTATTTGATGGAAATTAGGAACCCGTGTTGTGAGAGTCGTACAGGGAATCTCGAGATGGTTAACTTATTCTGTAATTCCTTGAGAGTTCCGTTTGACTCTCAATTTTCGCTCCTCCTCTTAGCTTTTTTTTTTTAAAATCCTGCTACTTCTTCTTCGCCCAATCCCTTTGACTTCCTTATCGGGTTTGAAAATTTCTTTTTCGATTTGTCATTGACTCTGACTCTACTTATCCGTTTACCATTTATTTTCCCGAACCTGTTATGAAGAGTTTGACTATTTTAAAAAAAATGTTGGCTATCGTGAAATTTTAACATTTGAGTTATAAATTTCAAAACTTCGTTTTTGGTTTCGTTTTTGGTTTATAACATATATTTTGTCCTGTTTCAGAATGTCTTAATAATTTATTTTAAAGTATTTCGAAAATATTTAAAATTTTAATTTTGATTTTCGCGTGATCGAGATTTTATGAAAACTTTCATAATTACAAATATTTTGGATTTTTATAAGATTATTATGTAAACGATTTAATATTTTCGAAAAACTTCGTACATCTAAATTTTTGTTTTATTGTCGTTAGACTTTAAATCTGTTATTGAAAATGTTTGTCGACTGATTTGATTCTTATTTACTAACTACAAAACTTGATTTCTCAAATTTTGTTTGGTCTTAAAACAAAGTATTGTCGAATCTCTTAATCAAAACGTTTTACTGTTGCTTTCAAAATATTTGGGTACTCTCCCCCTCGAGCTCATTTACAAATATTATCTATCGTCATTATTTTATTAAATAATTCTTAACTTACGACTTTATTTATTTAAATGATTTTAAACTTGGGTTAACTGAACCCACCTCATCCTGAAATAAGTTTTGTCCTCGAACTCGATTTCCTATCACGTTCGAAGTTGTAAATTAACCTTTTAAAACGAGATTGTGGTGCGAGTTAAACATTCTCATTTTGTTCAAATGATATAACTTTGTTTTCGATTCTATTTCCATATTTTATAAGTTTCGAGGACAAAACTTCTTTTTAGTGGGGAAGATTGTAACACCCCTGATTTTATAAATTAAATTAAGGGTTTTTCTATGGGGTACCCCTCAACTATCGACTTTTCCAAGTGGTACCCCCGCCTTTTTCAAATTACAAGATGTACCCTTAAACTTTGTAAATTAGTCTATATTGTAACCAAAGTTATAATTTTCCAACAAAAATTTCTCAATTGATGATATAAATAGTGATTATTCCCTATTTTATTTTCATCAACCATGGTATATTTTTTCAATTTGCATCCTTTACTCGAAAAAATTCATTCTACCACACTTCGACATGGGGGTGACGGAGGGATTGAGGTTGACGGATTTAAAAGAGTGAGGGAGATAGGTCGATGTCGGCCGACAACAGAGTGCGTTTTGATGGGCATTTGGTGGCTTGGTGAATGGTAAAGAAAAAGAGGTGGTTTGTAGCATCAAATTGGATTGATTAATATGTTAATTATTCATTTTAAAAAAATATTTGTAATACATTTATCACTTTGGTTATGATATGGACTGATAACTAAAGTTTAGGGGTACACCATATAATTCGAAAAAGGCGGGGGTACCACTTGGAAAAGTCAATAGTTGAGGGGTATCCCATAGAAAAACCCTTAAATTAATTTAAAGTTACGTTCGTATTTTTATTTTGTTTACGGTTTGTAGACACCCGCATTTTGACTGCCAGGTGTCTATGGTAGTCTTCGACAAACACCCGATGATGATTGGACGCAAACGTGACTTGGTATAATCGGATTTGGGCTCGGAATCAATAATATCCGACATGGACTTTTAGCGGAGTAATAATCTCACAAAACAGACCTCAAATCCAGGCCCAGTGGGTCGTTCCGAGCAAAATGAGACTAATTTTGGCCAAAACCGACACCAAAAATAAATCCCGTCTTTTAGCGACCGGGTCAAAACCCGGTCAAGGACGAACCCGTCACACAAATCAGCCCAATTCAGCTTCTAGAAGTTGGCGCCCAAATCAGAATTCAAAAAGCAAACCCTAATCACACAACTCACTCACTCACTCTATAAATACTCCCCTAACCCTTCACATTTTCCAGATTTTTAAAAAAAAGCCTTGGAAGAGCTGAAAAAAGAGCCTTTACAACCCTCATTTACCCTACAAATTCTACCCTAATCCTCCTAAGCATCACACACTACAACCCTAAGCAAAAACCATACAAAAAACCGAGCCATTTTGCTCTCAAACAAACCGGCACACACACACACACATACGTACACACCATAACTCACATTCATCCTCGATACTCCGGCGTTCCGTCGCTATTTACGAGTCTATTTCCGAGGCCTATACCAAGCATGTATGTTGAGGGTGTCCTAAACCCCATTTCGATCCTTAATACTTTGTTTCTATTTACGTTTTTGTGTTATTTATATTATAACTATACTAGTATCGTAATACTAACTCTAACATAACGCTAACATTTTTATTTCTCGCATACTAACTTTATTTTTCTCGTTATTAACACTATAATACCGCTTATATATATATATATATATATATATGTATATATATTAATACTAGTATTCGGTTTCAAATACGTTTGACTACGACGATCGCCTAAAGTCCGTCTAATCCCTTTACGAGTAACGATGGAGGTGGAGCCCTTTCGAGGAGCTCCGCCCCAATGTTCTCAAGGGCGTGACGTGATTGCAATCGGTCGTAGTTGAACGCATTCGATCCCATTTCAATTAGTACGAAACCCGTTGACACGAAAACCGACATCACATAATCCGGAAGGATTAGTTTCGATGTCGTGACGTAGAGGGATGCAATTTCGTTACTAATTAAAAATTCCTAATCTAATAAAAACATAAATCGAGTAAATAAACCCACATTAGCACGCGATTATAAAAATTGACGATTTTTTCGACAAATAAAAAATGCCCGACCAGACCCACACGCGAGTCGCGCGACCGGCCATGCGACTCGCGGGCAGGCCTGTTTGGCCGAGCCCACTTTTTCGTTTTCTCGACTTTCTACCCTTTTCGGTCCTTACATTAATATGCGACCTTCGCGACATACGACCACATTTTAAGACTCGTCTTTTTTTTGTTGCGACTTTTAGTCAACGCGTGTAAAGGCCATCACGTGAACCCATTTTTCTAAAACTTACGCACATCACGACACTAAAAAAACGACTTTGATCGACGGTCTCACACTATTAATTTTTGTGTCGACGACTCTTTAGTCGTATCCGACTCATAATTAATTTAGACTCCATTTTTCGAGGTGATAAGTCGGGACAAGACATCGAGGTTCAAGATCGGGTTAGATTCACGCCTAGGTCTCGAACCTCCGTCCTTTGATTAATATGCAATATAATGCGTTATTAATTAAGGTTCGTCCGTCTAACTAATTCACGATCTAGCGAACATTTATTATATACGGGTCTTTGTCGAGTCGTGTATTTTATTAATCGCTTTTCTTATTTAGTTTATTATTTCTTCTAATCGTTATAATAATCGTTGTATTGTGAATTCCGGGTTGTATTTCCGCCCGTGTAACTTGTACGTTATTTATTTTCGAGTTTCGTTTATTTACTTGCTTATCGCTTTATAAATGAACCTCGCACGCTAAATCACTTCGACCATAATTAGATGCATTAAATGACGTAATTCACATACAATTCACATGCTTAGCCCGAAAACGCTGTTTGCGTATCATTTTATCATTTTACTAACGTGCGTACACGAACACGAACGGTGTCTTAGTAGAGTCCGCCATGTACGGGCGGGGTTGGGTGTCCTTAGTGGGCTTTCCAACACGTACCCTCACCCCTTACTTAGAACCTCGGTTTCCGGATGCCCGAAACCGTTGGCGCACGAGAGTCATTTTATATACGAAAGCCGGCGTAAACGGTATCGGTATAATAATGCAAAGGGACGAGCCCCATGAACTCTGAAATCGAAGTGGGCTTACTTTGTGTATAGCCCATGACGACATAGAGTGGGCTCGTATGGTTCCGAATAACCACAAAATTCGGTGGCGACTCCATTTTGACTTAAATTTCGAACCCGAGAACAATCTCACCACGAGATTCATTCGCCTACCCAAACCCGCGCGTGGCCGCGTCGGGGTGGACCTACGTCATGTCCACAATTTGGCGACTCCGCTGGGGATACCTGATGTACCACATGTCATCAGGGTTCCTAGGGTGAGACTCGAAGAGAAATCGTTCGAATATTAATGTACGCGCATTAGTTTAATGATTCATGCATAACCCAAATTTTGCCCGGGCCGGTTACTTGTGACCGACGTCCCACTATACCACGGTGCATTCCTACATGGGTGCGCTAAAGACTTCGATGGTGGAACTCGTAAGGGTTTCGCGGCATGTCCTAAGACCAATTCGGTTTAGGGAGTCCGTCCTGTATACGAGAATACTATCGTTGTTGGTATAGACCCTATTTCGACTGACCGAGACTTAGCGTAAAGCATACATAAGCGTCGTTATAATGCTTGTTTCACTACGTGCTACTTGGTTTCCGTGTCATTTTTCAAAAAACCGTCATTTCAAAAAAAGCATCTTTCCAAAAATACCAAATTTTGAAAAACCCGAAATACTGTCCGTTTCGGGACCCGTCTTTCCAAAATATCCAATTTTCAAAACTCGAAATGCCGCCAAAATTTAGGATCAACGATTTGACTCAAAATATCCTTTTCTTTAGTCGGCATGCCGTCCGTTTTAACTCTCGAATTTCCGAAACCACCCTGATTTTCTGAATTCTTCAAGATTCTAATCTCGGTTTTCGAAACTCTTTTTCAATTTTCGAACTCTCGGAAATTCGCCCATCTTTTATTCAAATTTCAAACATCCAACCTTCCTAGTAAACCTTCCTTATTATAGGACCTACCGTCTAGACGTGTGTCGGGTCTTTGCATAGTTTGTCAAAGGTTTATAGAGTTGAAACTCCGTCGATCTTACGTCACGAGTTTCCCCCCTTTCCCGAGTCCGCCTTATCTGTCAAGGCACGACCAACCCGCGTAGGGCATACCCCTACAAAGGAAAGTCCGTCCATACACTCGAGTCAAAAGTCTGGGGAAAAGTCTCACGCGGACCATCCTTCAAACGGGATTAGGCCCACAAAGCCAAAATCCTATGGAAGTCGTCCCACCTGCGAGTCATCCGTCTAGGTGTCTTTCTCGAGTCTTTAGTCTTCTTTCCTAGTGTCGCTCGGGATGTACTTTTTTTATGATTCCAAGATCTGGGTTTGGTTACTGATTACACGGTGTTCTTACAGACAGGCCACCGGCAACCAGACACGCCCGCAGGATGGCTACTTTGAACAGTCTGCAAACCTCTTTGGACGCCATGGTCGCGAAGCAAACCGACATCGAAGCCCAACTGACTGAAATGAGGGCTGGCCAAGTGGCCATCGTTGCTCACCTAGCTACAGTGGAGCAAAGGGCTCCTAATGTCGAGACCACTGGGCCTCTAGCTGAACTGGTCAGCGCAGTGCGCCGACTAGAAGAACAAGTCCATTTGACTGGGAGTAACAATATCCACCGGGAGAATAGCCGAGAGTACTCCACGGTGAGTGACAAACTACCCGCAAACCTGAACCTTACAGGCTTGCCCATGTTTGAGGGAACTTAAGACCCGTTGCTACATGTACGGGCCTTCAAGGAATTCATGGCCATCAAGGGAGTGGATTCATCGATGTTCAAGAACCTCTTTGCTACATCTCTCGAGAAACACCCACGGGCCTGGTACTACAGGCTAGACCCGAAGAAGTTCCCTACCTGGGATGATGTGGCCACCGAGTTCTCTCGGAACTATGCTGACAACACCGAGATCCAAACCACAATGCGATCTCTAGATGTTATGGCCCAAGAACCGAAGGAAGGTTTTACTAAATACCTTCAACGCTGGAGGGCCGAGAGCGTGAAACTGGTCAATAAACCCAATGAGAAGACTTTGGTGGAGGCTTTTGTCAAGAACCTCCTCCCTTCCTACCGGGTTCACCTCCGGTACGCTGTCATACCCAATTTCACCACCCTTACTGAAATGGGTATGAGGATCGAAGACGATCTGAGACTGGAAGGCCTCACTAAGGCCGCTAGCAAAGGGTACCAAGGGGCCTCTTCCTCCACCACTAAGCCCCAGGCTGCAACTCGCAGCATTTTTGACGCGGTTAATCTACTAGATGCCCCGTCCAAGAAGAGCACCCCACCTCGGGTTTTCACCGATATAGGTACCACCTATACCTTGACTTACAAAGGCTGTCCTCCAAAGGCCTAATCCAACCGATAGGCCCAACTCCCGAAGTTCCGGTCGAGCGACGCTCCAAGAACTACAATGCTCAGGCCTATTGCCAATACCACCGGGGCAATGGGCATGATACCGAAAAGTGTCGGAAGCTGAAACACTTGATTCAGGACCTGATCGAGAGCGGTAAAATCCCGCTACCCGGAGATAAGCCAAGCAACAAGGAGAACCCTTTCAGCTCCCATGCCATCTTTGCCGGGGAGGTGATTGATTGCTCTCACCTTATCTCCCCATTTATCCCGCAAGTGAACGGGATCTGGTTTGATGACGAAGATGATGTCTACCTCGCTAAAGGGGAAACCGTTCCCATCACCCTTGAACAGATTCGCGAGGCCAAAACCCGAGTCCTAGCCAGCAACCACCTTGGTCGTCCCTATCTAGCCACAAGCACTAGGGACATCCCCATCCCGACAACCATCACCGATCCACTCGGGATGGAAGTCGCCCCTGAAGAGCCTACCGCTGAAACGGCTATTGTGAAGCAACTGAAGAAGACCCGAGTTGACCTCACTATATGGCAACTCTTAGTCAGCTTACAAGAACATCGAGAAGCACTTACAAAGGCTCTCGATCAAGTCAAGATCGACTCTTTGGCTACCCCTGCTGAAATGGTAGCCACGGTCCTACCCCACCTAAAGGGTAAGGCCAAGGAAGGAGGCCCAATTATCACTTTCTCTGAAGCTGACCTGCCGCCATTTGGGGCCTCCCACAACCTGGCCCTCTACATCACGGTGATTTGCCGAGGAAAATACCTCCCTATGACCTTGGTTGACGACGGGTCCGCTGTAAATGTCCTTCCTCTGAGGACCGCCAAAGCCCTCGGTATTACCGAGGCTGACTATATCCCGACTGCTCAGACCATCCAAGCTTTTGATGGAAGCCCAAAGTCGGTAGCTGGGGCCATAAGACTGACCATCATAACGGGCCCGATAGAAAAGGAGCTTGAATTCCAGGTGATTGATGTCACCTCATCCTTCAACTTGCTCCTAGGAAGGCCATGGATTCACGCGGTGAAAGCCGTGTCCTCTACCCTCCACCGTAAGATCAAGATGCCTCTGCTCAACGATGTTATTACTTTGGAGGCAACCCCAATGACCGTGGCTAGCTGTAACGCCACGGACCTCTGGGGGTTCGACTTTGTGGGGATGATCGAGGAAGAGTACCTCTTTAGGCCTTACTTCACCACAAGCATTGACACAATGCTCCAAAACCTAGGGTACCTTCCAAGGGCTACCTCTCGACTCGACCTTCCAGCTGGGAAGATCATCGAGGTCCTTAAGGACGAAGACTCTCACTTCGGCCTTGGCTATGCCACCACTCCGGGCAACGTTGTCCGAGCAGTAATCGAAAAAGCCTGCAACATCATGAAGGGTATCCTTTTGAGCCCTTACAGCCCACGGTTGGCCGACTACTTTGTCACACCCGTATTTGGAGCTATCCAGGTTGGACTGTACCAACCCAATGCTACGCACCTCGGGACCCACTCGGCCCGGGACTGCAACTACATCCCGGATGATGTGTTCGCTCTCATCCAGTCTGATGAAGCTAATGATGCTGAGCCCGCGCTGGGGCTGCTCTTCGGGGAAGACACCATAGCCCCGACCCCAAAAGAAGACCTGGTCAACCTGATTCTCCGTAGCAACAGGTTCGACCCGACCAAGCTAATCTCGGATGTTGGTTACGAGACGGGAAACAGGGCCTGGAGGAAGACTCTCAAGTGGACTGAGAGTCAAGGAAAGATCTACAAGCTGGTCACCGGAGAGGGAGACATGCCTGAGTCTGAGTCCGAGTCTGAGTCGGAGTCTGAGTCAGAGTTTGAGGTCGAGTCTAGGGAAGTCGGTGCTAGAATCACTCCTGTAACCCCTCTCCCTTCTATCATTCCTGCTGCTGGCACTTCGGGGTTTGTCCCAAGTGCCTTACCAATTCCGCCACTGACCAATGATCAGATGGCTGCTCTCTTTGAGCTGTTTTCCAAATTTTCAATCAATAATAACAATCGTTCTGCTTACGACTTGTCTCTTTTAAATTCCGCTTTCAAAAATGTTTTATGCTATGACATTGAGAAATCCGACGAACAGGTACCCTTACCTCCACATCTGATCGAGCAACTAGAGCAAAGGGAATCCCGGAATCCGGTAATCGAAGAAACCGAGTCCATAAACGTGGGAACAACCTTAGAGCCTCAGATACTTAAGATAGGGTTATCCTTAGATCCCGAGGAGAAACAACAATTCATAAACCTCCTCCAAGAATTCAAAGATATCTTCGCATGGTCCTACAAGGACATGCCGGGGATAGACCGGGAAATAGCTGAGCACCACATACCTATCAAAGACGGGTGCAAACCGGTCAAGCAGAAGCTTCGTCGAATGAGGCCCGAATGGTCTCTCAAGGTGAAAGAAGAAGTCGATAAACAGTTCAAAGCCGGCTTCATACAAGTGTCCGAGTATCCGGACTGGGTGGCAAACATCGTGCCGGTTCCTAAAAAGGACGGTAAGGTGCGGGTATGCGTAGATTTTTGGGATCTTAACAAAGCAAGCCCGAAGAATGATTTTCCGTTACCACACATCGATATACTGGTGGATAACACGACCGATCATGCCCTTCTATCATTCATGGACGGGTATGCCGGATATAATCAAATCAAGATGGCGGAAGAAGATATGAGTAAGACTACCTTCACCACGCCTTGGGGTACTTACTGCTATACCGTCATGCCGTTCGGTCTCATTAATGCCGGGGCCACATACCAAAGGACCGCTACCACTTTATTACACGACATGATGCATAAAGAGGTAGAAGTTTATGTGGACGACATGATCGTCAAATCCAAAGAACGGGACGGTCACATCACCGCCCTAAGAAAATTCTTCACCCGATTGCGCAAGTACAACATGAGGCTAAACCCTCAAAAGTGCAGTTTTGGGGTAACATCAGGCAAATTACTGGGTCATATCGTTAGCCAACGAGGTATCGAGGTCGACCCAGCTAAAATCAAAGCCATTACCGAGATGCAAGCTCCTAGAACCGAAAAAGAAATAAGGGGATTTCTCGGGAAAGTCCAGTATATTAGTCGATTTATTTCCAAGCTAACCATGGTATGCGAACCAATTTTCAAGAAACTAAAAAATAGGGGAACGAATACTATGGGACGACAAGTGCCAAGCTGCTTTCGACAAAATCAAGGAAATTCTGTCTGCTCCGCCAGTCTTAATGCCGCCTCAGCCCGGTTTGCCTCTGTCGTTATACCTAACAACGACCGAGACAGCCATGGGGGCTATGCTGGCTCAGACGGTAGACTCCGAAGAAAGAGCCATCTATTACATCAGCAAGAAGTTTTTAGAGTATGAGTGCAAATATACCATGCTCGAAAAGACGTGTTTGGCCCTAGTCTGGGCCACCAAGAAGCTCCGGCACTATATGCTCAGCTACGAAGTCCATGTGTTATCCAGGATGGACCCCATCAAATACCTCTTCGAAAAACACATCCTCAATGGCCGAATTTCTAGATGGACTCTAATGTTGGCAGAGTTCGACCTATAATTTGTGCCATTAAAGGCCATTGAGGGACGGGTGGTAGCTGAATTCCTCGCTTACAACCCGGTAACCGAAGAAGGACACACCGACACCTGGTCCTTCCCAGACGAAGATATTTTCCATACTGATGCTGAAACATGGGATTTATACTTCGACGGAGCATCTAATTTTCGAGGGTTCAGAGTCGGGATCCTCCTAATCTCACCAAGAGGGGAGCATACTCCCGTCTCCATCAAACTGGACTTCGATGTTACCAATAATGCAGCAGAATACGAAGCATGCATTTACGGGCTACAAGCCGCCGCCAATCTGGGGATCACAAATCTCCGGGTACATGGTGACTCATCCTTGGTCATTAACCAAGCACTGCAAAAATGGAAAACTCGGTCTCGTGGCCTACCAGGCACGAGTAAGGGATCTCGAGAAACAATTCCAGAAGGTAGAATACATATACCTGCCTCGGGAAGAGAATCAGTTTGCGGATGCACTCTCGAAATTGGCATCTCTATTAAATATTCCCGACCACGTGACCAGTATGCCAATTTGCGTCGAAAGACGGTCCGAGCCGGCATATATTCACGATATTGAAGACATTGAGATAACTGATCCCGAGCCATGGTACCAGGCTGTGTTGAAATACCTGACAAACGGAGAATATCCTCCCGGGACGGAAGGTCGAGCCAAGAAAGCCTTACGAAGGCTCGCCACTCAGTTCATCCGTACCAATGATGGACAACTGTACAAAAAGACGGCACAAGGGGCTCTTCTCCTTTGTGTTGACAAGTATAAGGCTGAGAAGGTTATGGCCGAAGTACATGATGGTGAAAACGGCCCACATATGAATGCCCACATGCTGGTCCGAAAAATCATGAGGCTCGGTTATTACTGGAATACTATGGAAGCCGACTGCCAGTTATATGTCAAACATTGTCATAACTGTCAAATCTTCGGCAATGTGCAACATATGCCGTCATCTTTACTCTATACCATGACGTCACCCTGGCCGTTCTCAACATGGGGTATCGACATAATCGGGAAAATAAATCCCTCTGGTACTGGTGGGCACTGCTTTATTTTAGTAGCTATCGACTATTTCACCAAGTGGGTCGAGGCTGAATCATATCGCATTCTCAATGCTAAGCATGTCGCCAAGTTCATTCAGAACAAGATAATATGTCGGTATGGGATCCCACATGAATTCATCAGTGATCACGGGACTCATTTCCAAGCTGAGACCGCAACCTTGCTGACTAAATATAAAATTCAAAGGGACACGTCCTCGCCTTACCGTCCCCAGACGAATGGAGCAGTAGAAGCGGCTAATAAAACAATTGTCACCATACTAAAAAAGATGGCTGATAATTACCGGGACTGGCCTGACAAAATACCTTTCGCCCTATGGGGGTACCGGACGTCAATTCGCACCGCAACCGGGGCAACACCGTATTACCTAACCTATGGGATGGAAGCAGTCCAGCCTGTCGAGTTGGAGGTACCGTCCCTCAGAATTCTGCTAGAAAGCCAAGTACCTGAGGCTGACTGGGTTCGAGCGCGGTATGACTCGTTGGTTCTACTAGATGAATGTCGAAATTGTGCCCTCAACAATATCCAAATCTACCAGAAGAGGATCCAACGGGCCTTCAACAAGAGGGTAAGGCCCAGAAACATTAAAGAGGGGGATCTAGTCCTTAAGTCTATTCTAGCTTTACTACCGGTTGACCCAAGGGGAAAATTCAAACCCAACTGGGCTGGGCCATATCTGGTAAAGAAGATACTGTCAGGAGGAGCAGTGATGCTGACGACCTGGATGGGAATGAGTTCGTCAACCCGACCAACCTGGACCAGCTGAAGCGTTACTACCCTTAGCCATTTCTCAATGTCATTAGCCAAATTTATCAAAATCTTTTTTTTACGAAAAGCAAGTCAATGAGCTAGAATTATTTATTCTACTGTCACAAAGCATCTTGAACCATTAGTCTTGGTGTAATTCGAGATTGCAAATTTACTAAGCTTGAACTACGTTTGGCTTGATTCTGCTAACTGCGGATACGTAGGCAGCCCCTCAAAAGGGCACAACCAATGCAATCGAGAAAAGACAGGAACGGTTTAATAATAAACTTTTTTATTAATTAAAAAAAAAACCGATAAACTCGGGAAATTACAAAATGCAGGAATTCAAAAAATACACAAAAAAAACACACGACCAAAAATAGTAATAATACTTAAATAGTAATAAAGCTGAAGGACTCGGCATTCAGGGCATCTTGCCCTTCCCCTTGTCCTTGGCCTCCTTAGCCGTCCACTGGCGACGACGCGGAGGGGAGCGTTCCCGAATCACCACGGGAACCTCTCTGGCTCGGGCTCGCCCGTTTGAGCCCGAATCCTCCATCACTTCGATAGGCCCAAGTCGGGCCCTCACGGCCTCAGGAAGCCGGTCATGCGGACCCAGTCCGTCCCGGGCCGCCAGCCTGGGCCCAAGGCGTCTCTCCAAATCAGTCTGGGGGCTTGGCCGCCCCCGTTTGCTGCTAGAACCGACCTCCTTAGATCGAGTCTTAGTTTGTGACTTAAGACCCGATTCTTCCCGGGCTGCAGCTTCAGGAATATCTCCCCCAACGAAGAGATCCCTGTTATCTTTCGCCGTCTCACGGCGAACCAGTTCAAAGGTCTCATCAAGCTTCAAGGCCTTGCGAGCTTCCTCGGACTCCTCGGAAGTCCATTTCTGGTAAGCCCTTGAAACCCAAGCGGATTGGCAAGGGCTGGGTATAGTCCATATAGGACGAGTGAACCATCTTTGCAACCAGGTGTCGCACATAGCGTCCATCAGTTGGAGTGAGACGCTGATAATGGCTTCAGTCTCAGGAATGCGCTGAGACGAACCGAACTGCCTCAGGATGCGGTCCGGGTAAATGTGAACTGTCCAGTCAAGGGACAGAATCACCAAATAGCGAGCTTGGTCTCTCTTGGCCAGCCCCGTCAGCTTAGAAAGAAACCACCAAGCGACGGTCCACCTCATAAAGGGAACCCCGTGGAACACCAGCCCCGTCATTAGATGACTCGAGCTTATCCGCCGCCTTCGGGAGCTAATCTGACTGCTTCGATAGTTGGGAATACTCGGAGGGGGCTCTATGATTGATAGCCGCTCCGACAGCCATATCTGAAAAGAGTACGCGAATTTTATAAGCAACAGAACGGGTCGCCAGAGGCCACTCGATCGGGTAACTTATGAACTTCAAGGATTTCGCAAAAAAAAAAAACAAAAAAAAAACAAAAAAAAACAAAAAAAAACGAAAAAAAAAACGAGATGTATACATGCAAAATACGGGTACTCCCCGTCAGTTGTCGGGTCGGGTCAAGTCGCCTGGCATCCAGACCCATGATAATCTCCCCAGTGGCTAGCCAAGCAGGGCTATGACCAGTCTCCATCTGATCAACCACTCCAATCAACCAAATTTGACCCCTGCACGAGTCAAGTTCCATCAGCCCCTCAAAGACGTAACAGTGCAGCATGCAAAAGGCAAACGCCCTACGTCTGTGAGCAGGGGTGGCCCTCACATCCCGGCTATTCATAAACTTGTCGGCCAGGTCGAATAGGGAAACAGTATCTCCCCGCACCATCCGATCTGTCTCGGCATGAGACAGACCTAAGAATTCCCTTAGCCTCCTCCTCGGGTCCGGGTAGAACGAGGAAGTAGCAGGCTGAACAGCTGGGCCCCAACCACCTATGGCTGCAACTTCCTCGGGAAGAGGGCATATCTCTCCCCGCGGGAATGCGAAGACGTGATGGGTAGTATCCCAAAACGACAGACAGGCGTCCAAGAAGTGTGGGTCAATTATCAGTCGTTGGAAGGGAAACAGATTGACAATTCCCATCTGGGTCAGCCAAATCTTTTCCTCGTCCCGAAAGTATTGGGACCAGGCAAGAAGCATGGCGGTCAAGTGATCGATACCCATAACAGAAGTTTCTAACTTTCTTGAAAGTCTAAAAGATTTTGAGAAGTATAAGAGAGAATTTGAGTTAGGATGCAAAAAGCTGAAGCAGGGAGACCTATATTTATAATAGGGAACCCCACCTGTAACCCTAACTGCTGTGCCTCCTCAGCTAATTCAGGTCCTATGCGCGCGCAGGCCTGATTTCAAACAAGAAACCCAGAATAGGAATCAAGTTGTCCCGAGCTTTCCTAAAAAATTTCCTAAAATTTTCTGTGGCAAAAAATTGTGATAACATTCTTTTCAAAAGTCGTGGCATTTTCAAAAATTCGGTATCTTTTCTCCCCAGCGCGAGTCTGTGTCTTGCCTATGTGTTACATACAAATTGTTATGTGTCAAGCATACAGGTACACTCCAGACCTCAGGAGCAAGTCTCCACAGAGCTATTTTATCTCCCCAGCATAGTCGGTGATTCCTCCGAAATGCTACATCCAAGGCAGGATGTGTCGGCATACAGGTACACCTACATCCCCAAAGGCAATTTTGAATCCCCACAGAGCTACCATAATCAGGACAGGTATGATCCTCTACTTATGGCTGGCGAGCCCTTCACGCGAGTCTAATGGACTATAAACGACCCGACCGGAAAGCT
This sequence comes from Agrostemma githago, assembly GCA_958450325.1. Taxonomy (NCBI): domain Eukaryota; kingdom Viridiplantae; phylum Streptophyta; class Magnoliopsida; order Caryophyllales; family Caryophyllaceae; genus Agrostemma; species Agrostemma githago. The sequence goes on from OY288249.1 coordinate 30,201,935, forward strand.
GCCAGGTCGTAATCTGCGATTGGCCTGGTAGCTACTCTGACTTTCGCCTTGTCCAAGCCTCAGTCAGAGTGGGGGCTCTGTAGACACCCGCATTTTGACTGCCAGGTGTCTATGGTAGTCTCCGACAAACACCCGATGATGATTGGACGCAAACGTGACTTGGTATAATCGGATTTGGGCTCGGAATCAATAATATCCGACATGGACTTTTAGCGGAGTAATAATCTCACAAAACAGACCTCAAATCCAGGCCCAGTGGGTCGTTCTGAGCAAAATAAGACTAATTTGGGCCAAAACCGACACCAAAAATAAATCCCGTCTTTTAGCGACCGGGTCAAAACCCGGTCAAGGATGAACCCGTCACACAAATCAGCCCAATTCAGCTTCTAGAAGTTGGCGCCCAAATCAGAATTCAAAAAGCAAACCCCAATCACACAACTCACTCACTCACTCTATAAATACTCCCCTAACCCTTCACATTTTCCATATTTTAAAAAAAAAGCCTTGGAAGAGATGAAAAAAGAGCCTTTACAACCCTCATTTACCCTACAAATTCTACCCTAATCCTCCTAAGCATCACACACTACAACCCTAAGCAAAAACCATACAAAAAACTGAGCCATTTTGCTCTCAAACAAACCGGCACACACACACACATACGTACACACCATAACTCACATTCATCCTCGATACTCCGGCGTTCCGTCGCTATTTACGAGTCTATTTCCGAGGCCTATACCAAGCATGTATGTTGAGGGTGTCCTAAACCCCATTTCGATCCTTAATACTTTGTTTCTATTTACGTTTTTGTGTTATTTATATTATAACTATACTAGTATCGTAATACTAACTCTAACATAACGCTAACATTTTTATTTCTCGCATACTAACTTTATTTTTCTCGTTATTAACACTATAATACCGCGTATATATATATATATTAATACTAGTATCCGGTTTCAAATACGTTTGACTACGACGATCGCCTAAAGTCCGTCTAATCCCTTTACGAGTAACGATGGAGGTGGAGCCCTTTCGAGGAGCCCCGCCCCATTGTTCTCAAGGGCGTGACGTGATTGCAATCGGTCGTAGTTGAACGCATTCGATCCCATTTCAATTAGTACGAAACCCGTTGACACGAAAACCGACATCACATAATCCGGAAGGATTAGTTTCGATGTCGTGACGTAGAGGGATGCAATTTCGTTACTAATTAAAAATTCCTAATCTAATAAAAACATAAATCGAGTAAATAAACCCACATTAGCACGCGATTATAAAAATTGACGATTTTTTCGACAAAAAAAAAATGCCCGACCAGACCCACACGCGAGTCGCGCGACCGGCCATGCGACTCGCGGGCAGGCCTGTTTGGCCGAGCCCACTTTTTCGTTTTCTCGACTTTCTACCCTTTTCGGTCCTTACATTAATATGCGACCTTCGCGACATACGACCACATTTTAAGACTCGTCTTTTTTTTGTTGCGACTTTTAGTCAACGCGAAAGGCCATCACGTGAACCCATTTTTCTAAAACTTACGCACATCACGACACTAAAAAAACGACTTTGATCGACGGTCTCACACTATTAATTTTTGTGTCGACGACTCTTTAGTCGTATCCAACACATAATTAATTTAGACTCCATTTTTCGAGGTGATAAGTCGGGACAAGACATCGAGGTTCAAGATCGGGTTAGATTCACGCCTAGGTCTCGAACCTCCGTCCATTGATTAATATGCAATATAATGCGTTATTAATTAAGGTTCGTCTGTCTAACTAATTCACGATCTAGCGAACATTTATTATATACGGGTCTTTGTCGAGTCGTGTATTTTATTTATCGCTTTTCTTATTTAGTTTATTATTTCTTCTAATCGTTATAATAATCGTTGTATTGTGAATTCCGGGTTGTATTTCCGCCCGTGTAACTTGTACGTTATTTATTTTCGAGTTTCGTTTATTTACTTGCTTATCGCTTTATAAATGAACCTCGCATGCTAAATCACTTCGACCATAATTAGATGCATTAAATGACGTAATTCACATATAATTCACATGCTTAGCCCGAAAACGCTGTTTGCATATCATTTTATCATTTTACTAACGCGCGTACACGAACACGAACGGTGTCTTAGTAGAGGCCGCCATGTGCGGGCGGGGTTGGGTGTCCTTAGTGGGCTTCCCAACACGTACCCTCACCCCTTACTCAGAACCTCGGTTTCCGGATGCCCGAAACCGTTGGCGCACGAGAGTCATTTTATATACGAAAGTCGGTGTAAACGGTATCGGTATAATAATGCAAAGGGACGAGCCCCATGAACTCTGAAATTGAAGTGGGCTTACTTTGTGTATAGCCCATGACGACATAGAGTGGCTCGTATGGTTCTGAATAACCACAAAATTCGGTGGCGACTCCATTTTGACTTAAATTTCGAACCCGAGAACAATCTCACCACGAGATTCATTCGCCTACCCAAACCCGCGCGTGGCCGCGTCGGGGTGGACCTACGTCATGTCCACACGGTTTAACTCGTAATTCTTAAAATTATTAAAAAACGAATTTATCGTTTAATCGTTTCAAATTCCTAAAATTCTATTTGTCTCGGAAACTCTTTTTTTATATTTAAAACATATTTTTATTTCTGTTTCGCTTTATTTTATACAATTTAATTTAATTCATAACGATAGTCTAATTCGACGATTTAAATTCTAAATTCTTTTATTTATATATTTATTTTTAAGCTCGAATTTTCATTTTTTTCGGCTCGAAGCTCATTTATTTTAAGTCTCGTCAAAAATATTTATTTTCTTTCCTCGAGAAATCAATTTAATTCATTTTATCGAAAATTTATTACTTATTGGGAGATACTTTTTCATCGTCTAATTATTTATTTCTATAAGCTTCGTTTTCGTCTCGAATAATTATTTGTATTTCGAGAAAGGTTTATTTACTCATTTTTATTTAGTCGACCCAATTATTTTATTAATTCGATTTTAATTCAAATTATGGGCCAGTCAACTTATCGTTACGAAAATCATTTATTCGGTATTTCTAACCCACTTAAACGTGAGTCCCACTTATTCTTCTTCTTCTTCTTCTTATTATTATTATTAAACACCCCCTCACCTCTTTGTTTTCCCATACACGTTATTACCCCTTCCACTTTCTTTATCTTACCTCCACCGCTTCATTTTTTTGTTTGGTTCCCACACTCAAAGCCACCTCTTCGTTCCCCTCTTCTTCTCTTGTTTCCTCCGCCTCCTTCTCCCCTTTTCTTTGTCTTTTGGTTCTGCTGCGTGTTGTCCCTGCGTTTGTCGTTGCTGCTTTGTCCGATTTTCCTCCATTTTCTTCCTCTTTCTCCTCCATTTCTGCGTGAGTTGCTGCTGCTCTTTGCTTTCCTGATTCGTGAAGGTATTTCGTCTGTGTTGCTACTGTCTGTTCTGTTGTTGATCGTTTCTGCTGCTTCTCTTCTTTTCTTCGCGTGTTTTCGTTCCGTCATCGTTGTCTTTGGTGCTGTTTATTGTGCCAGATCTTCTTCTCCCTTCTTCTTCGTCATTCTGCCTCTGTTCGGTGAATTGCTACTGATTTTTATTCCTTCTCTTTGTGCGTTTTTGCGGTCGTAGTCCCGTTCCGTAGATGTCGTTTCATTCTGCCTCGTTGCTGCTTTTTCGTTTTCTCCATTCTTCTTCTCTGTTATCTATTTTGTTCTCCTTTTTCTCCTGTCATTTTGTCTTTCTACTGCTATATGCAACTACTGCTGCATTTTTTCTCTCGTCCCCTGTTTTCGGTTTAGTTGCCCGTTGTTTGTTGCTTTGCTTGTTATTGTTGACCGTGTTCTATGTTGCTGCTGTTGGTAGTATTCTTACTGCTACTATTCCATTTCCTTGTTCTTCCTCTTCTTATTTCGTTCATGTTATCGGTAAATTCCTGCTCGTTCTTGATTCTTTTCTCTTCATGCTGCTGCGGCTGCTGTTTTTGATGTTCGTTACTGAGCTATTTTCTCCGTCATTTGTTTCTGATCATCACACTATTGCTTTTGCTCGTATGTCACCCGGTTGCTGCTGTTTCTATTCATTTTTGATCTATGCCATATTTTGGTCCTTCGTCTCATCTATGTTACTGTTGTGTGGGTTGTTTATCAAGCCCCGATTCCTTGTTTCCTCTTCTTCGTTCCTTATTCTAATTCGTTTCCGTTGTCTCGATCTCCGTCGGAGCCTCGAAGTTCTTTTTGTAAGACAAATATCAAAGCGGTTGGAGCTTGGAGTCGTCGAGAAGGGAAAGTATATAGCATTCGGATATCGACTCAAGGTAACTTTAGGACGTTACTCGATTTTATATCGTATGTTTGAGTGGTAGTATGTAGTAAATATTTTAACTTCGATTTTATAATTTTAGCTATTTATTATTTGCTAAGTATTATTTTTAAATTGTATACCTTATAAATATTTTACGAGTTTTCGATATCGTTTGTAATTTAATTATTTATGATCGTTATAACATTTTGTTGGTTATCGTGACACTAGTAACTAAATATTATCGATTTCATATTTTTCTCTTATTTCGCTAATTTATAATTTCAACTCAAAATCGTATTTTTATATTATAATCAGGGTTTGTATACTTGTTTAATAAATTAATTTTTGTTTTACGATTTATACTACTAAATGAGAAAATAGTCGATTTTGTTTTAAATATATTTGTAGTCGAGACTATTTTCACTAGTAAGTTCTTATTTGTTTACAATTGACTATTTTTAGTAAAATCCGTATTATTTATTAATAAAAGCTATTTGTTAAAAATGATTTAAAATCCTTGTAAATTCATTTCATTTGTGAAACTCGTTCATTCAATTAAATTTGATATCGTTTTCGTAAAACATCTCTTTTTTAAAATTTATAGTTTTTAACTCGATTTCCTAATTATTTACACAATATTATATAGTGACTTATTATATTTTAATTATATTTTGAGTAACGAATTTAGAAATATATTAAAGTTATGATAACGATGATAATAATATATAAAATGTTGATTTCGTTAGAAATGCTATTTTTAATACATTTCACTTATTTTAATAACCTACGTATTTTCTATAACAATATTTCTATTTTAAGTAAGTTTCTAAAATTAGTAAGCTTCTATTCGTAGAAAGTTTCCCTTTTTATATATAATGTTTATTCCTTTTATCCTCATATTATTTATATTGATTATATTTATTTTTGAATATCAATAATGGCTTGTTTTGGAGTTATGGAATAAAGAGAAGTGTGAGGTTAGAGTAATACAGTCTAGGGTATACGTTTTGCCATCAACTATAAAGCTGGTGTGTCTATGTTGAGACGCATTGGTCTTTGAACTGAGCATGGTTTGTGTTCAGGTCTTTGAACTGAGCATGGTTTGGGATCTAGTCCTTAAGTCTATTCTAGCTTTACTACCGGTTGACCCAAGGGGAAAATTCAAACCCAACTGGGCTGGGCCATATCTGGTAAAGAAGATACTGTCAGGAGGAGCAGTGATGCTGACGACCTGGATGGGAATGAGTTCGTCAACCCGACCAACCTGGACCAGCTGAAGCGTTACTACCCTTAGCCATTTCTCAATGTCATTAGCCAAATTTATCAAAATCTTTTTTTTACGAAAAGCAAGTCAATGAGCTAGAATTATTTATTCTACTGTCACAAAGCATCTTGAACCATTAGTCTTGGTGTAATTCGAGATTGCAAATTTACTAAGCTTGAACTACGTTTGGCTTGATTCTGCTAACTGCGGATACGTAGGCAGCCCCTCAAAAGGGCACAACCAATGCAATCGAGAAAAGACAGGAACGGTTTAATAATAAACTTTTTTATTAATTAAAAAAAAAACCGATAAACTCGGGAAATTACAAAATGCAGGAATTCAAAAAATACACAAAAAAAACACACGACCAAAAATAGTAATAATACTTAAATAGTAATAAAGCTGAAGGACTCGGCATTCAGGGCATCTTGCCCTTCCCCTTGTCCTTGGCCTCCTTAGCCGTCCACTGGCGACGACGCGGAGGGGAGCGTTCCCGAATCACCACGGGAACCTCTCTGGCTCGGGCTCGCCCGTTTGAGCCCGAATCCTCCATCACTTCGATAGGCCCAAGTCGGGCCCTCACGGCCTCAGGAAGCCGGTCATGCGGACCCAGTCCGTCCCGGGCCGCCAGCCTGGGCCCAAGGCGTCTCTCCAAATCAGTCTGGGGGCTTGGCCGCCCCCGTTTGCTGCTAGAACCGACCTCCTTAGATCGAGTCTTAGTTTGTGACTTAAGACCCGATTCTTCCCGGGCTGCAGCTTCAGGAATATCTCCCCCAACGAAGAGATCCCTGTTATCTTTCGCCGTCTCACGGCGAACCAGTTCAAAGGTCTCATCAAGCTTCAAGGCCTTGCGAGCTTCCTCGGACTCCTCGGAAGTCCATTTCTGGTAAGCCCTTGAAACCCAAGCGGATTGGCAAGGGCTGGGTATAGTCCATATAGGACGAGTGAACCATCTTTGCAACCAGGTGTCGCACATAGCGTCCATCAGTTGGAGTGAGACGCTGATAATGGCTTCAGTCTCAGGAATGCGCTGAGACGAACCGAACTGCCTCAGGATGCGGTCCGGGTAAATGTGAACTGTCCAGTCAAGGGACAGAATCACCAAATAGCGAGCTTGGTCTCTCTTGGCCAGCCCCGTCAGCTTAGAAAGAAACCACCAAGCGACGGTCCACCTCATAAAGGGACCCCCGTGGAACACCAGCTCCTCATCCCAGTAAGCTCGGTTTATTAGATGACTCGAGCTTATCCGCCGCCTTCGGGAGCTAATCTGACTGCTTCGATAGTTGGGAATACTCGGAGGGGGCTCTATGATTGATAGCCGCTCCGACAGCCATATCTGAAAAGAGTACGCGAATTTTATAAGCAACAGAACGGGTCGCCAGAGGCCACTCGATCGGGTAACTTATGAACTTCAAGGATTTCGCAAAAAAAAAAAACAAAAAAAAAACAAAAAAAAACAAAAAAAAACGAAAAAAAAAACGAGATGTATACATGCAAAATACGGGTACTCCCCGTCAGTTGTCGGGTCGGGTCAAGTCGCCTGGCATCCAGACCCATGATAATCTCCCCAGTGGCTAGCCAAGCAGGGCTATGACCAGTCTCCATCTGATCAACCACTCCAATCAACCAAATTTGACCCCTGCACGAGTCAAGTTCCATCAGCCCCTCAAAGACGTAACAGTGCAGCATGCAAAAGGCAAACGCCCTACGTCTGTGAGCAGGGGTGGCCCTCACATCCCGGCTATTCATAAACTTGTCGGCCAGGTCGAATAGGGAAACAATATCTCCCCGCACCATCCGATCTGTCTCGGCATGAGACAGACCTAAGAATTCCCTTAGCCTCCTCCTCGGGTCCGGGTAGAACGAGGAAGTAGCAGGCTGAACAGCTGGGCCCCAACCACCTATGGCTGCAACTTCCTCGGGAAGAGGGCATATCTCTCCCCGCGGGAATGCGAAGACGTGATGGGTAGTATCCCAAAACGACAGACAGGCGTCCAAGAAGTGTGGGTCAATTATCAGTCGTTGGAAGGGAAACAGATTGACAATTCCCATCTGGGTCAGCCAAATCTTTTCCTCGTCCCGAAAGTATTGGGACCAGGCAAGAAGCATGGCGGTCAAGTGATCGATACCCATAACAGAAGTTTCTAACTTTCTTGAAAGTCTAAAAGATTTTGAGAAGTATAAGAGAGAATTTGAGTTAGGATGCAAAAAGCTGAAGCAGGGAGACCTATATTTATAATAGGGAACCCCACCTGTAACCCTAACTGCTGTGCCTCCTCAGCTAATTCAGGTCCTATGCGCGCGCAGGCCTGATTTCAAACAAGAAACCCAGAATAGGAATCAAGTTGTCCCGAGCTTTCCTAAAAAATTTCCTAAAATTTTCTGTGGCAAAAAATTGTGATAACATTCTTTTCAAAAGTCGTGGCATTTTCAAAAATTCGGTATCTTTTCTCCCCAGCGCGAGTCTGTGTCTTGCCTATGTGTTACATACAAATTGTTATGTGTCAAGCATACAGGTACACTCCAGACCTCAGGAGCAAGTCTCCACAGAGCTATTTTATCTCCCCAGCATAGTCGGTGATTCCTCCGAAATGCTACATCCAAGGCAGGATGTGTCGGCATACAGGTACACCTACATCCCCAAAGGCAATTTTGAATCCCCACAGAGCTACCATAATCAGGACAGGTATGATCCTCTACTTATGGCTGGCGAGCCCTTCACGCGAGTCTAATGGACTATAAACGACCCGACCGGAAAGCTGCCAGGTCGTAATCTGCGATTGGCCTGGTAGCTACTCTGACTTTCGCCTTGTCCAAGCCTCAGTCAGAGTGGGGGCTCTGTAGACACCCGCATTTTGACTGCCAGGTGTCTATGGTAGTCTCCGACAAACACCCGATGATGATTGGACGCAAACGTGACTTGGTATAATCGGATTTGGGCTCGGAATCAATAATATCCGACATGGACTTTTAGCGGAGTAATAATCTCACAAAACAGACCTCAAATCCAGGCCCAGTGGGTCGTTCTGAGCAAAATAAGACTAATTTGGGCCAAAACCGACACCAAAAATAAATCCCGTCTTTTAGCGACCGGGTCAAAACCCGGTCAAGGATGAACCCGTCACACAAATCAGCCCAATTCAGCTTCTAGAAGTTGGCGCCCAAATCAGAATTCAAAAAGCAAACCCCAATCACACAACTCACTCACTCACTCTATAAATACTCCCCTAACCCTTCACATTTTCCATATTTTAAAAAAAAAGCCTTGGAAGAGATGAAAAAAGAGCCTTTACAACCCTCATTTACCCTACAAATTCTACCCTAATCCTCCTAAGCATCACACACTACAACCCTAAGCAAAAACCATACAAAAAACTGAGCCATTTTGCTCTCAAACAAACCGGCACACACACACACATACGTACACACCATAACTCACATTCATCCTCGATACTCCGGCGTTCCGTCGCTATTTACGAGTCTATTTCCGAGGCCTATACCAAGCATGTATGTTGAGGGTGTCCTAAACCCCATTTCGATCCTTAATACTTTGTTTCTATTTACGTTTTTGTGTTATTTATATTATAACTATACTAGTATCGTAATACTAACTCTAACATAACGCTAACATTTTTATTTCTCGCATACTAACTTTATTTTTCTCGTTATTAACACTATAATACCGCGTATATATATATATATTAATACTAGTATCCGGTTTCAAATACGTTTGACTACGACGATCGCCTAAAGTCCGTCTAATCCCTTTACGAGTAACGATGGAGGTGGAGCCCTTTCGAGGAGCCCCGCCCCATTGTTCTCAAGGGCGTGACGTGATTGCAATCGGTCGTAGTTGAACGCATTCGATCCCATTTCAATTAGTACGAAACCCGTTGACACGAAAACCGACATCACATAATCCGGAAGGATTAGTTTCGATGTCGTGACGTAGAGGGATGCAATTTCGTTACTAATTAAAAATTCCTAATCTAATAAAAACATAAATCGAGTAAATAAACCCACATTAGCACGCGATTATAAAAATTGACGATTTTTTCGACAAAAAAAAAATGCCCGACCAGACCCACACGCGAGTCGCGCGACCGGCCATGCGACTCGCGGGCAGGCCTGTTTGGCCGAGCCCACTTTTTCGTTTTCTCGACTTTCTACCCTTTTCGGTCCTTACATTAATATGCGACCTTCGCGACATACGACCACATTTTAAGACTCGTCTTTTTTTTGTTGCGACTTTTAGTCAACGCGAAAGGCCATCACGTGAACCCATTTTTCTAAAACTTACGCACATCACGACACTAAAAAAACGACTTTGATCGACGGTCTCACACTATTAATTTTTGTGTCGACGACTCTTTAGTCGTATCCAACACATAATTAATTTAGACTCCATTTTTCGAGGTGATAAGTCGGGACAAGACATCGAGGTTCAAGATCGGGTTAGATTCACGCCTAGGTCTCGAACCTCCGTCCATTGATTAATATGCAATATAATGCGTTATTAATTAAGGTTCGTCTGTCTAACTAATTCACGATCTAGCGAACATTTATTATATACGGGTCTTTGTCGAGTCGTGTATTTTATTTATCGCTTTTCTTATTTAGTTTATTATTTCTTCTAATCGTTATAATAATCGTTGTATTGTGAATTCCGGGTTGTATTTCCGCCCGTGTAACTTGTACGTTATTTATTTTCGAGTTTCGTTTATTTACTTGCTTATCGCTTTATAAATGAACCTCGCATGCTAAATCACTTCGACCATAATTAGATGCATTAAATGACGTAATTCACATATAATTCACATGCTTAGCCCGAAAACGCTGTTTGCATATCATTTTATCATTTTACTAACGCGCGTACACGAACACGAACGGTGTCTTAGTAGAGGCCGCCATGTGCGGGCGGGGTTGGGTGTCCTTAGTGGGCTTCCCAACACGTACCCTCACCCCTTACTCAGAACCTCGGTTTCCGGATGCCCGAAACCGTTGGCGCACGAGAGTCATTTTATATACGAAAGTCGGTGTAAACGGTATCGGTATAATAATGCAAAGGGACGAGCCCCATGAACTCTGAAATCGAAGTGGGCTTACTTTGTGTATAGCCCATGACGACATAGAGTGGCTCGTATGGTTCTGAATAACCACAAAATTCGGTGGCGACTCCATTTTGACTTAAATTTCGAACCCGAGAACAATCTCACCACGAGATTCATTCGCCTACCCAAACCCGCGCGTGGCCGCGTCGGGGTGGACCTACGTCATGTCCACACGGTTTAACTCGTAATTCTTAAAATTATTAAAAAACGAATTTATCGTTTAATCGTTTCAAATTCCTAAAATTCTATTTGTCTCGGAAACTCTTTTTTTATATTTAAAACATATTTTTATTTCTGTTTCGCTTTATTTTATACAATTTAATTTAATTCATAACGATAGTCTAATTCGACGATTTAAATTCTAAATTCTTTTATTTATATATTTATTTTTAAGCTCGAATTTTCATTTTTTTCGGCTCGAAGCTCATTTATTTTAAGTCTCGTCAAAAATATTTATTTTCTTTCCTCGAGAAATCAATTTAATTCATTTTATCGAAAATTTATTACTTATTGGGAGATACTTTTTCATCGTCTAATTATTTATTTCTATAAGCTTCGTTTTCGTCTCGAATAATTATTTGTATTTCGAGAAAGGTTTATTTACTCATTTTTATTTAGTCGACCCAATTATTTTATTAATTCGATTTTAATTCAAATTATGGGCCAGTCAACTTATCGTTACGAAAATCATTTATTCGGTATTTCTAACCCACTTAAACGTGAGTCCCACTTATTCTTCTTCTTCTTCTTATTATTGTTATTATTAAACACCCCCTCACCTCTTTGTTTTCCCATACACGTTATTACCCCTTCCACTTTCTTTATCTTACCTCCACCGCTTCATTTTTTTGTTTGGTTCCCACACTCAAAGCCACCTCTTCGTTCCCCTCTTCTTCTCTTGTTTCCTCCGCCTCCTTCTCCCCTTTTCTTTGTCTTTTGGTTCTGCTGCGTGTTGTCCCTGCGTTTGTCGTTGCTGCTTTGTCCGATTTTCCTCCATTTTCTTCCTCTTTCTCCTCCATTTCTGCGTGAGTTGCTGCTGCTCTTTGCTTTCCTGATTCGTGAAGGTATTTCGTCTGTGTTGCTACTGTCTGTTCTGTTGTTGATCGTTTCTGCTGCTTCTCTTCTTTTCTTCGCGTGTTTTCGTTCCGTCATCGTTGTCTTTGGTGCTGTTTATTGTGCCAGATCTTCTTCTCCCTTCTTCTTCGTCATTCTGCCTCTGTTCGGTGAATTGCTACTGATTTTTATTCCTTCTCTTTGTGCGTTTTTGCGGTCGTAGTCCCGTTCCGTAGATGTCGTTTCATTCTGCCTCGTTGCTGCTTTTTCGTTTTCTCCATTCTTCTTCTCTGTTATCTATTTTGTTCTCCTTTTTCTCCTGTCATTTTGTCTTTCTACTGCTATATGCAACTACTGCTGCATTTTTTCTCTCGTCCCCTGTTTTCGGTTTAGTTGCCCGTTGTTTGTTGCTTTGCTTGTTATTGTTGACCGTGTTCTATGTTGCTGCTGTTGGTAGTATTCTTACTGCTACTATTCCATTTCCTTGTTCTTCCTCTTCTTATTTCGTTCATGTTATCGGTAAATTCCTGCTCGTTCTTGATTCTTTTCTCTTCATGCTGCTGCGGCTGCTGTTTTTGATGTTCGTTACTGAGCTATTTTCTCCGTCATTTGTTTCTGATCATCACACTATTGCTTTTGCTCGTATGTCACCCGGTTGCTGCTGTTTCTATTCATTTTTGATCTATGCCATATTTTGGTCCTTCGTCTCATCTATGTTACTGTTGTGTGGGTTGTTTATCAAGCCCCGATTCCTTGTTTCCTCTTCTTCGTTCCTTATTCTAATTCGTTTCCGTTGTCTCGATCTCCGTCGGAGCCTCGAAGTTCTTTTTGTAAGACAAATATCAAAGCGGTTGGAGCTTGGAGTCGTCGAGAAGGGAAAGTATATAGCATTCGGATATCGACTCAAGGTAACTTTAGGACGTTACTCGATTTTATATCGTATGTTTGAGTGGTAGTATGTAGTAAATATTTTAACTTCGATTTTATAATTTTAGCTATTTATTATTTGCTAAGTATTATTTTTAAATTGTATACCTTATAAATATTTTACGAGTTTTCGATATCGTTTGTAATTTAATTATTTATGATCGTTATAACATTTTGTTGGTTATCGTGACACTAGTAACTAAATATTATCGATTTCATATTTTTCTCTTATTTCGCTAATTTATAATTTCAACTCAAAATCGTATTTTTATATTATAATCAGGGTTTGTATACTTGTTTAATAAATTAATTTTTGTTTTACGATTTATACTACTAAATGAGAAAATAGTCGATTTTGTTTTAAATATATTTGTAGTCGAGACTATTTTCACTAGTAAGTTCTTATTTGTTTACAATTGACTATTTTTAGTAAAATCCGTATTATTTATTAATAAAAGCTATTTGTTAAAAATGATTTAAAATCCTTGTAAATTCATTTCATTTGTGAAACTCGTTCATTCAATTAAATTTGATATCGTTTTCGTAAAACATCTCTTTTTTAAAATTTATAGTTTTTAACTCGATTTCCTAATTATTTACACAATATTATATAGTGACTTATTATATTTTAATTATATTTTGAGTAACGAATTTAGAAATATATTAAAGTTATGATAACGATGATAATAATATATAAAATGTTGATTTCGTTAGAAATGCTATTTTTAATACATTTCACTTATTTTAATAACCTACGTATTTTCTATAACAATATTTCTATTTTAAGTAAGTTTCTAAAATTAGTAAGCTTCTATTCGTAGAAAGTTTCCCTTTTTATATATAATGTTTATTCCTTTTATCCTCATATTATTTATATTGATTATATTTATTTTTGAATATCAATAATGGCTTGTTTTGGAGTTATGGAATAAAGAGAAGTGTGAGGTTAGAGTAATACAGTCTAGGGTATACGTTTTGCCATCAACTATAAAGCTGGTGTGTCTATGTTGAGACGCATTGGTCTTTGAACTGAGCATGGTTTGTGTTCAGGAGTGTGTGTATATTTTGACCTTAAACTTAGATATCGCATCGTGTAAGTCACCGTCGGGTTGAACTGGATTACGGTTGGTGTCCAGGAGTGGTGTACATTACTTAAGACAGGACCTCGCTGCACGCAGTCCTGTTATAGTTGAGTTGCCTAGTTAGAGACCGAAGTCTAATTTGTTTTGACTAAGTTCTCGAAGCTAGTTTGAGTATTGTTCTAGTGAAAGTCTATTCCGTTGCACTGATTGATTTCCGTAACGCCATTTTTGAATATTTTTATTATCGATTGATATTGACTTGCAGGTTTGCAAATGCTTTAAGTTTCGCTGAAAACTTATTTTTTTTATTTCCTTTTAATTTTTTCTCATTTTAATTATTTTGATATAGTAATACTATTATTTTTCCATATGATATAATATGGCTGGGAGAACGTCCGAGTTACTCCCCACTGACGTGGATGTTATGTTTATAACATGACAGGTATTTGCTGCTGGGTTTTGGGTGTGAGCTAGCGAGTACCAAGGATCCTACTCTTTCTTCATTCGTATAATTTATGGATTTGTATAAACCCGTTTGGAGATTTTACTTTTAACCCTTTTGTAAAAAGAGGCCTTTGTATTGACTTACCATTTGTTTTAATAAGATATAGTTTGTCAGTGTGTTTTAATCCCAACTCTACAGTGTTTCCGCCACTGTATTGCATTAGATTTTCTAGGGGATTATATAGAAGACGTGTTTAAGCTCCATTTAGTGGTATCTATCTTTCTAGGTCTGATCTTTTAAGTGTATTATCATTCTCTCTTTCTTGCTTTTGCGTGTAACTGCAATCACACTTTTTTTTAATCTTGCTAAAAGGAACCGAAACAAGATGAAAATCCTTTTTACGCCAGAAAACGTAGAAAGACCTTTTTAACTTGGTAGACGGTGTGATGTGGGATTTCTACACCCTTGACAGAGGTGGAAATCCTCGCACCTCGCAAAACTTATAAAAAAATAGCTAAAAAAAGCTTGGTTCCTTGATCATATGTATTCGTTGGGCAGGGGGTTTTAAACACTTAGAGGAGATGTGATCAACTATAGGTGTAGTCTTCTTGGTATCAATATAAATAGGAGGAGGCCTCTAGCCCACGTGGTGAAGGGAATGGGCTATCTGATATAAATCATTCCATACCCCCTCGAGTCAGGAGCTACCTTTCGAATTGTATAATAGGCCTTGCTTCGTTAAATAGAGTTTGTTGTCACTATACATTCGTGATTCCGAATGTACTTATGCAATATGTATCATCAACAACGCACTCTCTCTTCACTTGCTTTAGGAAAGTGTATCACTAGGGATTCCACTCTTAATAGAATATGTGAACTTTGCCTTTGAAAGAATAGGCTACTAGTAGGAAAAAAAGGATGCTCAAATCCTCTACTTGGGAACCGGAAGTGACATATGAAAGGATCTTAACTTAACGCCCTCTATTTATTCTCATCTAAAAGAGCGTCTAGGCAAACCGCGGAGAATTTCATTCTAACAACGGTTACTGAAACAGAAAAAAAAGACTGGGTTGGTTATTCAACAGCAGATAGGCTTAGAGCTCCTACCTACGAACTGGATATTGAAAAGAACGCTTACTCTTATTGCAGCGGAGCCTGTAACAGCCTATGCGCCTGCGTTAGCCAGGAGAGGGCGCTTGTGCCTTTGTAATAGCATATCCTTACCTTCATGTCGGAGATTTAACGGGAGTGGTGTCCTTGCCCTTGCTATTCGTAGAGCAGTTGTAGGGATTTACCCGCTCATAAGAGGGGATTAGGAAATATATGGTCAGATTGTGTGGAATAGACTTATTGGCCTATGAGACGATGCCACGTTAGAGCATGTGAAGACACTAGGTAGGTACCAAAACAAGATTTCCTTATCCAGAAAGGGCCACTGCGCCGGATTGCGTTTATGGCCAGGAAAGCATCGATAGAGCCCAACCACTGGTTGTGGTACTTTCATGGCTTACTGCCTCATTGTTTTCACGTTCCTAGTCACAAGAATACCTTTCTTGGGGTAAACGTCACCCCCTTATCCCTTAGAATAGAAAAAATTAGGCCTAGAAAGTGGGTCTTCTCAACAATATAGTGGTTCTGCCCCCGAAAGGAGGATATTATTGTGATCTTATTCTTTGTGCCCAATGCTCCTCTTCTAGCGACTCGACACCAGAGACCATGAAAGGGCGCCAAGACTTTACTAGACGCCTGGGAAAGAATATTCTGTCAATTTCATTGCCCTGAAAGAAAGCTCAATGGGTGGATATTCTTTCTCTATTCAATCCACGGCCTACCTCGATACACTTGTGTCACAACGGCTGATCTTTTGAGTAAGGGAAGCCGGAGCATTGGTCGAGAGAGAGAGAAAGAGAGAGAGAGAGAGAGAAATTAAGATAAAGTAACATTAGCTACACCAGACCAGACACACCTTTTTTGTTATCCTCTTTTAAGACTGACCGGATCGATCACCCCTCAACCAACTAAGATATTTATGAGAAGTGTCCCTCACCCCCTATCACAACAAGGCGGAGCTAACCCAACATTCTACTACTCTCTAAAAGGCCTGCCTATTCTCTTAGTAAAGCTTGGATAACATAGTACATAGGACTTAGACTATGAAAGACCGTGATTGGTGAAGGTACCAAACCTCACGGAACGGGAGCAGAAAGAGACATCAAGTTTGGATAGTCGGAGAGTCAAAATAATCATTTCCGAATCCTGATACTGCTGCAATTGACAGCTTGCTCCATCCGATCAAGTGAATCCCTGCGCTTGCTTTCTTCTAAGGCTCGAACTGAAGTCCGAGCTCCTGCAAGAAGGATGCCTCATATTCCTTCCTCTCTTCACTCTCCGAATTTCGATATGCATTCTTATGAAAGGCATATCCTTTCACTTTCAAATGGAGTGAAGCCAGCGCTTAGGGGCTGAGGAGAGAACAAATGAAATGTATAAGCCCCTATACTCTTTCTTAAGGACGTCCCCCGTTAAGAGCTAGTCTAATCACTAAAATAGGGGGTAGCCTGTCGTATTTAACTTATGATATACTTTCCTTTTTTGAGTAGCTGATTCATACCTGTATCATAGACGGTAATTAGTTTTCTTCCCTTTAGCAGTCCAAGGTAAACGGTAGCATTCCCCTAATATAGGTCTCGTCCATAGCAATAGGCGCAATCCGTACGATTACCTTTTTACGATTCTCTTTCCTTTCAATCTCTCTCTTCCTTTTCCTTTAACACTATACTACTTGTTGTATAATAGGATCTTTCCAAAGGTGGAGTTAAGGAAGCAAGCATAGGTGCTTCGGTTTACGCCATCAAGCTTCATGCTTTCCCGAGGAGGTGGTTCAATCCCTAGAGTTTAGGCATGTTGGTGGTGAACCAGGATTGATAGAGTTGCTGAGTTGAATAGACCCAAGGGCATAATTTCTTCCCATGACCAAA
Organism: Agrostemma githago; assembly: GCA_958450325.1. Classification (NCBI taxonomy): domain Eukaryota; kingdom Viridiplantae; phylum Streptophyta; class Magnoliopsida; order Caryophyllales; family Caryophyllaceae; genus Agrostemma; species Agrostemma githago. The sequence continues at coordinate 30,219,093 of OY288249.1, forward strand.
GCTAGGACCATTCGCGTCTATCCTTTTCAGTTTGTGTAATATCCCCGCAGAAGGAGGGAAGGATTTGATTTGTCTGTCTGTTCTTTCCGTGTAGTGGTCTAATCCTCTCCAATTTCGTAAGGAAGTATGAAAAGTAGGCCCCTAGCCTTTATCTTATTCTTCGTCTAAGGGTGCTTTTGCCTTTGAGTTCAATCCTATCAGCCCTTCCAGCTGTCTCTGTTCGTCTAGTCTTTCTATTGTTTCCAATCTTGGAAGTCGTGTAAGCCAACCATTGGTCCATTTCGAAAGCAGTTCAATCCGTAGAGGATAATTGTCTTCAAGAAGAATGACCTTCACTTTCTTTAGAACTTTTCCTTCTAATTGCATATCGAAGAATGGCCTTCTAGGGTCATTTTTTGAGTAGAGCGAGGGTCGGGTCAGGAGCGGTATAAGAGGTCTAGGCCAGTCCTTTTGCTCTTACAGAATTATTACCCGGGAATCCTTCCTTTTTAGGAGTCAGGAGTCCTCCCTCGCCAGTCTCGGTCAATTACATAGACCCTCTCCTCTTCTTCAGAAAGTGACGAAGCTATCCAAGATCAACTAACAAATCCCGATCAAAGAAGAAATTGATAGAAAGGTAGAAACTGGAAAAAAAGTCAAACTTTTGGTTTGCTACAAGCTGGGCTCGGGTTTTTGGCTTGGAAACTGCTTCCCCTGTAGCCGTCAGCTCGTTCTTGACAGATCCGATTGGGTGTTCATAATCTGGAATAAAAGGATTCAAACCTTTGCATGCCGATACCAAAAACCGATGCCTTACCACTTGGCTATACTTCGTATATGGCCTGTTTTGGACGATAGAACGGGGGGAGGAGGAAGGGAAAAGCAGGGATTTCCCAAACCCAAAGAAATTCGAGCCGTGCAAGGATGCGGGGATATAGCAAGTAAGTAGCAAGATTCTCCATTTAGGACCGACTACAACAAGCTCGCGTCTCTAATAGAAACAAAGGGTAAGCTCTCTTCTATTTGCTTGCAGTGCTATGCCTATCAAAGTTAGCGATTGCTTCTTGTTCTCGTGCACCCCTCTTTTTTCATAACCTAGACTAAAGAAGAAGCTCCTGAATCAGCGCAAGCCTTATCAGCAGCAAGAGAACTGTCCTAACCTACCACCAGTGACTTTCTCAGAGCTCCGTAGGAGAAGAAAGAAAGTCTGAGTCCAATTTCTAACTCTTCGAGCCTTACTCCCTATTCTCTCTTAAAACTTTTGAAAGCTCGACGTGAAAGAGTTGGTTAAGAACTATTGACTGTAAACCATAGCAGTTACAGTCATGAGATGTTCGCCTTTGGAATTAAGATGGATGAAGAGGCACTTGAGTCTAGAAGTGATTTAATTCGGGGAAAACATTAAATCGGTCACTATACTAGAGGAGGGCAAGACATGACCGCGACTTAAGATTCAAGTACCGTTAAAAAGACTAAAAGAACGAGATAGGGATAGTCGTAATAAAGCACAGGCTAATACGAGCCGACCAGAAGAAGCAAAGCTTAGATTACCAGATCCTGAACACAATCCTCCTAGAGATGGGGAGCCCGTTGCCTTTTATAGCCTCTCCTTCTCGCTTGCTTACTTAGCTCTTATCTTAGTGACTTTTTTTTTCTAAGTGTTAAAACGGTAACAAAGAAAATGAAGGAGATCTTCATTCCAGTCAGTGCAGTCCGAGCAAGACAGTAGTCAAAATAAGGAAGGAAAGTTGCTAGGGAAGTAGGCTTAACTCTTGTGCACATCTTTTTAGGGTTTACTTGCTTACTTTCTGAATTTAACGAGTAAGGTGAGATCCTTTATCAATGTATTTCTTTTGAGATGTGAATCATAACCTAGTAAAGATATGCCCCTTGGATTCGACTTTCCTTTCTTATATTAAGAAATTCTATAGTTATAGGGAGGCTAGACATTCGCGGAGAGGTTTTCCTGGTCTTTTGAACTGGAATAAGAATAAGTCTTTCTCGAGTAACTGAGACTCTTAGTGGTGCGGAGGAAGCTATAAAGTTGTTGTCCGAAAAAAACCAATAGAAGAAGCTTACCTTCTTCTTTACTTTCATCCCACATGGTGAAAGAAGACAATTCCTTGCTTTAGGATTTCGTCTAAACTAAAAAAGCTCAGTATCAACAGACTCTCCTTGCTGGGGCTTCTCATTCAAAGCCTGGCAATACACTCGTTCTGGAGTTTCTGTCGAAGCACCTTCCTTTTCAATCTGACAGCAGTCCTTCGCAACTGATTTGACATCCAGAGAAGAGAGTCCTTAGCTCCCAGCCTTGGAAAAAACTTGAAGCTACCTATTCAAATCGGGGGCGTTGGTCGTGGAAGACCACTTCGAAAGAGTTAGACTAGTAGCCCTTTCTTTCAAGGGAATGCTCTTTTCAGCTTATGTCGTTGGACTGGCTGAAAGAGGATGACTCCGCTGACCACTCGTACCTTTCTGTCGAGCCTTCCCTTAGGCTACTGGACTTTCAGACAGGAAAAAAAGAACAAAAACTTTCACGCGAGACTGGCTAGATAATAAAGCTTGAAACTGGAGCGAAGCAACTCGAATAAACATAGGTTAGGTTCCTTAGAAGGTTCAACTAGCGCTTAGAGTTCGCTGCGAGGATCAACTCCGTACCCTTCCTTCAGATATTGACTGCTTTGCACGAGCTGAGACAGTGTAGATAGATCCGAATAAGGCAAAGACCACATTCCTACTGCTATAACTAAGACTAGAAATTGCCTCAAAGAAAAACATACTTTTTGTTGCATCGATCGATTGGCTTAGAAGTTGAGAAAAGAAGGCATGGGAATGAGTGACTAATAATGAGCTCCCGAAAAACGCTTTGCTTATGCTTTCTTTCCTTTTTCATTCCTTTTCTCCGGTTATATTTCATTTTAAAAGAATAAGAAAATCAATCTTCAAGGTTGTCTTTAACGTGCCTACCAAAAAAATCCAATCACTTCTCCTCACTCTAAAGAGTAAGTAAATCTCTTCAAGCCTCAATCCTCGCTAGTCCGAAAATAGAAAAAGCAATCCCTATTTGACTTCCTGCTTTCCTTGTGCCCTAGGCACCGCTTGGCTTTATTAGTAAGTGGAAATCTTATCCTTATAATGAAGTGCCCCCTTGGAAATTGAATAGGATATGCTACATAGAGGGCATAAGAGCATGTCTTTCTTACCATAAAAAGTCTAAACCAATTAACATACCTCCTTGGGTAAAGGATAGACAAAGCAAAGGAGCTCACTGGACTCACTGGATTAAGTCATCTAAGGCTAAAAAATGCACTTCTTTTAAGGGGTATCTACCCTATTCGTTCACCTGAACCGATAGTAAATGGAACTTCTTCCTCGCAAAAGCACTTTTAGGCTATGCTAGAAATATGGTAGTGGATGTAAGAGTAAGTACTCCAACTATATAAGCTTAGCATTTTTCTGCTATTGCAAGAGATTCCATTTCATTTTCTTTTTTTAAATCTATTCTTTTTCATTCCGAGCCTCATTAGCGTGCTTGTCTGCGAGCAATGCGGGTTCTGTAGAGTAAAGGCGCGCAACAACGAAAGAGAGATGCGGGCTTGGTGATCGAACGATCCGCGTCATGGCTATTCCTTCTGTACTACAGTTCGGTGGAGGACCGGTAAGAGAACAATTCAAATCCGTGCTTTAACTCGATATCTTCAGCGGAATCTTCGTCTTCTCCAATTGATGATGCATATTCATATTGAACTTAAACCAATGTCGCTTGCTCAACAACTGCCATCTTCCACAGTAGCTTCCTGTCCATCCTGAGGCGAGTCCACAAAAAAAAATGTTTTCCATTTCTTCTCCGTCTCTTGATGATGCTGAAGCAAATCTAACTTCAACAGGTACTGGTAGATTTCCACCAGCACAGCGGCACTTTGGGCTGAAAGGCTTGCTTTCCTAGCTCCTTTCAAAGGTAGGCTTATCGCCGAGGATAAACCAACTGATCTACGCTCGAACCTCCGACTGACTGGTTAGAAAGAAGTTATACACCGACAAGAGAGGGCTCCACTATGAAGGGACGAATATCGTTTCACATCTGATTAAATTGAACCGCTAATATAATGGATGTACTTAATAGATGCACTAAAAGTGATCGATAGAACCCAGAAAATGAAATCGAAGGTGCTTTTTGGTCACCATGGACCTTGTGCGTCGTCGAATTTGACTCCTTCTTTGGGGCATGGGTCCCCATTACAATGGAGGTGGGAGAAATGGTTGGTACTCGGATGATGCATGCTGGATCAGATTCGTCGAGCAGCGGGAATTGGCGGGATGGGATTAACTCATCCCCGGATTCAATAGCTAAGGGTTCTGAGAGCTGTCCTCCGGAGGGGCAGCCTGCTCCCAATGCAGTCGCGGGGCAACCCTCCAACGCTGGCATCGGCCCACAGGAGAAAGTCTGGAGGTTGCCTTAAATGGTCGTTAGACGACCCGCAGATGTACGAAGGCGGCCTGCCCGCTAACCGAAATGCATAACCAAAGCGATCCCTTGTTGGTGTAAGATAGGTGTAGGTCCTTTTCGCCTATGTCAGTTCGAACCTGACGGACTGTTCGTGTGGAAAGTCTTTCACCTAATCCTAGATTGAACTGCATTAAGATAGCCTATAAATAGGTTGAGAATTTAATTGCTAAAGAGATGGGAATACCCTCCAAAGGCAAAGGCCGATCTAGTTTACCTAATCTTGCCCCTTGCTCGTGATTAAACTCCCTAACATCTGGCACTTGACTTCCATAACATCAGCTTGCGCTTCGCTCGCATGGTCGCTTCACTGAAGTCGCTTCGTTCTCAGCTCCCATATGCTCCAAGGCAGGTCTTCCAGGTAAGGTCCATTACCTAAAGCCTGGGGATACTCTCTATGTCGAGCGCACTTCGACTTCTTGCATACGCCCTCGTGTTAAAAAAGGCTGCCTAAGCAGCTGGATTGAAAGCTACCTGCAATTTAAGTCCCTTAAGCCTGCTCCTCCTTCACGGGCTCCTTCACGCGTTCCATCAGAAAAATAAGTCTATCCGGATCCCTATCTTCGGGGGGACCCATTCTTGCTTGGATCAATTCTTTCTGATGTTGGAATCGATGAGATTACGCTTGAATAACATATCCTATGAAATGAACCTGGAAATGCACGCTTTTCACTAATTGCCCGAACGGATGTATGTAATAATAATAGCTCAACTCAAAAAGTAGGTTCACCAGCTACCGCTTCTGATGCTTCTGCTCACGAGTCAACTTATGCCTTTGCCGCATCATAAAGACTTCCGGGCGAAGAGCAAGTTGGATCTTCTATATAATCTAAGTAAAGTAGTCGTTGACTTAGTGTGCAAGCTTGCGTTTTTCCTTAATTAAGAGCGTAGTCTGGACTAACCCGGCGCACCGGGAACTCACCTGTCTGATTCCATTTTAGATCTATATCCCATCTACCTACCAAAGCCAATAGGCGGGGCGACGTAGGATAATCCAATCCCTCTGTAGGTCGAAGGTGGCCCTGGTTTGGATGATGTCCGCCCTGACTTCCATGAGATCCTGGGGGTGAAACCACTTCTTTGCTAAGCTAAGCTAACATGGAACGAGTCTCTCTTCCCGCTGGTTGCCTTAGTTCAGTCGAATGAGTTTTGAAAGGCGAAACCAAACCGCCTTACATCTATACAGCCTCGCTTCTAGCCGGGAATGAGAACAAAAGGAGTAAGCGATCCTCTCGCTGGGTAAGCTCTTGGCCAATCTCCGCATTCGAGCGATTCGCGCCATCCTTGGTTCTGGCTATAGTTGTCGTATTAGGAGCAGCTATATTGATAAGTGTAGTTTGTAGTGCCTATTTCGTAGTATTTTGGTCCCATTTCCTTGCGGAATCGCTCCTTGGGAGCGGTTCATGGGCTACTTATGCTTCCACTAGCTCGTTTCAGGTTCTCGAGACCATTCGTGAAGAGTTGGAGTGATTCCGACTCAATACATACACTTTTCGGAGCCAACGAAGCGGAGGAACGATCACTCGATGCCTTGGATTCGACCCCGAGACCTTGGGACCCAATTCCGAGCCTTCGAGACCCGATCCCGAGTCCCGAGAATCGATGAGAAGTTCATGTGAAGCAAGGAGGAACCAAAAGGTTCATATTGGAGGCCTACAAGACTCATCCCTGACGGGTATGCACCTCATCCCGTCCGGGATGAAGTGCGCTTTTGAAGGGGTCACTGCCAGGCCGTCCCGGTCGGGACCAACCCGTCCCGGTCGGGATGACAGGTCGTCCCGGTCGGGACCAAACAGCTGTAGCCGCACCTCTTCTTTCCTTCCTCCTTCATTCTTGTACCCCTATAAATACTTCCCTCTTGTATTGTTTATGTATCTTACCTTACATTAGACTCTCTTAAGTCTCTCTACAAATTATAAACCCTAGATTTAGTTCCTCACATTAGTTTTAATCTCTCTTTAATCCTTAGTTAATCCTAGTTAATCTTAGTTAATTAGTTCTTGTATTAAGAAGATACTTGAAGATTTCTCCAAGCTTGACAACCTTGCGATTAATTTGGGTTCTTATTTATACAAGATTGCATCTTTTTCATCATCCTATTGTTGGTATAACTTTCTTTACTCTTGTTCTTTGTTATTATTTCAAATTTGAATCTTCACTTAGTGTTTATTGTTATTGTTCATATTGTTCTTGATAATGGATGTTATGGTTGTGATGTTGTTTTCTCTTATTGTTGTAGTTAGTTTATCTTTGATTATGAGTGAGTAGATTACTTGTGGGTTAGTAGGGGGATTAAGGGTAAAATATGGGTGATTAGTGGTAAAGGGTGAATCTTTGTTGTTAGTCACATACTTGGCACACCATGTGTTTGTTGAAATGCTTGTTTGAGTTGTAGTGACCATGCTTCTCATGCTAGTCTTCCTTTACTCATTGTTTGTCTAGTATGTGGTCATGTTGAGAATAGTCATTATACATACCGTGTAGACTAGGGTTTAGACGTCACCAAGCGCGAACCCACCTTGACATCGGTTTAAGTTGCGAAGGCCCGGACCAAATCTAGCAATTAGGAGGCACCTACACCCTTGACCACCCAAGTCACCCTACTACACTTATGAACCAGACCTAACCCACTTCTTCTTTCCATATTTGACTTCATCTTATTAGTTAGTCATCATTTCTTTAGTTTTCTAGTTAGTTTGATTATTAGCATTGTTTAGCATTGTTTTAGCCTAGTTCATCATTAGTCTAGTTCTTACCTCTCCTCCATCATAGTTTTCCATTTATCACTTCTTTGTGTTTGTTTGTGTGACCTAGTCTCGCTTTAGGCCAACCTAGTCTAAACCTTGCGACACCGTCTCCGTGGACACGACCCGACTTACCCTAACTACCGTTAGGTGCTAGCTGGTTATTATTTGATCGGTGGGATCCAAGACAAATCCCACCATCAATTTGGCGCCGTTGCCGGGGACGGTGCATTGTTTAGACTTAGTTACCCTTCTTTGTGCCCTTCTACCCTCTCTTGTGCATATTTTCTAGTTTTTCTTGTTTTGTTAGCTTTCTTTTCTCTTTGTCTCTAGTTGTGCTTGTTTATTGTCGTTACCTAGTGCCCATAAAGCACTAGGTGTTCTCACGTTTGGTCTAGTGTGTAGTGTACGCCTAGGCGGGGAGGCGAATTCTTTCTCTTTAATCCAGAGCCGGAGAGGCTTTTTCGAGCTTTTCGCCAACGGACGATTAACCGGGTTAGGATCTCTCAACCAAGTGCAAGCAATACTCATCAAGAGCAAGCTCAAGGAAGCGATTCTGAAGAAGCATCTCGAGAGACGGCCGAAGGGAATTTCACCAATCCCTTTGGATATTCTAGTTCTAGTTCCCCCTCTTCATCTACATCAACACCGTCTACACCACCATCTTATCCCTTATATCCAAGAATGCCTAAGTTTTCTTCTCACTCTACATTCACGGAAGACGTCTTGCCGGGACCCAATGCTCTACCGGCCGCTTATGCCGGAAATTTTACGGCCAAGACTCACTTCATACAACTTGTGGAAAGGAATCAATTTAGCGGTTTGCCCACCGAAGACCTGCACCAACACATAGAGACTTTCTCCGATTATTGCGATGCTATCTCTCAACCCGGGGTTACTCAAGATCAAATTCGTTGGGTACTCTTCCCGTTTTCTCTTATTGGAAAAGCGAAGCAATGGATTAAGAGTCTCGATAGGGCAACCATGGGCATCGACACTTGGAAGAAGCTTGCATTGGCGTTCTACCAAACTTTCTACCCTCCGGAAAAGACTAATTTGCTTAGGGCCTCCATCACCGGTTTCCAACAAAGGGATGAAGAGAGCCTATATGAAGCTTGGGAGCGGTTTAAGTCTTTGGTTAGATCGTGCCCCCACCATGGACTTTCACAATGGTTCTTAGTCCAACAATTTTGGAATGGTCTTTATGAGGACTCAAGAACTATACTCAACATGGGCTCCAATGGTTGGTTTACCGAGGTCGATGACGACCAAACTTGGGTGAGAATCGAAGAGATGGCGGTGCATAATTTACAATACTCTAGGCCTAGGAAGGCAAATCGAGGAGGTAGGCACGAGGTCGATGCTATAACTCAATTAAGCATTGACCTTGGAGCTCAATTGAAGACCCATATGGAGACCATTGACAAGAAGCTCCAAGGCCACCTCACTCAAGTTCAAAGCATTAGCTCCTCCAACCAACACTCAATCCAAGAAGTAAATGCTTTGGGATTTGCACCTCCTTTGCCTTATTATGGGATGTGTGATACTTGTGGAATCGTTGGTCATAATCCTATGCAATGCCAAGGAAGTATTGAGCAAGTGAATGCTTTTCAAGCATTCAAGCAAGGTGCCTCCTACTCTAATCAATACCAAGCTTCCAACCAAGTCCCTCAACAACAAGCCTTTCAACATCAACAACAACATCGTCCCTATGTTCCACCTCCCTTAAGGGACAACAACCAAGGTTACCAAGGTTATGTGGGTAATCCAAGACCCTTCAACAACTTCAAGCAAAACAACCAAGGTACCTTCCACGACAACAATCAAGGGTTCCAACAAGGGAACTTCAATCATGGCGGTTTCCAAGGAAACCAAAACTTTATAAGACAACAAAACCACAACCAAGGCCTTAATCAAGGCAATTCTCATGGGTTCCAAGGGAACCGTCAACAACAAGCTACACAAGGTAATTAACAACAAAACAAGCCTAGGAGCCGGTCTCCTACTCATGATTATGGCATTCCTCTCGCCATCACCGATACCCCGCATAATCCATCATCTCCACCCCGGGAATTCGACATTCAAAAATCTATGATGGATATGCAAAAGAGTCAAATGGACATATCAAGAAACCATCAAGAGCTCTTTGCTTATATTCAAGGGGAAAACGCGTCAAGAGATGCCCGTATGAAGATGCTTGAAACTCAAGTATCTCAACTTGCTTCGGGGAGCTCCTCAAGACAAAAGGGGCAACTACCTTCTCAAGGTGAAACACCGACATTTGAGCATGTAAATGTTATCACCACAAGGAGAGGTACATCTTATGACTCACCTCCATTCCCTAGTGAGAAAGAGCCAATGCAAGAACCGACAAAGAAAATGGCACCTCCAATTCAAGAAAGCTCAAGCCTTGATAATCCAATGGAGGAGCAAGTCTTATGGGAGATTGAGAAACCCCAACAAGACAAGCTTCCCCCACTTCAAGCAAAAGACAAGGGTAAAAGGAAAGTGTCGTTCGAAGAGTCCACCCCTATTGAGCAAAACAAGATCCAAATCTAGATGCCTTTCCTAACAAGGCAAATGAAGACCAAGGTGGATAGCCAATATGACAAGTTCCTTAGTATTGTGAAGAAGTTGGATGTGAGTGTCCCATTCACCGAGCTACTTACCCAAATCCCGGCATATGGAAGATTCATGAAAGATATCTTGGCTAGGAAGAGATCCATCGACAAGGAAGAGACCATTGCGTTCACAAGGGTGGTGAGCGAGCTCATTCAAGGTTCTACGCTTCCAAAGTTGAAGGATCCGGGTAGATTCTCGATCTCTTGCACCATAGGCCACTACAAGATCGAAAGAGCATTATGTGATTTGGGTGCGAGTGTAAGCATCATTCCCTTTCCATTTGTGAGCGACTTGGGATGAAGGAGCTCAAGAGTACTTCCATTACACTCCAAATGGCCGATAGCTCTCTTAACCGACCTTTAGGGATGCTTGAGGATGTGCTGGTGAGAATCGGGAAATTCTTCATTCTGGTCGATTTCATCGTGCTAGATATGCCGGAAGATGCCAACACTCCCATTATCCTTGGGCGCCCATTTCTACACACCGCCGGTGCTATGATCGATGTGAAGAATGGTAGGATCACCTTCGAATTGGGCGAAGAGAAGCTAGTGTTTGACCTCCAAGGTAACACTTCGCCCGCCAATGATGAATCATGCAATATGATCCAAGCCACAAAAGACATCGATCTAGGGGTTGAGTCGGGACAAAGCTTGAAGAAGAACTCTTATGTACTTAAGGATGATGACTCCGATTTGGAGGAAGACGAGTGCCCATTTCATGGGCTTGATAACAAGTTGAAAAGCAAGGAGAAGGATGAGCCTCCCTTGGGGCCACATGAGGACCGGTGGACGTTTGGGTATATCCCCAAAGACCAAAAGTACAAGTTCAAGTCGTTGAACTTGGAAGATCAGGATGCCCCGGGAACGTCAAGGCAAGGCCATGAAGAGCCTTGGTATGTAGTCGGTTATATCTCGAGCTTGATTGAAGACTTTGCTAGGGCCTTCAACTTGTTCCTTCGTGCCCTTGATGGAGATGGAACTAGTTCTTGTTGTTGAAAAAGAATGAAGAATGTACCACCTTGGTTTGACGGAGTTCCACAAGAACCGTCTCTTTGTATATATCTCTATCCCTTATAGTTTGTTTTGTTTTGTGAACTTCTTGATTACTTGGATGGATTAATGAGCGATGTGAGGGAGAGAATTTGATGTGTTATTTGAGTTTATTGTGATAGGTGAGAAGTGGAAGTGATTCCTAGGGAAGAGTGGTCATTGTTTGAGCTTGGATTGTGTGAAGGGAAGTCGGTTTTTGAAGCTCGAAACGAGCTTTTGGGAGCTATAGAGGGTTAGGAGACTCTTCCCGGCCTAAAAGAGGTCATCCTGTCCGGGATGGAAGGCCCATCCCGACCGGGAAGGATGTCATCCCGTCCGGGATGAGGTACACAAAAGATGGGTCTACTGACTGCTCATCCCGACCGGGACCAGAGCTTCCCGACCGGGACGAGCCGGTCATCCCGACCGGGACCACCCATCCCGACCGAGATGGACCCCATGTCCTCCTTTGGCCTTTTCTTCGATGTTTGAGCCCACCCAACCACTTTATACCCCCTCCCAACCTCCCTACATGTCCTTACTCTCATTATATGACCCTTGCACCTTACACAAACATTTTCACCTCACTTTCACTTCACTTTAAACCGACTTTCACACCAAAACCCACCTCATTTTACCTTTGTGCCTCAACCATGGAACCGGATCGCGATTGGAGAGGGATAATGACGACAAAGACAAGCTACATGCCTATATTCACTTATGAGACGATGGAGCGAGTGAGTTGCTAACCGGACGGTACGACAACTATCCTCTCTTTTCCGTTTTTATAGCTTGTCTTCATTTGTTTATTCCCTTCCCCTTATACACTTATGTGTCATGGTTGCCCTCGGGGCCTTGGTAGTTGTTGCTCCTGACTCTCGATGACGTGACTACATCGAGAGTCATTTCAAAATCCAAATTTTCAAGATTTTCACCCTTTTGTAGGAAATTAGTCGAATTTGGGCGGAATCCGGGCTAGGTGACTTGATTACACCTAGTCCTCCCCTCCCATTTCTTTTTATTTCTTTCTTTTTATTTCTTCCCCCATCCATATCTTTTCTTGTCTCGGCCCATGGTGACTTGACTACACCCCGGCCGGACACATTCTACCATTTTCTCCACTTTTTGATTTTTAGCTTTATTTTCGTAGTTTCTTTTCTTTTGTGCTCCCATGCACTACGGTCGAGCATGAGGACATGGCTCGGCTTAAGTGTGGGGGAGCGATATTCTATCGTAGTTAGTTTTATTTTTGTAGTTCTTCGAAAAATCTTTAAAAATCCCAAAAATTTGAAAATTTTTCACAAAAATCAAAAAGATTTTCCTTTTGTGTGTTTTCCTTTTGTGTCGATTGTGTCGTATATCTGTTTCGTTGTGTGTGTTTTGCCTCCCTTTTCCTTATAGGTTGCTTGAATCACCGTTAGTTTTGGAAGGCTTTCAAGACATCCGGTAACATCTTCTATCCCTTTCCCTCTTTATTTCTTGTGAAGTTTGGAGAAGGTTTGTGATGTGGTGTGCTCGGGTGGAGCTTTGTAATGCTTGTGGTTGATTTGGTGGCTTGTTTGGAAGCTCGGGGTGGTGTTTGTGTTGTTTGTTTGTTTGTTTTTATTTTGTGGCCTTTTATCTCTTTTTCTTTCGTTTTCGTCGTGTCTTTGTTTTGTGTGTGTATTTATGTCTTGTGTGTAAATGGTTTTTGAAAACCCGGTTTAGAGGCTAGTGTGTGAGTGCTTACTTTCCCTTCCTAGTAGTGTAAATCGAGTCTTGGACTTTAGCCTAGTAGAATGACCCTAAATCAATGATTTCGTTGGTCCTTTACCTTGAGTCCACCTAGCTTACTAGGGATTTACTGCGGGATTTGCACTTTTGACCTTTATGACCACCCACGGTGTGAAAAGGCCTTGGTTACCGAGTCCCGTCCCTTAGGTGACCATGTTTAGGATTGTTTGATTAGTCCAAGTTCTCCACTTTTTGTGGGTTTGAAGGGAAGGACGCTCCCCGACTCTCCCATTTACCTACCTCCTACACATATCCACACAATAAATTGCAATTTGTTGAGGTTTCTCTTTCTTGTCACACAAAGAAATGTCATAAAGCCAAATCGAGCCAAAAAGGGCAAAGAAAGAAAATGAAAGAAAATGAAAGAAAGAAAAGAATGAAGAAAAAGAAAAGGCACAAAAGCCAAAAAGAAAATAGAAAAGAACAAAAAAAATGGCATGGCAAAACAAAGCAAAAATGCAAAAGAAGAAGAAAATGCCAAAAGAAAACCGTCTCATAAAAATAATCCCCACATCTCAAAATAAGCCTTTTTCCGATCATTACCGTGAAGAGCCTACCAAAGGACCGAGTCCCTAGGAAGGATGATAGCGGTAGTGTTCGGTCTTCCCTCATTTTGCAATCATTTCCACTTTTTACTTGGACTAGTTAGGCGGTTTCGGACATGGGACGACCCTCTTGGCTCTTTGCTAAAGGGGGCGGGGTCTCACTTACCTACAGGGTCGACTAACACCGTGGTTCATCCTTTTTCCATCCCGCCGATCGTCCCGTGGTACGTTCTTAGAAGGTTAGGAGGAACCGAGGTAAGTTACCAACGTTTTTATTGCTTTGTCGTCATACTATTAGGGTTTTGTCCATTTCGATTTGTATTGCTAGCATGGGAACGTTGTCACTTGCCTTGAATCCTAAACCGGCGCTTCTTTCACCGCTTGTTTGAGGGAAGCGGTATTTCTTTTCTCTTTGGGTGCAACCTTTTGAGTGTTTGTTTGTATGTTTGTTTGTTTATGTGTTTTAGTGTCCGGTTGCATCCACAGTTTTCTCCCAAGACCCCACTTGCCTTGCGGAGTGCACTTTTCCCTCTAAGTGTACTCGCGTGATTTGAAAGGGCGTAGGGTGCGCCAATACCCACTCGGCTAGTTTAGTAGTTAGTATGTGCTTACTCGAGGGCGAGTAAGGGTTAAGTGTGGGGGAGTTGATAAGTGTAGTTTGTAGTGCCTATTTCATAGTATCTTGGTCCCATTTCCTTGCGGAATCGCTACTTGGGAGCGGTTCATGGGCTACTTATGCTTCCTCTAGCTCGTTTCAGGTTCTCGAGACCATTCGTGAAGAGTTGGAGTGATTCCGACTCAATACATACACTTTTCGGAGCCAACGAAGCGGAGGAACGATCACTCGATGCCTTGGATTCGACCCCGAGACCTTGGGACCCAATCCCGAGCCTCCGAGACCCGATCCCGAGTCCCGAGAATCGATGAGAAGTTCATGTGAAGCAAGGAGGAACCAAAAGGATCATATTGGAGGCCTACAAGACTCATCCCCGACGGGTATGCACCTCATCCCGTCCGGGATGAAGTGCGCTTTTGAAGGGGTCACTGCCAGGCCTTCCCGGTCGGGATGACAGGCCGTCCCGGTCGGGACCAAACAGCTGTAGCCGCACCTCTTCTTTCCTTCCTCCTTCATTCTTGTACCCCTATAAATACTTCCCTCTTGTATTGTTTATGTATCTTACCTTACATTAGACTCTCTTAAGTCTCTCTACAAATTATAAACCCTAGATTTAGTTCCTCACATTAGTTTTAATCTCTCTTTAATCCTTAGTTAATCCTAGTTAATCTTAGTTAATTAGTTCTTGTATTAAGAAGATACTTGAAGATTTCTCCAAGCTTGACAACCTTGCGATTAATTCGGGTTCTTATCTTTGATTATGAGTGAGTAGATTACTTGTGGGTTAGTAGGGGGATTAAGGGTAGAATATGGGTGATTAGGGTTTAATTAGGGGTAAAGGGTGAATCTTTGTTGTATGTGATGCTTGTTTGAGTTGTAGTGACCATGCTTCTCATGCTAGTCTTCCTTTACTCATTGTTTGTCTAGTATGTGGTCATGTTGAGAATAGTCATTATACATACCATGTGGACTAGGGTTTAGACGTCACCAAGCGCGAACCCTGTAACACCCCGGCCCAATCCTAGGATCGGAAATGTTAACTGCGGTAGCCCGCCAGGCTTTGTACTGGTCCCACAGACCAACACGAGTCCTTTCCAGCACATTTTGTCCTCACTCATGCGCATCCCGGAAACCTTCCCAGGAGGTCACCCATCCTAAGATTGCTCCCAGTCAAGCACGCTTAACTGCGGAGTTCTTATCATGGGCAAACCAGAAAAGAAAGTGCACTTTGTTGATATGAGTACTACTTCAAATCCTCTTTAAGCAAAGCTCATAAATAGGACATCTTCAATCAATGTGGGGTGTTTCAATCACTCCCACTTGAAGAACGCAACGTCCTCGTTGCGCCTGGCAGCATAACCGCTGACCCAGAATCCACCCTCGCTAGGTGCCAAATGCACGGTCGCAGGGTTGCTCTGATACCATTTGTAACACCCCGGCCCAATCCTAGGATCGGAAATGTTAACTGCGGTAGCCCGCCAGGCTTTGTACTGGTCCCACAGACCAACACGAGTCCTTTCCAGCACATTTTGTCCTCACTCATGCGCATCCCGGAAACCTTCCCAGGAGGTCACCCATCCTAAGATTGCTCCCAGTCAAGCACGCTTAACTGCAGAGTTCTTATCATGGGCAAACCAGAAAAGAAAGTGCACTTTGTTGATATGAGTACTACTTCAAATCCCTTTAAGCAAAGCTCATAAATAGGACATCTTCAATCAATGTGGGGTGTTTCAAACCCACCTTGACATCGGTTTAAGTTGCGACGGCCCGGACCAAATCTAGCAATTAGGAGGCACCTACACCCTTGACCACCCAAGTCACCCTACTACACTTATGAACCCGACCTAACCCACTTCTTCTTTTCATATTTGACTTCATCTTATTAGTTAGTCATCATTTCTTTAGTTTTCTAGTTAGTTTGATTATTAGCATTGTTTAGCATTGTTTTAGCCAAGTTCATCATTAGTCTAGTTCTTACCTCTCCTCCATCATAGTTTGCCATTTATCGCTTCTTTGTGTTTGTTTGTGTGATCTAGTCTCGTTTTAGGCCAACCTAGTCTAAATCTTGCGACACCGTCTCCGTGGACACGACCCGACTTACCCTAACTACCGTTAGGTGCTAGCCGGTTATTATTTGATCGGTGGGATCCACGACAAATCCCACCATCATATATCATCCGTAGCAGATCTTATAGAAGAAGAAGTTATTATTGTATAAGAGCTAAGCCAACAAATGAAGGGCCAAGGAGCGATATAAAAGGAGTGCTAAAACAAGCGTGGCTCAAGCTCAGAAGGATGCCAAAGCCCACAAGAATGATAATTGTGCTAATAAAGGAGAGGCCGAGCGGAAGCTTACAATACTCAAGGCGAGCGAGAATAAGTGTATGGATGAGGGCTTTGACGAGCTAATACATCCATTCTACTAATGCTCTTCCAAGGAGGATGGAAGCACAAGGTAGAAGGCTCAATCTTAGCTCGATTAGTCCTTCTATTCCATTCGCGAGAAAGAATGTCGCACGTATAGTATAAAGATGGAGTCTCAAGACCGAACTCCTCCCTCGTGTCAAGGGATGCCTCTTACAGGGATAAGGAGTGGATGTTAGTTTGAACTCAATGCATGGAGGACAAGACTAAATCTAATGTTCTTTCTTTTCCGTTAAACTCATAAGACCCGATGGATGAAGGGGGAATTTTTCACAAAAGCACAGGAATCCTAAGATTAACTTAGATCTGGGTCTGTATTTTATACTCATACTAAAAAATCTCTAGGTTAAGGTTAGAGCTAACAGGTTATTTTGATAGATGGGACGATTGAAGTGAAACCTAACCCAATAGACTAGTTAGGACTAAGAAATAGAGAAGGAAGGGTTCATATACACTTCATGACATTGATGATCGGAGAGCTATGCTAGACATGCCAAGAAAAGAGACTTGTGATCAAATTCATTTCACCTAAGAACTTTTTTGTATAAAAAAAAATGGGATACATAGCACTCCAAGAAACTGATAGCCTTGTGAATGTCAACAAACGAACCCAAGCAGTAACATAGGAATTGAGTCTCCCTGCCTATAGCTGAACTACCTCTTAAGTCCTTCTTCCCCTTATACGAATTGAGTGATCTTAGTTCCTTGTAGTACAGTAGCGCACTCCCATATAGCAGACATTGGAGAAAAGCTGAGATCCGAGACTGGGATCCCAGGTCTTGGGCTTGAATTCTAACTACTCTATCTGGTTAATCATATAGGATCTTGTCGTCCCCTTACAAGGTTTCCTTGCATTGCAACCTATACCTTTCCCTCCAAACATACGAATCCTAATGCTAGACCCTTCAGCCATTTCACTAAAGGTAGGTGTAATATTAAGCACCGAGGGAAGATTCCTAATCAACAGATCCATTAGGAAATCCGCATCAATTAGGGCACAAAAGAATTTCTTACTAGACACTAAGCTCTTTTGCTTACTGGGTAAGGTCTCCTGTCTTATATTTGAGGGAATGCCTTCCTTCTAGTTGTTTTGTTCTATCTATTAAGGGTAAGAAAAGGGGATTGATTAAGAACTTGATCGTACATACAAAATCTTGATATCCTTATTTGTCTGCTGGTTGGTTCTATAAAAGACAAAAACAAAAGGAACAAAAGCTAGTCCCCTCTCTCTTCTTATTTTGATGATATAATTGAGAGTTGAGATTACCTGTGTTAGTCATACGGCAAACTAGTCGGTAGGGTGTATGCGGGATTCAACTTTATGCCATATGTCCAAAGTCATGTATTGGTAAGAGATGGGAGAACTACGGATCCGTATACAACGGGAAAGATCAAACAAGGAAATCCATCTTAAGTCGGACTCGGGAAGGAGATATAGGCCACGAGAAGGCGGCTATCGCTCTCTAAATAAAGTCTACAAAACCGCAGACTAATTTCTTACTTCCCAAAACAGGAAAGAGGATGATGAAATCGGTGAACTATGGGCTGTAGGAAGTAGCAGGTAGCATGTATACTGTAAAGAACTCCTTGTATGTACTTTACCGGCGGGTACCATGTGTGGCTATGTTCTCCACATGAAGAGTAAGGCTAGGGGAATGCGTGAACAAAAAATGCGGTTCCACACGGCATAACAAAGATTGGTTTGTTAGGGTTTTTCTTTCGATTAGGTTTAGCTTCGGTTAAGCTAGTACAATAAAAAAATTCAAGTATTAATTGATTAGTCATCTTGATCTCTTCTCTGTTTAGTTTCTCTCTTTTATTATTTCATTTTAATTGAATGAATGGAGGTGAATTGAATATATATATATATATATATATATATATATATATATATATATATATATATATATAGAGAGAGAGAGAGAGAGAGAGAGAGAGAGAGAGAGAGGTAGGTTCAAATAAGGTAAGCAATTTTTTTAAGTCTACATTAAACTTACAAATGACATACGATAAAGTTGCATTTGTTCAAAATTGATATGTAACAATAATATTCAGCACTTTTATCACTTCAAGTGATAAAGTGCAACTTTATCACTCATCTCGTGTAACTTTAAGAACTTTTTGTGTAACTTTAACACTGGAAATTAAGAACTTAAAAAACTTGTTGACCTTATTTGAACCTACCTCTCTCTCTCTCTCTCTATATATATATATATAAAAGAAAGCTCGTAGCATGGAAAGTCTTGTTTACCATCTTCTCAATATCAAGATAAGGGAGGTGGCCTAAGCGCTAAGAAGCTCCCATCATGCTACTTCCACTATCTTTGTTGTCTAATCGAAAGGTCGATAGACAAGTGGGCGAGACGGAAATAGGGGTCGTGGAAAATTTGGGTTCAATTCCCATAGCCCCGATGTGGCGAAAAAGACTGATTCAACAATACATAATGCCTGCATTAAAATTTACAACTTGTCGTCTACTTTTGGGAAATGTTGGGAAGAGAGGACTTACAATAACGCAATGTTGTCTTCTCTGAAAATGGAGAAAGAAGAAAAGATCTATTAAGAAAAAGATTTATCCAAGAAAAAAGCGTAACAGGTACATCAATTTACAAACTACACGAAAGTTGCCCCTTTTTTATGGGAATTTACCCATCACAAAGATGCATAGATGAACAAAACGAACTTCATATATCCCTTTTATTCTCAATCCAGAAACAAGATTGGACGTTATTCTGGTTCGTCTCCATTTTTGTGAAACTATTCCTCAAGCAAGGCAGCCGATAAGTCATCGAAAAGTGTGTGTAAATAATGGAATAGTAAACATTACTCATTTTGAAGTTTCCCACGGTGATATAATATCTTTTCAAGAAAATTACGCGAGAACCCACGAGGAAGAAATAAGGAGATTTTTCTATATCAAAATATCAGTTGAAAAAATCATAGGCAAATTAAGGGGTCGCCGATTCCGAATGTGGAGAAGAAGCAAAAAAGAACGGTTTCGCCTATTCAAACAGAAGATGGGATGCCGCCTACTACTAAAATCCCAGTTTTTGCAAAATTTACATTCTTATATGCAAGAAAAACACTTAGAAAGAACAAAGAAGTATGGATACAAAAAAGTATGCTTAGGAAGTTCCTTCGGTGAGCGCAACAGAATGAGGAGGATTTTTTATCACTCCGTGACCTTGACCTTATTCTTATCGAAGAAGAAGAAGGAACGATAAAAACCAAAATCTTCCTACTCGAACAAGAAGTTGTGGACGTCTGTCCGCAACGCCCGTTGGCCCACGCGCGCCCGCGCGGGACCGACCCAGTTTTTCAATGTATGGAGGCGGCCACCCACGTGGCCCCCTCCCGGTCGGGGGCCGGTCCGATCTCGCGTACGGGGTGATGTTTTGGACCTCGATTTGGATGATGATCCGGACTTGTACTAGACGGGTGCGGGCACCCGTGTTTCCGTTTGGAATCGATCGAGTCGTGTTTGTAAATGTTTAAAGGCAGATTTGTTTGGTAAGGCGACCTTTTTAGTGAACTGAATTCGTTGCCGATTTGTGGAGTCGCCACCGAGTCAATTATGGGGACTCGGAAGCCGTTCAAGTCAACTTTAATCCTTAGCTGGCTCAAAGTTGAGGGGCACGGGACCTAAAGATAAAGACTTGTACCCTTAAGCACTCCATGCCTGGAATGACTCTCATTGCCAATGGTTTCGGACATCCGGAAACCGTCGATTGTGAGTAAGGGGTGAGGGTACGTAATGGGAAGCCAACATTCGATAGATATCAACACCCAATCCCGCCCGCACTATAGCGGCCTCTACTAATCAATCGGTGGGCTAATAACTTTGTTCTTTTGTTGTGGCGGAAGTACTGTAACATCCATTGTTTTTACCCTATACCTTTTGCTATGTCGGTTGTCTAAGGACAAGTAAGTTTTGTCGTCAAAGTAATTGTGTTTACATTCTTTGCATGCGATTTCACGTGACAAGCAGGCCATGAAAAGATGCATATAGGAGGGTAGAGAGAGTACTAATATTATTGATATTAGCAAATCAGTATTAACGTGATAATACGTATATTATTCGTTCTCGTGGTGTACCTTACCTGGTATTCTGCTTAAGATGCGTCGGTTCGGTATTAATAGGGATGCGTCGAACCATGTAAGGTGAGCACCGAGACTAATAAGGAACCCGACCATCGCTTTGTTCAGTTTTAGCTTGTTTATGTTTTGAATTCCGTATTAGGTGATTTAGCATGTGATTATTAGGTCATAAAAGCAATAAATCATACGAAAACTGTAAGTGCGAAATGTAAGCAAATCACATAGCAAGGAGTTGCACCCTCGGAGTATACGCTAAACGGGACACGATGCATAGATAGTTGAGAACGATCTCGGAACTACTCGGGTCTATTTAGAGTGTTTTAGTGTTTATGATTAAAGTTGGGACGTTACGTGTTTTAGTACGTGTTGTGGACCTAGCGTCCACATTTGACATTATCGAAGTGCTTAATGAAAGTACAGAAATGTAAAGTTTTGTTTAGATGACAACCTAGTGATGGTTCGACTTCGAAAGGCGGATCCTCCTAGCTCGCCTGGTGATTTCGGCAGAGTTCCGTTACCGTCCTGCGGCTAACCCGGCAGAACTTCGTTACTATTGGCTAGTCCTGCGGCTAATTCTGCAGAACTCCGTTACTATTTTCTAGTCCTGCGGCTAATCCGGCAAAATTTTGTTGCTAAACTTGGTAGCTAGTCGAACACAGGCACCTCGGGATCGAGTGGAGTGCTCGAAGGTGAGGAGTAGCGTCGATTTTGCTTATCGGAACTACGATCGATTGGATCGTTTGCGTTGGGTGTCGGAGTGCGAGCCCTTAGCGAGAAAAGAGAGGGAAGAACGAGTAGTGTAGAAGTAGGCACAAACTCGTGATTGTGTGTCGAATGAATGAGGTGAGGGGGTATTTACAGGTGTTTTCGGTCCCCGACACCCCTATGGACGCCCGGTGTCCAGCGACTCAGACTTCAGACGCCTGGTGTGAGGCAGTTCAGTCTTCAGGCGCCAAAGCTCAAGTTGTCGAAGTTTTGAAGATCCGATATCCTAACTTTCCAAAACGGAGAAGATGCATATCTTAGGTTTTCTTAGAGGTTAAGGCTTCCCTATAACCCTAGCATGTCAAGCGCCGGGTGGGCTTCAGGTGTGCATCCCGAGATTCGCTCGGCCCGACGCGTTGACTCGGGTTTGACTTTGCATATTTTCGAACCGATTCGGGGCCCCGATGTCGGAATTGACACTAATTAGTGTCGACGCGACCGTAATGACACGACTAAGGATACCTTGATGTCAAATTAATCTTTCTGAGTAATTATTTGATTCGTTTAATAGAAAAACTAACTAAAACATCGTATTCTCGCGTCGCGTTGCAGTCCGATCGTCATCGGGTGTTTGTCGGGTACTCCTGCAGCCACCAGGTCCAAATCTGGGTGTCTACAGAAGCCTCCACTTTGACTGAGGCTTGGACAAGGTGAAAGTCAAAGTATAGCCGCTCAATTCAATCGAGCATTACGACCTGGTGGCTGTCCGTTCGGGTCGCTTTAAGTACGTTAGACTACGTATTTGAGGCTCGTCAGCCAAGGCTTAGAAATCATACCTGACATCCTCGCCTGCGGTTGCTTGTCGGAGCTCGGGTCCGTGCTTGCTATCTCGTCTTGGGTTTGTTGCTTTAGTAGTTTTGGTTTTTTGACATGGGTCTTTCGCTTAAGTCTTTTATTGGTGTCTTAGGCTTGGTGTAATATCCTTGGCGGATGGTTGTGTTGGTTTTGTATTGCCTGATGCTTCGGGTATTCCTCTGGGGTGTGAATTGAATGCTTAGGGACTCATTTCGGGTTGATTTGATTGTTCTAAGGGCTACCAGGGACTCATTTGAAATTGAATTGAATTGTATTGAAATGATTAGAATTAAATTGACTTGAATTAAAATTGGATTGCGTGCTACCAAGGACTCATCTGAAATCGGAATTTTAAGCGCTACCAGTGGCTCGTCGAATTAACTTGACTTGACTTGAATTGGATTGAGTGCTACCTGGGACTCATCCAAAATCGGGTATTGAGCGCTACCAGGGGCTCGTTGAATTAAACTGAGTGCTACTAGGGACCCGTTTAAAATTAAATTGAGTGTTACTAGGGATTCATCCAAAATCGGATTTTGAGCGCTTCCAAGGGATCATTGAACTAAACTGAGTGCTACTAGGGACTCGTTTAAAATTAAATTGAGTGCTACCAAGGGCTCATTTAAAATTGGATTGCATCGAGTGCTACTAGGGACTCGTTTAAAATTGGTTGAGTGGTACAAGGGGCTTGTTTAAAATTGAATTAATTTTGAGTGCTACCAGAGACTCGTTCAAATTGGTTTTGAGCGCTACAAGGGGCTCGTTTAAATTGAATTAATTCTGAGTGCTACCAGGGACTCGTTGAATTAAACTTAGTGCTACTAGGGACTCATTAAAAATTGTTTTGAGCGCTACAAGGGGCTCGTTTAAAATTGGATTAAAATGAGTGCTACCAGGGACTCGTTTAAAGTTGGTTTTGAGCGCTACAAGGGGCTCGTTTAAAATTGAATTGATTCTGAGTGTTACCAGGGACTCATTTAAATTGGTTTTGAGCGCTACAAGGGGCTCGTTTAAATTGAGTTAATTCTGAGTGCTACCTGGGAGTCGTTGAATTAAACTGAGTGCTACTAGGGACTCGTTTAAAATTGTTTTGAACTAATTGAGTTGAATTACCTTCAGAATGCTTTTGGATTTGTTAGGCTCACGGGCTTAAAATTCGTTTTTCAAATCTTTCGAGATTCTGTTGAATTTGTTTTGTTCATATTTTTGCTTGGGCGGTTATGTGCTTCGGTATGAGTGGTCTTATTTGCTAGTGGTTCTCGTGTTCATTTATTGTTAGGGGTTGATTTCGACTAGAGGAGGTTTTAAGGCTTGATTTACGGGTTTGAATTTACTCCTAATTCCCTCGATTGGTATCTAAGATGGTGCGTGCTCGTCCGGTTAGGTTTCTGGCGGGGATTAAGCGAGGCTTGGCTCAGGCCAAGAGCACGATGAGTCACTACCCGTCGGAGAATGTGCTGGTGAACCAGCTGCGCCTCGAGGATGTAAATTTCCTGCTTACGGTTTGTTTTTACTTAGTAGCCCCCAAGTTAGGGTTATTTAAATGTCGATTTTGTTTATGTAGTTTGTGGTCCGTCCTTGGGTTGATTGTGAGGGCCTGCCCGAGTAGGTTGGGGCAGAGTTGAGGCTTATGAGCTACAGGAGGATGCTCCTTCCTACGTTGTTTCGTATTTGGGCAAAAGGGTTGTACGTCGACGTCTATATGATGAGTTTAGGGTGCCGGTTGATCCTCCCCGGATTATGTTTAAAACACTGACCGCCGCAGAGGTCCGGGAGGGTAGGGATGGAGAGGGAGGCGATGCACTACTGGGTGCCTCCTATCGGTCTCATGTCTGCCAGCGGCTAGCTTGCCACCGCCTCGTGGTGAGTACTCGGTTATTTTTCTTATTGCTTGTATTGTTCTATGGTTTAGTATTTGCCTGTATTTTGAACGGTTTGCTTTTCCTTCAGCTGGCCGATCCGGCTGATGTTGTTCAACCCCCAGACTTTCCCTTGACACTGCTCAGGGTCGATGTGGCTGGGGTAGCCTTTACATAGCCTCTTTCCCCGTATTTCGCTGAGGAGATGGAGGTTGGGATAAAATGGCGTGATCAGGTATACCGGGTAAGTTTTGGTTTCTGTTTTGGATTCTAAGGGTTAGGTTTTGTTTGGCTAACTTGCGTGGTTTCACCTTTCAGGTTTCGTCGGCTTGCCATCAGTGGTTGTGGCAGGCTGCCAACTGCTTCAGGGTCTATGCCTCGAGGGTCTCCCGTGACACTTCGGGACCTCAATCAGTAAGTACGTGTACCTAGGGTTGGCTCTTAGATTGTTTGTATGTTTTCCTCAAGTGCGGGTTATGTTTGCAGAACATTCCCGATATGGTGGGACAGCTGGAGACTCGGGTGACCGAGCTTGAGGCGGAAGCGGCTGAGGCGCGACAGCTCCTGCAATCTCGGGCCGAAGAGATTGCCCAACTTAAGGAGCGGCTGGCTTGGTCTTAGGGCGAGACCTCTGCGCAGGGTGAGGCTAGGTGAGGGGTTGAGATGGAGAGGGAGGTTGAGACTGAGGCTGAGGGTAATGCTACGGGCATCGCCGAGGATGTTGGAGGGGTTCCCGAGACAGCTACTATAGATATACTGTCGGGTAGGGATGGTAATGGGCCTCCTACCTTTGTTTTGGAGGATTTAGGGTAGGATGACAACATCGGTGGGCTCGTGATAGCTATAGGCGCTGCTTCTAGGGGTCCTCCCTTGTTTGCAAATTCGGTTTTTGTATGGATTTTGTGTATTTTGTATATTTTCGAGACTATTAGTATTCGAATTGATTTCTTTAGTCTTGCGCTTTTGTTTTGTGAACTGTTAACTTAGACTGACAAGTAATCACTTCAGGTTCGGTTTGTTTGCGATCTCATCGTAGTTTTAGGACGTTTTAAACGCTTTAGGGTTGCGTGAGAGTATGAAAATGGTTTTTTTCGAACTTTTTTATATGCATTTTAGAATGCGTTGAGATTGCATGATAGTACAAAATTGCTTTTTCGGGATTCTTAAAATGCGTTAGTTTGAGCCGGGATTTGGATCAAGTAGTACGTCGATTAAAATGTTTGACTCGAGATGTGTAAAGATGTGAGAAACGCTTTGTAGCTAAAGTGTATCGACCGAGTGCGTGTTCGGTGTTGGGAGACAAGTGCGACTGTCTAAACATTCATGTTTAAAATGAGGCAAAGAAAAAAAAAGTTAGACCACTTTTTATATCTTATTGACAATGTCGTGCTGGGCTACAGACGCGAATTGACGATGTCATTAGGGGCTACAACATGCCTAGGTGGGGTAGCTTATCCCCCTAAAAATAAAATAAACAAAAGGTCTAAGTCTGGTGGACCCAATAGACGTAATGTATTGTCCGCGTGGACCTATCATTCCTGCGCGGGCATTGCGGCTTCTGGAAAGGGGTTTAGCGATTTCAGGAAGTCGTTCCTGACGTCTGGGGTTGTCGGATGGGAGAGAAAGGTTGAAGATTGTGAAGATGACTGTATTACAGCATAAGGAAGCTATATAGGCTAATGTCACTAAGCGCCCGACCAAAGACGGCGTTACCGATCCTAGTATTCGTCAGTTCATCTAAACGGGCCATGACCGACAATACCCATGTTGAGAATGTGAGTGAGGAGGGGAAGTGTGATTGGCTAGGCTCGCCTTTAGCTAGGGCGGTGGAAGCTTGTGTTCGGAGGGGCCGATTGTGAGAGACCCGAACAAGCACACCCGAATGGCGAGAAAAGGGGAAAGTCGGACCGATAGAGACCAGCCATTTAGTACTATGTTCTATTAATTGATATTATGTGGCGTATTAGTACTAGTTTTTGTGGGGTTCGCTTGACATGTTGTCATTTTCCGGGGTGGCTGGATGTTAGATGGTCGATGTAAAGGGCCTTGACAAAGGCTTGATTTAATTGATTTTTCATTAATGAGAAGCACATTTTTTTCCCCCATTTTTTTTCGTGGTGGCTCGCAACTAGATTCTTCCTTTTTCCTGGAGCGCCCTTTCGGGTTTTCACTCCGTCCTCGGCTCACCCTTTTAGCTGTTTTTTCTTTACTTTTTCTTTTTTTTCTTTTTTTTTCTTTTTTTTACGACGGCTCGCAACTCGTTTCTTCATTTTGCCCGGGGCACCCTTTCGGGTTTTCACCCCGTCCTCGGCTGGTCGTGTGTGCTTCATCATTGAAATCACTCGTTAATCAGAACATAGGGGGTTCCGATTTGCATGTGAATCGAGTTATCGATTTTTTGCAATTTTTGTTGGTTGTACCCTTGGAAGGGTTGCCTATGTATCTGCGTTTAGACGAAATCAAACCATGTTCGTAGTTCATAATAGGTGTGAGTGATTTTGCTTTAGACTTGTTATGCCAATTATCGATGTGAGATGTTTAGAGTGTATTCACCCTAGTTAAAGAACCAAGGTGGAGTGGTTGGGTGCGACCCCTTGAAAGTGACAATTACCAAGATACCGTGTTTGGGTCAGGGTGACTGGCTTGGATGGTTTTGGAATGTGGAGCTAGGTAGTAAGTGGTTTCGATAGATCAAAATCTGGAGCTTGATTTTTGTGGAGTTAGGGCTATGAGCTAAGGTTTCGTAATGTGGTAGGAAAGGGGAAGCTGAGTAAAAATGGCTCAGAATTCAATCGGGCGGGTTGTAAATTACGTGGATCTGATTTCCATGTCTGGCCCGAACGGTGGCGATTATCCTATTGAGCTTGAATCCTCAAAATTTCGGACTGTCTCCTAACAAGTGTCTCAGGAAGGTCTTAAGGGTTGTAATATAGGGAGGCTAGTATTTAGGTGCTAATTGACTGGTCTGTTCTTTTTTCTCTTTTATTTTGCTTTTTGTTCGGACTTTGCGTTTGAAGTCGAGTTGAATGATTGGGGGTTTCATTTTGACCGTTGAGTTTAGTCTTGATTATTGATCCGGCCCGGTTTAGTTTGGCCTCGATTTCATTTTTTTTCTTTGGCTCCTTTTGGCCATTTCAGACTTCTTTTCCTTTTTGTCAGACTAGCACCTATGGTAGAAATTGGTCGGTCTTTATTCGAAGGATATTTATTGTGGGAAATGGGTTTGCCTTCCGTCTTTGATCACAAGCTAAGAGACTATCTAGATTTGTCATAGGATTCGGGAATGCTCATTCTAAGGGATAGTTTGTGGCTTTCTATACCAGACATATAGAATAGGTAAAAGAAAAGAAAAACGAGATCTCAGTTCTTGTAATTCCTCGTTGTTTCGAGGTATGTTTGATTGTTATCGATAAATGGCATAGTACCGAGTTGTAAACAAGAAAGTGCATTATTAAATCAAGCGATTGTCGAGGCGTATTATAAAGGAAGAAAAGTTTATTTCTTTTTATTGATAGTAATAAGCGGGCTATGCGCCCGAGATATTGTTTTCGGGGAGGTGGAGAACAGATCCCCTCGCACCTCCTGACTCGATGTAAAACAAAAGATATTTGTTATACTATTAGGTCTAGGCCCTAAGACGAACTAGACTCTGACTCGGATACAAATTTACTCGTCTTGGCAGACGCCCGTGCGCTGCCGAATCTTCCTCGATATTCAGGACATTCTCCTTTATAAGGCCGAGGTGGGAACAATCGATGGCGTCGTCAAAGATAGCATGAACGCTAAAGGGGTTTGTCGTATTGTTTGGTTTCTCGGGTGGAGGGAGAGGAATCGTCCCGTTTTCGATCATGTCTTGGATGACATGTTTGAGTCGAAGGCAAGATTCGGTATCATACCCTTTGTCACGGTGGTAATGGCAATATTTATTGGCATCCCACGATTTCCCTTTTTTGCCCGCCGTTCTGGGGCAGAGCTCATGGATTCGAGCTTCTCTTGCTCGGTTAGCCTTTTTAGAGCTTCGGTGTATGTGATGCCTAGTTTGGAGAATGTTCTAGGGGTAAAGTTTGTTCTTCCCCGGGTGGTTGGTTCGACTAGGTGTACTTCTTCGGTTTTTTTATTCCCGAATGACCCATAGGATCGGGTCCCTGTGGATGTGGTTGGACCCTGGTAACCTTTTTCCATTATTTTGGAGAACACTCCCTTCCTCATATCGTCTTTTAGGCGTATTCCTAAGGTAGACAGTTCCTTGAAGGTGTGGATATTTTGGTACCTAAGGTGAGAGGCGTAAGGAGGTTTGAGGTTATCGACAAATTTCTCTACTAAGGTGGCTTCGTCGGGGCGGTTTACTAATTGGGTGCTGACCTTTCTCCACCTAGTCAGAAATTCGGAGAAGCCTTCCTTCTCGTTTTGGGAAAGGACCTCGAGGTTTTGGATGGTTACTTGTGTTTGGGAATTATCCGCGTATTGCTTTGCGAATTCTATGGAGATATCATCCTAGGTGGATATCTTTTTAGGATCAAGGGAATAAAACCAGTATCGAGGTGTGTCGCCCAAAGAGGATGGGAATATCCTAGCAAAAAGGCTGGGTTTGACTCCCTTAATGGCCATGTAATCTGCTCAGATGTGGTTGAGGGGGTCCTCAGTTCCTTTGAACTTCGGTATGTCGGCTAAGGAAAAGTTTTCTGGTAGCTGGTCGTTCACCATTTCAAACATTCGGTTGTTTTCGAGATGGACATTGTTGCCTTGGTTTAGGCGCATTTGGTTTTCAAGGAAGTCTATGCGATTCACGGCGGCCTGTAGGATGTCGTTTTGGGGTGGGGTAGTGAGGTCATTAGGGGTGACGCCGGCAGGAACGCCACCTAGTGGCGTGGAATTTAAAAGGAACTCGTTGAGGATCCGGTTATGGTGTTCATCAGAGGCCCTATCCTTCAAGTGGCATAGACGAGAGTCAATGCTGTTTACAGATTCGTTCACGGTAATGATGGTGACTTGTAAGTCTCGGATCAGGTTGGTTAGGTTTTCTATGGTGTTATTCGCGGATTGTCCGACGTCGTTCCCGCTATAGTTACTTAATGCTACGCTTGAATCTCCTGACATGACTGCGAAAAATGTGGTTTTTGACGAGGGCGGGTTCACCAGACGACCCAGAGACTCGAGGAATGCTCAAAACCAAGCAACGCGGAAATGGGACACTTGATTCGCGCGTGTTTGCAATCATCGGATTAGAGACTCGAGTGTTTTGGACTCTTGGTGTATTCGACGGAACGCCTAATGAAGCTATGTCTCTGAGCGAGACGATTTGATACAAATCTCGGGGGTGAGATTCAAGAGGACTTTCTCGGGATGAGACGACCCAGAACATAAGACCTCGAGTATAGGCGATCCTAGTAACTAACACAGACAGTTAATCACACGGTTGTACGACGTAGGAAATTGATCGCGATCCCGGCTCAGGATCAAGGTGTTTTGATGTTTTGTTTTTTTGTTTTTTTTTTTAAAAATGATCGAGCTTTTGAAAAGGAAGTTTCTTTTTGGAAAGGAGGATTTGTAAAACTAGGGTGACGATGGCATGATGACATCGTCTATGACGTGAAAGTTTGTTGCTGCATGTGCGCTGAAGATTCGACGATTGCAAAAGTGTAAATGGTGTTTTTTTTCAAAAAGGCACGGTTCTTAGGGAAACCGGTTTCGAAAATGATGACGTGGTGCTTTAATCGAAACTACTATTAATTAGCCAGTTCGACATTTATGGTGTAGGCGGTGCTTGCGACAGAACGTGATGTCTGGTGACGGTGTTTTGAAAATGATGTTTTGTGAAAGTGACCGTTTCGGATTCCTTGACTTCATTAATTGAAGCTTCATTTGTGTTAATGGCATGTGCATAAAAATATTTTTTTTTGAAATAAAATGTAACCGTTTGAGGTACCTTGATCCCATTGATCGGGAGTCTTGGTGGTATTAACGGTATTCGGGTTTTAGTTTGGCCAAAGTGATGGCATTTTTTTAAAAAAAAGGTCTTTTGGAAAATCCGTCATGATGACGGTGCTTTTAAAAGGTTTTCGAAAATTATTTTGAATTGGCCGGACTGTCGGTGCTAAAACAACAATTCTGGAAATGACCTTTTTGAAAACGGAGTTGGGTGCTTTTCAATATGTTGGCGTGGTTGAATATAGTTTTTTTGTGTTTTATTTGAGTTGTTAAAACACGCTACACATAACGAGGAATGCATACACTCATGCAGGATGCAAACACGGGTAGGTTAGGGTAGTCTACCGCCCATGAATAATCTTTACTTAGGTATTGACAAATCATCTGGGGAGACGAGTGTCATACCGTCCGTTCAGAACTATCCGTTTTGTATTCCCGCGAGGTATGCGTTAGGCGGCCGAAGCGTCAATCGAGGATCTCTCCGCGTGTCCCTAAGGATCTTATCGCGAAGAGGTCAATTGGTCCTGATATTGGTTAGGGTAGGCTTTTTAGGGCCAAAACCTGCAGTGACCACAACTAGGAACTAGGAAATGAGTTTCACCGACCTCGTTCAAGTAACACCACCGCTGAAAACTTGTTTCCAATTCCCCAGCGGAGTCCCCAAACTGTGGACGTTCGTCCGCACTGCCCGGCGTCCCGCGCGGAACCCACTCGGTTTTTCAATGTATGGCGGCGGCCACCCATGCGGCCCCCTCCCCGTCGGCGGCCGGTCCGATCTCGCGTACGGGCGATGTTTCGGACCTCGATTCAGATGACGATCCGGACTTGTACTAGACGGGTGCGGGCACCCGTGTTTCCGTTTAGAATCGATCGAGTCGTGGTTGTAAATGTTTAAAGGCCGATTTGTTTAGTAAGGCGACCATTTTAGTGAACTGAATTCGTTGCCGATTTGTGGAGTCGCCACCGAGTCAATTATGGAGATTCGGAAACCGTTCAAGTCAACTTTAATCCTTAGCTGGCTCAAAGTTGCGGGGCACGGCACCTCAAGATAAAGGCTTGTACCCTTAAGCACTCCATGCCTGGAATGACTCTCATTGCCAATGGTTTCGGACATCCGGAAACCGTCGATTCTGAGTAAGGGGTGAGGGTACGTATTGGGAAGCCAACATCCGATAGATATCGACACCCAATCCCGCCCGCACTGTAGCGGCCTCTACTAATCAATCGGTGGGCTGATAACTTCGTTCTTTTGTTGTGGCGGAAGTACTGTAACATCCATTGTTTTCACCCTATACCTTTTCCTATGTCGGTTGATTAAGGACAAGTAAGTTTTGTCGTCAAAGTAATTGTGTTTACATTCTTTGCATGCGATTTCACGTGACAAGCAGGCCATGAAAAGATGCACATAGGAGGGTAGAGAGAGTACTAATATTATAGGTATTAGCAAATCAGTTTTAACGTGATAATACAGATATTAGTCGTTCTTGTGGTGTACCTTACCTGGTATTCTACTTATGATGCGTCGGTTAGGTATTAATAGGGATGCGTCGAACCATGTAAGGTGAGCACCAAGACTAATAAGGAACCCGACCATCGCTTTGTTCAGTTCTAGCTTGTTTATGTTTTGAGTTCCGTATTAGGTGATTTAGCATGCGATTATAAGGTCATAAAAGCAATAAATCATACGAAAACAGTAAGTGCGAAATGTAAGTAAATTACATAGCGAGGAGTTGCACCCTCAGAGTATACGCTAAACGGGACACGATGCATAGATAGTTGAGAACGGATCTCGGAACTACTCGGGTCTATTTAGAGTGTTTTAGTGTTTATGATTAAAGTTGGGACGTTACGTGTTTTAGTACGTGTTGTGGACCTAGCGTCCACATTTGACATTATCAAAGTGCATAATGAAAGTACAGAAATGTAAAGTTTTGTTTAGATGACAACCTAGTGACGGTTCGACTTCGAAAGGCGGATCTTCCCAGCTCGCCTGGTGATTTCGGCAGAGTTCCGTTACCATTGGCCCTTCCTGCGGCTAACCCGGCAGAACTCCGTTACTATTGGCTAGTCCTGCGACTAATTCGGCAGAACTCCGTTACTATTTGCTAGTTCTGCGGCTAATCAGGCAGAATTTCGTTGCTAAACTTGGTAGCTAGTCGAACACAGGCACCTCGGGATCGAGTGGAGTGCTCGAAGATGAGGAGTAGCGTCGATTCCGCTTATCGGAACTACGGTCGAGTGGATCGTTTGCCTTGGGTGTCGGAGTGCGAGCCCTTAGCGAGAAAAGAGAGGGAAGAACGAGTTGTGTAGAAGTAGGATCGAACTCGTGATTGTGTGTCGAATGAATGAGGTGAGGGGGTATTTATAGGTGTTTTCGGTCCCCGTCACCCATATGGATGCCCGGTGTCCAGCGACTCAGAATTTAGATGCTTGGTGTGAGGCAGTTCAGTCTTCAGGCACCAGAGCTCGAGCTGTCGAAGTTTTGAAGATCCGATATCAAAACTTTCCAAAATAGAGAAGATGCATATCTTAGGTTTTCTTGGAGGTTAAGGCTTCCCTATAACCTTAGCGTTTCGAGCGCCGGGTGGGCTTCGGGTGCGCGTTTCGAGGTTCGCTCGGCCCAACGCGTTGACTCGGGTTTGACTTTGCATATTTTTGGACCGATTCGGGGCCCCGATGTTGGAATTGACTCTAATTAGTGTCGACGCGACCGTAATGACACGACTAAGGCTACCTTGATGTCAAATTAATCTTTCCAAGTAATTATTTGATCCGTTCTATAGAAAAACTATCTAACACATCGTATTCTCGCGTCGCATTGCAGTCCGATTGTCATCGGGTGTTGGTTGGGTACTCCTGCAGTCACCAGGTCCAAATCTGGGTGTCTACAGAAGTTCTATAGGTTACAACTATAGTTATTTGATCTATTGCTCTGCATCTTCTTATCAGTTTAGTATGAAGATAAAGAAGAGAAGGAAGAGAAGCAAAAAAAGAAAAAGAAAAAGGATGGAACTACCTACTCATTATTCGGAGGTCAATCATAGAACACTAAAAGCTGTGGTATCTTACGAACCTAACATAGATCACATCCCTCACGACATAAGATTGAAAGATCTAAACCTTCCTCTTCACAGCGGAAAGAGACGGGGCCAAAACATATAAAGATCAGCGTAGTCGCTCATAGAGACATATCTATCCGGATAGAGATAAAGACAGGGATCCATCTAGATCTTGATACACTCTTTTCATTTTTTTCATTATGACTTTCTGGGTCGGAGCGTAGACGGGCGAGCAAAGCCCAGGAAAGAGGGAAGCCCTCAGGCCAGCAGTCGCCTAGAAGTAGTAGACTGCTGGCCTGAGAGAAGGTGGCCTCCCTCGGGAAACATGGCCCAATTTATCTTCTTTCTTTTTTCTTTCGGGTTTCTTTATTGCCCAGAATGCTAAAAGGTTGTCCAGAAGCTAGCCGAACATGGGAACATAATAATTTCTCGGCGTCGAGAGAGATTTGAGATCGTAAGGAACTCAGTGAATGCTCTCTAATAGGGGCTTGGTTTAGAAGAAGGAAATGAAATATGAACAACCGTGCTGGTCGTACGTAATAGATCGACTTTTATGCTGGTTCATGCTAGTTCTTGCTCCAAACCAGCATGAAAGTTCCATTTCACTGAAGGACGACATACCATGATACTTTCTGTTTTGTCGAGCCCAGATTTGGTTTCTGGTTTGATGGTTGTATGTGCTAAAAATTCGGTACATTCCGTTTTGTTTCCCATCCCAGTCTTTCGCAACACTTCAGGTTTACTTCTTTTGTTAGGTCTCGACTTTTCCGCCATTGTCTTCTTAGTAGTTTATATATGAGCTATAGCCGCTTCATTCCTATTCATTGTTATGATGTTCCATATTCAAATAGTGGAGATTCACGAAGAAGTCATGCGCTATTTACCAGTGAGTGGTATTATTGGACTGATCTTTTGGTGGGAAATGTTCTTCATTTTAGATAATGAAACCATTCCATTACTACCAACCCAAAGAAATACGACCTCTCTGAGATATACGAATTTTGCCGGAAAGGTACGAAGTTGGACTAGTTTGGAAACATTGGGCAATTTACTTTATACTTACTATTTTGTCTGGTTTTTGGTTTCTAGTCTTATTTTATTAGTAGCCATGATTGGGGCTATAGTACTGACTATGCATAGGACTACTAAAGTAAAAAGATAGGATGTATTCCGACGAAATGCTATTAATTCTAAAAGGACTATAATGAGGAGGACGACAGACCCACTCACGATCTACTAAAGGTATCGGAGATTGATTGGTTCAAATCCAATTCGTGAGATGACAGTGATCTTTAGCTGGTCATGGCCATTAAACCTTTTTAAGGGCACTAGCACCCCTATAGAGTAAGGCTTTCTGAGCTCCTTCGCCTAGCGGAAACCCCTGCTTTTCGGTCGTAATCCCGTGCTTGACCAAGGCATTCAATGGTAATGGATTCTACCCTGAACCGGGAGTGGGCGAAGACATGCAACTTTCATTTTCAAGGTACACAGTCACGTGCTCAGCAAAGAGGTATATATCATATTCACTTATACGCCCAAGGTGCGGCATCAGCCGGAACGCGGAAAGGATTCCCCTCAAACAAAGATAGGCGTGTCGGGAAACAATGTGAAGTCACCCCTATTTTGCTGTCCAGGGAGCTGTTAACCAATTACCTAAAAAATGCATGACGTTTGGGAAGCATGAGCCATGTACCGACTCATTAGGATCCTAAGCATACAGACCTAAAGGATGGTTGTAATACCGTCCAATGTCATCACTTCAACTTGGCATTGGACTCAAGCCGGCTTCTAGTGATTTACTATCGAAGTGCCATTCAGGTCCCTACACTG